>CAAKHD010030805.1:69649-95865 GCA_901007705.1 Fistularia tabacaria
TGCCCCCCTAATCGGAAAGTTGGTGTTTTGACCCCCAGGTCTTCCTGTCTGAATGCCGGAGTGTCCTTGAGCATGACCCCCCCCCCCCATTGATTGTGAATACAGTGAATATAAATTCCAATTTGAAGTGCTCTGAAACCACAAGGTGATAATATACTGTCAGTTGAGACCATTTTTTCTGAAAATCCATAGACACAAGAATCAGCAGGGACAGGAAACACAGAGAAATATCTTTTGTTTGAGGAAGCACTTGGCTGGTTCTACCCTCTGATCCATTCTTTTACTTATGTTGTTTTCATTTTCTTCTTTATGTTGGCACACTCAAGCACTGTGTAGTTCATTCTTCCATTTATGATCTGTACCACTTATCTACTACACGGGGTTGCAAGGAGGCTGGAGCCAGTCCAAGCTGACAATAAGCAAGAGAGGGGATATAACCCACACCAGTCGCAGGTTTACCACTGGAGCACAATATAGACAAGACCATTCACTTATACACACCCACAGAAAGTCTGGGATCTTCACTGAAGCCACTGCATACTTTTTGGTCTGTGGAAAGAAGTGGGTAAACCCACGCAGGCATGGGAAGATCATGCAAACTCCCCAGCTGGGGCACCTTAACAGAAGACCGGTACCTTGTGAGAGTGCAAACTACTCCAACACCGTGCCTCCCACAGCTATGTTGTCTCGCTGTTATTTCTCCAGCTACAGAATTTTGGCAACAAAATGTGAGACAGCGAGGAGACTTGCTGGAGTTACACAATGGCCCTGTTGTGCAAGGACTCAGTCACAGCTCAGACATGCTTTTACAACAATGCTGTCTAAAAGAAGTGCTGTGTTTAGTGTGATGCACAAATGTGCATCTATTTGTCCACTGCAAAGTTCATCTGAACTCCTTTTGAGTGATCATCCAATTGTCTGATGGAACATTTTCAAACTATGTCAGTCATGACATGGCATCAACATGAATCACTCCAACCCATCATTAATTGGTATATTTGTGCCAGTATATTGCCTTCTTTTTGTATTTTTTAAAGAATAATAAATAATGGGAAATTATAATGAGCTCCCCTGATTCTTTGGAAAATGAATCATATTAGTGGTAGTTAGGCAAAGTATTGTGACAACATCATTACATGTGGTTCTAGCCAGCTGTCAATCAAAACTACGGTTTGTTTGTCCTTGCTTGCATATACTTTGGGAAATTTGACAATTTTTGGACAATTTGGACATTCGCACACAAGGTGGAAAACCACCAAGAGAGATCCAAAACCAGGCCTTAGTGACTCCCACCCAAACCACAACCCAAGTTATCCAACATGTTTCTTTAGTTTTGCACAATCTACATATTGGCCATGGAATAGCCCATTCAGATTCCAAACCAGCTGAGTCCATGTAACTGATGCTTTTGCTTCCCAAGCTCCCCACAGTCTAGTGAGACTGAAGAAAACATTGGATGAGAGGTGAAATGTCTTCAGGAGAAGAAACCAAGTCCTATAGCCGCAAGATCTGAAAACAAATTACCGTGACCTGGATGCCTCAGGACCTTCATTTCCAATTTATACAGTTTGAATAATGACGAATGTGTGAAAGCCATAGAGAAATATTCTGTGAATGAATGCACAACTTAGATACGCAACTAATCCACTGGGTTGCTGAAAAAAAAAAACAGTATGTTCTAAGATGAAAGAAACTTTTGAAGGAAGGTTGGATGGTCAGGCAAGTCATTAACTCCCGTTTAATGTTTTTCTTATTTTCTTTCCAAAACTCTCATTTCACTCTTTACAGCTTTCAGTGATGGGTCAGCTGGTCAAGTACTATTTGCGTTTGAGCAAATTATCAAACCAATTCTAATTCCTCAACTCAATTCAACTTATCACACACAGATACACACAGGCATGAGCACAAAAACACACAGATACACACACACTCACACACACACACACACACACACACACACATACACAAGCGCACACAGACACATACACACAAACACACACACGTAAGTACTGTGTACTCTATAAATTGGACTAACTGAACAGATCCCTTTCATTTGCAGGTTTTATTGATCCTAAAAAGTAATTATCAGGAGTTGTTATAAACAGAGAATGATCTGTTAGTTGGGTGTCTCGTATATATTTTTTTGTGTGTTTCTGACTCTGAGGAGGAACTGATTATAATAACCATGGTTCCACAATTTGCTTTTCCCACTCTCTTGCCTTTCATTCCACCCCGAATCCAGCGCCATTTATTACTTTCATGCAACCAAAATGGGTAGTAGAAAAGGGGAACTCAAGGACACATTTCATCGGTTGCTGCTGTGTGCAAAAGCATATTTGTCCCTTAAAACACCTTGACATTTTTTTTTTGTAGAGCATTTTCCTTTCGCCTTCAGCTTGTCAATCTGTGTGTGTGTGTGTGTGTTTATGTGAATTTGTGTGCGTGTGCATGTGTGCACGTGGAGTACATGTTTAGATGTTTGTACCTGTGCGCCTGCTTGGTACCATTTGTGTGTGTGAGTGAGTGTGTGTGTCTGTGTGATGTACAATCTATTTTTTTGAGGCAGCAATTGGGCTATAGATGGATCAATAAATTGATATACAGTGTTGGTTATGAGCTGTCAGCAGGTTTATGTCATTGTTTATGGACTGCCTTCATAGAATTTTGAAAATATTGAAAATATCTGTTCCCACTGGATGCAATTAACATTTGCTCACATTCTAATGAACACTTTTGTGTCGTCCTCTGTGAGTTAATAGTCAGTGAAGCCTGCTGCAAAGGATGATACGATTTTCCTCCAATAACTAAAGCCCTGAAATGTCATGTCTGTGATTTGACAATTTACAGGTAATCATCTCAAAAGATTATGGTTACAAAAATAAATAAATTACACAACAATCTTTGTCTTCATTCCGTATTGCAAACAAAATGACGTGGTACTATATGGAAGACTTAAGTCACTGCAGAACCCCCCCCCACTCTGCCCCCCGAAAAAAGAAAAAGAAAAAGAAACTTAAAGACCAGTGTTCTAACTTGTAAAATTGGTGTTTTTAATTATCTCAAAGCAGAGGGCTCGGGCACAGATTAGAATCAGTTTGTAACCATTGGCGACAGCAAATCAAAGAGAAGCACTGGTCATTGATGTGACAGGCCTCCTGCCAGAGGGGGCAGTGCGGCCAGATTTAGCCCCTTACTCTGACAACTGTAAAAGGTATCACACATATTGTTCTAATGAGGGCTGGGCTGGCAGTCCTCTGTGTCCTTCACTCCGCACTGGTGGAGGAGAGTGAAACAAATAAGCATAAAGGAGAAATTAAAAGGCACCATCAGAAGTAAAGAAGGTATAAATGAAGGCTGAGTGAGATATTCTTGAATTAATTAACTGAAAAATCTTGGAAACAGCCAGCCAAACAGCCAAACACTTTTGTCTCTAACTGTACCGGTTAATAGAAATTCTTTTGAACTGCTGTCATAGGACATTGACAATTAGAAATGTGCATGCTGTGTTTTGGCCCTATCTAACAACACAACAGTGTTTTAATGCAATGCCAGTTTGATTGAGTAAAGGATGACAGATGATAGAGATATCTCATTGGTTTCGAAGTTGTATTGTTAACTATCTGTGCCGATTCATTAGTTCATTGATTCACTATGAAGTTTATCCTGCACAGAGGGTCACAGGGGACTGGGGACAATCACAACTGACATTTTTAGTATATCAGAGCTGCTATCTCACAGGATAAATTTCCCAGATTTGAATGTGGCCTATGCAGAGTTTACATGTCCTCATTGTTCCTGCATATCTGGTATATAATGTATCAAATATGCAGGAGCTTCACTAATTTTTTGATATGTATGATAACAAAATGCATCCAACTTATATCAGACTGAAAATAGTTTCAAGTTAGCCATGTGCCAGAAAGGATGATAAGGGGAAGAATTGTATTTGAAAAATAAACAAACAAACAAAAAAAACAGGTGAGTGTGCAGAACTTTAATATAATAGGCTTTAATAAGCTCATCGAAATGCTCTGATATTACAATACAAGCAGTTTAGAATGTCAATTTACCATTTGGATTGTCGTCACCTTGAACACATAACTAAAAGACAATGCACGCGAACAAGACCTAGAGCTAAGACTGTGCTTACTGATGGATGCCTTTGAAAATCAACGCCCCAGTGCAGTAGCACAGCGAGAATCGCTGACAAGGCAGTCACCAAATAACTTTAACCCAGGACAGTTAAATATTGACGTTCTCTCTGGCTCACAAATTACATACTGTGTACAACCAAAGTTCTTTCAGACGGTTTAAAATGTCATTAAGGTCACTATCTGTAAAAATAGAGGCATTCTGATTGAGGTAATGCTGCATTACACTGTAGTCAGTCTAAAAATTCCTCAACAGGAGTTAAGTTTGAAAAGAAAACAAAAACCCATCATTACTTGCTTGCTGATTTTTCAATTGGACTGAGCTCCTCCATCTGAAAAGCATCCATGCCCTTTTATTTGTCTGCTACTCAGCCTTTTATTCATATTGTAGAGTTTGCCAAGATCACTGTTATATTCTTTCCAATTTACTTCTGAAGTGGCACATTATTGTAACGGTTTGTATTCTAAGCTGTGTCATTGCGAAGGAGTCCAATGTTCCCAAGGTTTGCCATGAGTGGCTGAGTGGTTCCCCCGCGTGTGCGTACGTACTCTGCTTCTATTCATGAAAGAGCAGTGATTAAGCAGTGACAACAACGATTCGGTGGTTCAACCTTCTTCTCAGCTGATACTGTATACAAACCGAAGTGGAGCTTGTTTTGGTGAGGACATTTGGCATTAAGAACGAAAAATCTTTAAAATTCTCCCTCCGTTTTGTGTTTAACCTTTATCTTTTATTTCCTTTTGGCTTTTCCCTTCAGGGGTCACCACAGCAAATCAGCCAGCATCCGTCTACCAATATATTCTCCATCCCTCCTCTGTACATGATGGGACTTCTCTGACCTTCTCTCCAAAACATCTAACATGTTATGTCCCTCTGATGGACTCATTTCTGATCCTATCCATCCTCATCACTCCCAAAGAGAACCTCAACATCTTCATCTCTGCTACCTCCAGCTCTGTCTCCTGTCTTTTCTTCATTGTCACTGTCTCCAAACCATACAGCATCGCTGGTCATACCACTATCTTGTGCACCTTTCCTTTCATTCTGGCTGATAGTCTTCTATCACATAGTACCCCTGACACTTTTCTCCACCCATTCCAACCAGCTTCAACCCGTTTCTTTACTAGTTTTCGACACTATCTGTTGCTCTGGACTGCTGAGCCTTGAAACTTGAAATCCTTCAACTTCTTGATCCCAACTCCCTATGTGTATATGGACTTGAGACGTAACTACTAAAGATTTAATTAGTTCAGATTTCATATTATATTTGTTATCTGCTGTAATAAATAATCCTTATTTGGAAAAACAATATTACAAACAAAATGTATTTTGAATGTGTGGCTGAGGAAATTATACAATGAGAAGCTTTTGATGCCGGTGTGTTCATATGTTCAAAACATTTTGGATTCATATACTTTGTTTGTCTGAGGGAAAAAAAGGAATACAAAAGATTAGCAGGCAGATTCCTGTGCTATTGTCTCTTGTTTAGAATGTCTTCTTTGAAGATTCACCCAGTATGTTCTACTGCACCAAAGAGTTTGAAATAGTCTGAGAAACAGCAGAAAACCAACACGATATAAGGTGACAGAGGCGGCACTGACAAGAACGGTGACTTTATGATTATGTATTGGATTTTGAGCATACATATACATACATACATATATATATACACACACACACACACACATATATATATATATACATACATATATATACATATGTTTTAGCCATTGAGTAGCCATTGAGATACCTATAGCAGCGAATAATGAACTAATGAACGACTGACATTGCTGCCAATAATATTACATGAAAGAAACATTCTGAGAGGAAACCTCTCATTTTGTCAGTGGGATAAATATTTTATTGTGGAAAAAAAGGCAAAGGGCAAACAGCGGGGATGAACCCCATGTCAAAAGAAAATCACATCTTCTGGGAGTTTTGACCAGCAAATCCTTCGTTTTTCTTATTTCTAATTGAAGCACATATTTTGAAAACTCATACGTCCTATTCACAATTTGCATTTCTAAAAGAGAAAAAAAAATCAGAAAGACCGTCAAGGATAACTTCTTTTTAGAAAAAAAAATTCAAAGTCATCTGAACCCCCCATTGCCAAAAAAAAAAAAAAAAAGTCTGAAAAAGCACCACAACAAAGGGTTATTTGAACTATACAGACATAAATGCAAGATGAAAGACGGAGTCAGAGGCCAAGACCTGAATGCTTCTCCCTGCTGTATGTATAGTTTATGTGCTATACCCTCATATTTACTGTCATGTGTACTTCTGTGTCGATTGAAGTGTGGTACTCCCGAAGCAATTTAGATGTTTGATGCCATGTGATAAACTATCCCAGAAGTGAGCTCACTAACTCACGGCCTCAAGGTACATAATCAAACCCCAAGGTCAGTTCAGCCAGTTTGGTGCTTTGTGTCGTAGGTATTTGTCGATGAGCCTTCATTTGTGCAGACATGAAAAAGCAAAAGGAGTTTTTGGTGTTAACCGCCATGCAGTTCATGTGGTAGGTTAACGCTTCCTCCTCTTTTGCCTCATTATTGCCTCATATTTCTTCTCTGTTTTATGTCTAAAGCATCAAGTTTCTCCTCATCTTTTACTCTAGTTTTCATCTTTTCCCTGGCTTTCACATGGGGCTCATTTTGCTTTCACACTTGTAGTCTCAAGAGGAGACTTTGATGTTGGCTGACAATGTGACTTGTGCCTCAGTTAAATTTAATCATATTAACTAGTTAACCATGCCACCAGTGTGTGACCCACTGACAAAAAACCCAGCTCCGTCTGCTCTCACTCTCTCCCTTTTTGTCTATGATAATCTAGCCTTGGGGCTGAGGGGGAGCAGAGAGCGTAGTGCTCTTAGGAGATACAGTGCATGAGTGTGTTGAAGTGCAGGGGTTTGCCAGAAATGGCAAGGGAGAGAATATTCCAAAGTTATTTTACAACGCCAGTTTTGTAAAACCTATATTTAGCATTGAAATTTCATAATATTGCATCTCCCTATGATAAGTTAAGTCAGGGTTAAAAGACATCCACCCTGTATAAAAAATGTATAAACTGAACCTTTTAAAATAGCCAGTTGTTCACAACTCTATCACCATCAAAGCTTTTTAAAACACGTTTCTGTCCTATGTCTTTTCTTGTCCTTGTGCATTTGCTCTCATTTTGAATAAAACTGTGATTGAAAACTTGAAATATGTGGGTTCAAGGTCTGCATTCAGTGTTCAAATTGGATAGCAAAGCACATAGGATAATGGTAAAAGGGAGCGTTAAGGTCTTTGCTACTGGTGTACTTTGATATGTGTATTAAACACACTGTTTCATTTATTCATTCATTTATTTCAAAAATGGTCAAAATCAATATATCAAAAGATAAACAACCCTAAACCTAAATGACTATGGGTTGACTTCGGCTCAGTCCGTTGGGACTTAGCTTGGGGACCAAAGGGTTGCAAACTGAAGACCCACTTGGAACATGATATATAGAGTGTGGATTGGTGGTTGCCAATGTGCCCTTGAGCACGGCTGCACACCTTCCGTTCTCCCTGGCGCCTAATGTGGGAAGCCCTCTCAATCTGCCTACTCTCTGTTGAAGCACATTTAAAAGTTCTGTTCGTGCATGTGTGTGGGTGTATTTTCAGGGGTTGAACTGAAATTTCCCTGCAAAGGACTGATAAAGTATGTAACTTATGCTGTTTTTGAGCTATGTAAATATATGTGTGTGTGTGTGCGTTTTTGTTGCATACATGCGTTTCTGCATTTGCATGTGTATGTGTGTCAAAGGGAATTTCGGAAAACGGATGGGAAAGGTCTTGATTGCAGCTGAAAGGTTTATTTGAGGAAGGTCAGCAACATTTGGAGATGAGCAAGTCAAGAGTAGCTGATGGGGATGGAAGATGGTGCACTTCACACACACACTGTATATGCTCAAGCATGCCGGCATACCCACAGAAACCTACACTCAAATGCATTGACAAAAACCACAAACACATGTCTAAACATAAAAACATCTGTATCATAGGTTTTGATAAAACTACAACACGGTGTATAGTGACCCTCTCTTACGTTCCTGGATTAGTGTTGCCCTTCCACCCGTCTTAGAGATTGGTCATGCCCAGCAGAGCAAAGTTGTCAGAGAGAGTCTGTCTGACAGCATATCATGTCCCCAAACGGCTCACCAGAAGTGTCAATCTGGAGATTTTCTGGGTGGAGGATACTGGATGATGGATTTGAAGGTTGAAAAATAGGCAAAAGTGTGAGGGTTTGGTGAACAGATGGCGCAGATAACACAATTATTAATTGCTGTGCATCAGGCTACTTTTCTGCCAGTGAAGTGATGTCTTATTAATTGACTTTTGCTGAAATCAGCTTCCGATGGTAAGCGTTAGCAACCTGATGGAATGGATGACTGGTGTCCGCTCTTCTCTGCAGCCACTGTTGAGTGGAGCAAGCGCTTCATCCTTGTCATATCATTAGCCCGGTAGCCCAGTGGTGAACATGCTCAGATGAAAAATGTGTTTTGATTACTGGAGTTGTTTCCCCCCTAGGCTTTCTGTATTAGATTACTCTGCCTTGGAGGTTGAGCTTTGATTACTCTTGCTGTTTGGTTTCCCCATAATCGCTGCCTCGCATAAAGACCTGTTTTTTGTTTTTGGCAGGGGCTCGCCTCGGGGCTTTATCTATGTGTAAACATCTCTGTTTGGAGGTTTTTCTAGGCTCTGATTATCGATAGGTCTGAGTGTCCAGTTCGCTTTTGCCTGGCAGGCTGATGTTTAGAATAATTTGTGTTCTCTGGAATCAGTGTTTATTTTCATCCTTCCAATTACACCAGACCAATCACTGTGGTCACAACCCAATCATCTCATCGCAACATATCAGCTGTGTCAAGATACGCCATAATTTCTGGCTGTCACACTGATTGTAACTCTATCACTCAATCGTTAAATTGTTAATTACATTTAAATGACACTATGAGAAAACAATAATAAACAAAACACATGTGCACACCTTATTTTTCTTTGCAAATCATTTACACACAATATTGTTGAAATCTAATAATCTGTGCTATAAACTGGGAAAGAAGTTAATCTTTGGTATATTTCCATTTAGCCTGTCATTATTTTGGGTGATCCATGGCAAAATTGAGATTGGCCTTTCCTGTGTTTTTTTTTTTCCTCTCCCAATTAATTATATAAGTTCTCTCTGACAGTAAAGATGTGATTTTCTCAGGCTATGCCTTTGCAAAACCATGATGTGTTGTCCTTATTTTGGTTTGGTTCAATTGATTCCAGTGTGCCTGCTGACATCACTGATTCTTAATGTGTTTCTTTGAAATTAAATTATTTGATAATCTATAAGGAAAAAGCAAAAGAAGAGGTACAGTACATGCATTCATCTGTTTTAGGAACTCATCTGAAAACATTGGAAATTATTAGAACAGCTCTTACTTTTAATCACACCATATTTCTTCATAAATGTCAGCAATACTTAGGGACATAGGATTATTTTATTCTACATTTTAGGATTAGGCTGGATTTGAATAATCCTGCCAGAGGAGGGGAAAGACCACAACCTAGGTTAAAAAGTAGGAGTGGGATAAGGAAACCAGGGAAAAACTCTGCACAGAGGGAACAGCAAGAAAACATTATCTGCTAATGTTACAAGCACGTTTGGGATAAAAGAAAATAGGGGTTGCTGTGGAAGGATCGAGCAAAATAGTAGGAATTGTTTTAATCCTGTCAGTGGGAACCTAATCCCTTGTTGCAAACATCACAGAAGCACGTTGGTGTCTTTGCCTTTTGTTCTGAGGCTAATCCCTGATTTGCTGCCCCTAAGGTCCATAGTGGTACATCGTTGATACAGTTATGCAGGCTATATACAGAAACCATGAAAAAAAACACACACACACATTCACAAAGTCAAATACCCAGCCTGATGTGATAAAATATAAACTGGATTCTTAACCACAGACAACAGATATGTTGAATGGTCATGTCAATCAAATTGTGCACGGAGGCATCATAGCCAGATGAATATGCACAACATTTTGAATATATGTACTGGATAATCAACTGTAATGGAGCTCACTTTATTAGGTTGGCGATAGAAGTGAAATATTTTAGATAGACGTGATGGTTAGCTGGATGCTCACTGACACTCTTCATCTGTAATATTAGCCTCAAAGCTCATTCCAAGATTGAGAAAAGACGATAAAGGCCATTTTTGATGGAAAATACACATCTGTTGTTAAAATGCATAATACCTGCATTTCAATACCGCCATGAGTTATTAATAAGAAATTAAGAGAACAAATATGTTACAGAATCTTGATAGAGTCACCTACTGTCAAATGACAATTTAGACATAGTCAAGCCAGGCCAAAATACGTAAATCATGAAATACATCAATTGTGATGGCATATTTCTCTTTTGTTATTCCATCATGTTTTAGTTTAGCCAGCATTTATATATTTATATATCCCATTGAGGCTTTTACCTTCAGCTCCGCAGGGCATGTTGCATAGCAGGTTAATGCTTTATTGCTGGTCAGACATGTTAGATGTGTTGCAACAGGTACAGGGAAATGCTAAGCTCTGCTTAGGGAAATTGTGCGGTTTATAATGACCATCATAGTCCATCAATAAATTTTCCAAATGAAACCAGACACAAAATCTAATCTCTTCCCGTTTGCCTGCCAGGGAAATGGAATAAAAACACAATCTCGTAAGTCATTAAAACATCTTCATGTTGATGATGGGTTTGCACTCAAAGACATACTCAATGAGACTGGCAACCACATCCTCTCCTCAGGATTGTATTGAGACATCACCTTGCCCGGTGGCTTAAAGTTATGATGTCAGTGGGTCATAGTGGTTTATGGGATTTAGCCCCTGGTGGAAGTCAGAGGCTCTTTAAAGTCAGGACAAAACGGCCTCTAAATTTAATTGAGGTTACAAGTGGGTGCAGTAACAATGATCGTCGTTATCATAAAAGGCAAGGAGGCATTGTATGCTTTAGGGCTGTTAATATTAACAATATAAGCCAGCATGGTTCTTTGCAAGCCCGATTTAACTGTTCAGGAAAAAAAAAAGAAAAATAACTTAAGCTTTGCATTGAAGATGAGGGTCATTTGACTTTTGTCGTGTAAGAGGCAAATTATGTTGTAAATGAGACAAATTCATTCAAATATAAAACAGTTGTTATCCTTGGAAATGTCCCACTCTGTCTCCTGACAGCTTGCATGTGTGGGATTTCTTCAAAGCAGAGAGTAGGGCAGGTGTTGCAGGTGTTCTTGCATGCATCCTAACGCAATTTGACACTGGCGTCTGTCTGATATCTCTCCAGCCAGCCTCAGTCAGTTGAAGGGATGGTACTTTTTCTTTCGAACAGAACCTTGTGATCATTCCGTCTATGATGGCATGCACTTTTGTTTAGAATGAAGAAAAAACAGTCCTTCTCAGCTTTATGACATATTGCCACAGCCGATTATTATCACATGGACAGAAAATTACTTTTATTCTTTTCCTTTTTTTTTTTTTGTAATATTTCTATTTTAATGAGGAATAGGAATACTATTTGGTGAACTGTTAAATACCCCATACTATTAGCCATTGAAAGGCTGACATAGAGAAATGCTTTTATTTACAAAGCATTGACTGAAACTTCAGAGTATTGCTTCAGTCATTCATTCAAGCTCACTGTATGCATTGAAAACTGAGGGATATACACAATAGAAGCCTGCGTCATTTAAGGATGTTTGTCCGGTCAGCAGCAAGGCAATTAAAAGAGTTTGAGTTGAATGGTTCAGAGCTGGCAGAGTCCACGGTCTTCTGATCATTAAACAAACATGATCAGAGTTGGAGCCAAACGTGATCTGAACATGACCATTCCATGAATGGAATGTGACAAGTCTGTGTCCAAATGTGAGAGCTGAGGTGGCGAGTGTAGAAAAGTAAGACGTCTCTCTCTAAACACACATATAATAACGTATTAGTCCTTCATGGGGAAATTTGTTCTCTGCATTTAACCCACCATTGATGAACCAGTGCCAGGGGGGCAGTTAGGGGTTCAGTGTCTTGCTCAACAACACTTCGACACACGAGGAGGAACAGGGAACAGAACCGGGTTCGTTTCCAAAGACGATCAGTCTACCTCCTGCGCCATACCACCCCTCTATATGCACATTTACATATATACATACATGTACATATACACATTTACACACACACACACACAGACATATATACATATACACATTTACACACACACACACGTGTGTGTGTGTGTGTGTGTGTGTAAATCTCTCACCCTGGGACTAAGGGATGGGGGGGTGGTTAAACTGGGTATATATTAGCGATCTTGAATGTTCTGGTTGTGGTTAATTGCTTGTTGGTGTGTTTGAATTAAAGTTTGAACTCCTCCACGACTCCGCTGTCATTTCATGGTCTATGCACCACATTGGTGACCCCGACATGATGATGTCCGACTCCGAGGAAATGTGCGACTCTACCCCTTATCGCTAACGGCTTGTTAGTGGACGTAACGAACCGCCGTTTTTATCGACAGAGTGTTGTTCCCCACATATCCATGCGAGACGAAGGAGATTGGGCCGTGTACACACGCCAAGCTTTTGGTTGTGGTGGATGTGTACCAAAGGTTGCTGGATTATCTGTCACTGACACGCCCATGTTTTATGGTGTGGAGCATTTCATCCCCACGGAATGACCACCTGTTTTCCTGTGAGCAAGGTGCTTGGATGCGGCAAAACTGGTGACTGCGAGGGAGGAGTATGCCACGATGGAGCGTCTGGGGATCATGAGGCGGTCTAACAAAAGACAAAAAGACCACGGTGATCACCCTGTTTAGCCTGTGGTCTGTGGCCCTGCACCTGGCGATGAGGCATTTCTGTTTTCTCCTGAAAAGCCACCCTTTCACAGCATTTGTGGAACACAAGCCGTTGAATTTCGCCATGTCACATGTGGCTGAGCCGTGGTCTGTTCACCTGGTGCTAAGGTTCACCGGCACTTGAAGGCAGCCCTTGAGCGGTTTCCGATCCCGCCTTGCCGTTTTGACCACAACCATGTCGACCTGGTGGGCGTTATGCACCTGCTCACCATGGTCGATAAGACCACCAGGTGGCCGGAAGTGGTCCCGCTGTCCTCCACGACGGCCATGGACGTGTCTCGGGCTTTCCTTTCTGCCTGGGTGGCTTGGGCACACCGTCTGACATCACCTCGGACAGGGTTCCACAATTTGTGTCGGTGCTCTGGTCGGCACAAGCAGGGTCTTTGGGGACGACATTGCACCGTACAACGGCATACCACCCTCAGGCCAATGGCCTTTGCAAGCGTTTCCACCGGTCCCTCAAGGCAGCGCTGTAAGCCCTGCTCTCAGGTGACAACTGGATGGACCATTTGTCGTAGGTCATGCTTGGGCTGCAGTCATCCTACCAAAAACATTCCCTCAATTTGGCATTTGGGTGATGCCAAATTAGAATACTGTTTGGCAGAGTGTCCTAAATGTCCAATTGTGAATAAGAGAGACCGGGTGAGTGTGAAGGCCATGTCTAATGATCATTCAGTGACTCCCCGCCCCCTATTAATGCACATGCTCTCATTATTGCTTTTCTCCTCTTATTTATCATTTTGTTTTATTTTGCATACTCTCTGTAAACACCTTCATACAAACATGAACTCCCTCTCCAGTGTCAATGATTTGAATATGTTTTTCCAAAACAAAAGTATATTTGGAGAGGTTGAATAATGGTGTGTTTTCAACAGAATCCCACTCATAGTGCCCATTGTAGACATAGACCGTCTCTCTTGTTCTCTCCAGTGGCAATGATTGGGAAACAGCTCTAGGCAACCCCTAGGCTCTAATTCCTTTATCTTCTGTTGAGTGCGCCTGCACTCCTTTGTGTGTGCATGTATGTTGGTTTCCATGCTTGCATGTGCCCTGGTACTCTGCTTGCACTGCTTCACTTTAATTAGTAGCTGCTTTTTATAGACTAGAAAAAGCAGAAAGAAGAAAAGAAAAGAAAGGAAAAGTAAAGAAAGAAACAACAGAAGTGTAAATCATTTCCTCTGGAATTTTGGTTTTACTGAAAGTTTCCTTATCGGTAGAGAGATGCACAAAAAATATGGCTTCAAGCTCTAATAAAGCCAATAGCCAAAAAAAAAGAGAGAGAGAGAGAAAGAACAGAATGAGAACACATCGAGCAGGTGAACTCACAGACAGAACAAATTTTAGAGGTGATCAAAAATGAGGGAGGGGCAATGTGAAGTTGAATAAGTTGTATAAAGCACAGAAAGAAGACACATGGGGGAGAGAGTGGATGACACCAAGGGGGAGATATATGGAGGAGGAATAAATCAGAATGTAAGAATCACTGCTAGGTGTTTGAACTTTCAGAAAGGCAGTATTTGAGGATAAAGCATGAAGGAGAAAGGTTTGTTGGAGCCAAAGGGGATTCTCGTTGTGTGTCTATCTTTCTTGCTTTCTTGATCTGCCTCTTTCTCTTACTAAGACAGGCTGATGGAGCTTTCACCTGTGACTGGAGTCAAATGTATGCGATCAGAGTTCAATGCAGAATGAGACAGCTTTATTATAGATCTGCCAATTGAAAGTTGGAAGTGGCCACCAAAGCTACGTGAGGCAGGGAGCCTGAACTGGGTGAATGACACGTGCTGAAAGGATATATTTCACTTTGATTTAAGACCAATGTTTTTACCCTCCACTTTGTCAATCAATATACTTTACTTTGGTCTTAAATAATTAAATAATTTATTATCCCCTCTTTCTCATTATATGGAAGAGTAACGGCCCAGCTTAAAAAGAAAGAAACATCATACTTGGATCGATGTGGTTGTAATCATCTGTAACAGGAAAGAAAAAGGTACATAATCATTGCATATGTTATTTAGGAGATCCCTGGAAACAGAGGTGAAATAATTAGACTCGAGCTTCAACTTCATATAGCTTCGTCCCGTAAGGTAAGATGAGAAGGAACAATACAAAATCGATTAAAATATTATAAATCACTCTCCAAGCCCATGTTTACCTTTGATCACGTCAAGCGTCTCCGCACGGAAGGCTTCAATTAGGTTGAAAGAGCAGTGGGAGTTTATGTGAGGTGCGAGGGATCTGCGGAATCGGCGCAAAATATAACAGGAGTACGTCTCAAACAATGCTCTTCATCTTTCCGAGAGCTTTCTATACTCTTTTTCCGCACTCACAAAAGCACACACACTCACAGTTCTCAGGAGAGAGGTAGAAAAAGCATTAGAGAGCCGTCTCCATTCACTTTCATCTTTCATCTCTTTTTAATACCTCCTCTTTTCCTAGCATTTTCTCTTTCCACCCTCACTCCCTCAGCTGTTATTTAACCAGCAGTGTCTGAATAATATTTCAAATCACTGAATGGTTTCTGGTAGAGTTTCAAAGCCAAAACAGTTTCTGTTTGCCTTCAATACTAGTCCAGCTACTCCTAAGTGTGTACATGTAAGATCATGTCAGGCTCATTCTTTACTGCTTTGTCTTCTTCACTTTTTTGGTCTGGCAAAAACAGCCCGCTGACTTCTATCCATTAAGAAGTGCTCTGCCACTCTATGCATTTGCTCGGTGTCACGGTGCACTGAACAGTTGGCCTGCCTGCATAGTGTATACATCCAGCTTTGTGAGATGTGTGTCTATCTTCTTGGCAGAAGGATGAACGTGTGAAAGTGTGTGCGAGTGTCCTTCACACAGCTCATGCTTCATTTTTCTGCTGAATGAGACTTGAATCTCTGCCTATTCACCAGAGAGCCCCGCTGAATTCTCTCTCCACCGGGGTCCTGCATCAGTAAGCACTTTGAATGGTAACCAAAAACTGTGGGTATTCAAGTACATCTGTTCCAAAGCTCCGGTGCTGTGTTTCCATGCACAGCAGTGTGTCTATACGGAAGGACCTCATAAGCTTTTTTTAAATTTAAGGTCTGGGGGAGATGTAGGAGGGCAAAGGCAGCAAAGTCATATTTCCTTAATTTCTCTTTCCTTTAACACATGCCCACATGTGAACTAACATCCCTAAATTCCCTTTATGATCACCACTATGAATCCAACCAAAACCTTCCCCGGGAAATCAAAGAATATTTGCACCAGTAGCTCTAGTTTGTTTTTTTCTGAACATCTGGTAGCACTGTTCTTCCTTCTGTGATGTTGTTATGCCTAAACAGGACTCATTCTGGGAGTATTGGCCCGAGTTCAGCATAAGGATAAATGACTGAAAAGGCTTCTTAATACGCGCGTATAATGACCTATGTGTGTATGTTTTTGCCGGTTTGTATTTGTCGGTGTGTGATCACTGCGTTTTTATGTGTGCATTTATGTGTGCATTTATCTGTGCGTCTGTGTGCGCTTGATAATGATAACCATGAATTATGCATGTGGTGGGATGCTTTTCATTCAATTTCAGCTCTTATTTCCCCCAAACAACATTACAGAGGCGGGTCTCTGGGCATTTGGCTGTAAATAAACTCGAACTAATAGACTTCTACTCTGGGCAACACCCGTCTGCAAACCACTCACCAGGGAATAAGCTTAACAAACTGCCATGAGGCAGGACCGTTCTTAGGTCAGCTCTTGCGTGTTACTTTAGGCTCAGGGGTTACCAGTGAGGTTGAGAAAAACAGATCTGAAATCAGCATGGGAACAGCAGTTAGTTTACTTTGGATGAACATTAAAAAAAATAAAAAATAAATCACGGCATACAAACTACGCTTACAAAAGCTAAAGTAGTTTGAATATTTACATGCATGAATTAGCATGCTATGTCAACAACCGCTTTGTGTTCAAACAAACACATCCAACTTTTTAATTGTGTGTGGGTGGACTGTGTATACCAGCTATCAGTTTACATAGTGCAATGGTTAGTATAACTTTGTGCAGAAGTGCGTGTCACCACTCAGGTTTTAGGTTCTACTTTTGTTCATGCAGGATGAAGAGGTATGTTGCCAAACATGGCTGCCCATATCTCCCCTGTCTATGATCTGTGACCTTGTCCACTCTCATCACTCGCTGCCTTGCTCAAAGCGATGCCCCTTTTATCTGTTCCTGTCTCTATGTTTGTGCCGCATTGCTCACTGTGGTCCAAAAACTCTCCCCTTTAGAGCCTAAGGCAGCAGTTTCTGCACTTGTGACATTGTGTGTGTTTTCTTTGTGTGTGTACATGTGTAGTGAATATATGCTGGTGTAAGATCGGGTTTCGACTGTGTTTAAGATGCCGGACAAAAGATTAAGGAGAGGCCACCTAAAGGCAGCTTGAGCTGTGGGATCACACTTTTTCTCCTGCCAAGATGTCATATATTCATGTTATATATTCAATATATATGTGTGCGTATATATATATATATATATATATTCCCTGAAAGGGAGAAGACGAAAGGAAAAGAAGGAGAAGATATATTATATATATATATACACACACCACCCACACCCACACACACCCATACACACAAACAAACAAACACACACACACACACACACACACACACACACACACACACACACACACACACACACACACACACACACACACAAACACAAATATGTGCCCTGAAATATTGCCCTGAATTAGCGAGAGAGTGAATGGCTGTCTGTCTATATTGTCTGCCCTGCGATTGACTGGCAACCAGTCCAGGGTGTACCTCTCACCCGATGACAACTGGGATAGGCTTCAGCATCCTCCTGTGACCCTGAGTGCAGGATAAGTGGTAGATGATTGATGGTATATATCCATATATATATAAAGTGCTTTGAAACCACAATAAATGTGATGAAAGTGCTTTTTTATCTTTTTTATCAATTTATTTGGAGTCTCAAACCCAAAATGTCTTTCAGTAAGGTACAAAAAAAAATGAATAAGCAAAAAGAACAAGATACAATCTTAGATTAACAACATTGAAATGGTAGTGTAAAATTGATTAATTTCAAATCCGCCTAAGCGTCAAATATCAATGTATTACTTTTTTTTTTTTTTTAGTCTGTCGCAATAACTAAGTTAACTTAGAAGAAGTTACGTTAAGATTCGTAATGTCAATAGGTGTAAATAATCATTTCTTTTTATTGATTGATTGACAGTCTTTACATGATCTTAGAAATGCCAAAAAACTGGGAATAGCAATTTGATTTCTCACAAGTTACTGAGACAGTAACTGGAATCCCTTGCCTACCAAAACTAACTGTCCATCCTGAATGGTATGGTTTTTAAATTTGAAATGAAACAGCTATTGGGGCGGTGCAGTGGTTAGCGCTTCGGTCAAACAGCACGGAGGACTCTGCTTCAATTCCTTTCTGTGTGGAGTTTGAATGTTCTCCCCGTGTCTGTGTGGGTGTTCGCCGGGATTCTCAGTTTTTCTCCCACAGTCCAAAACATGCAGCAGGTTAATTGGGAAAAAATGGGAGAATTGCCCTGAATAAGAGAGAGAGTGAATGGTTGTCTGTCTATATTGTCTGCCCTGCGATGACAGCTCGGATAGGCTCCAGCATCCCCCCGTGACCCTGAGTGCAGGATAAGTGGCAGATGATTGATGGTTGGATGAAACAGCTTAGGAAGAGGGATCAGAGATTTATTTATTTTTTTCTGTGTCAGTTTCTTGAATTGTTCTATCTTTTTTAGGTCTGATAATTGCCTTAAGAGTTGTATTGATTAGTCAGATGGGCACAGTACATTAGCTGATGCCATAGATCTGGATTTGCACTTCTCATTGTACACATTTTAAATGGAACCATGGAAATAATTCTATTCCATCATCGGGGATTGCTGTTGCCTTATTCTTATGAATTGAGAGATTTTTCAGTCTTTATATTGCCAAAAGACTTGCAGGATGAGGGACATCTTCAACACCACTAAATATATTGTGTAGCTCTGTGATGAAACCCCTGGAAGATTATTACATTATGAAGTTCAGAAAAGTAAGCTGGGAGATTTATTTTTCTGGGTGAAAGTTTTATCAGGGTAGCTCTTTGGGGATTGAAGGGCATCTGTTTCTGGTGATGAAATAATAAAGCCCATTAGGAAAAGAACACACTTCCAGTAAAACACGCTTCACTTTCTATCAGGCTGCGGGGCTGGTTTGCTTCATCTGGGACTGGAAGCATTCACTGTATCAGAATATTATCACAAGATTACCAAAGCATCTTAGGAGGAAAATGTGTTTCACAGGTCTGAAAACTGCATCTGAAGCACAATTGCCAGAAAACCAATGATTTAAATTTAGATTCACATTTCATCAACATGGTCATAGCATGGTCATTTGACCAGTGTGTTTATGGCAGAAAAATTGCAATAACCTGCGCAAAGATGCACTCCGCATGTTGCATATAAAGGCAATGTTTTCTTGAACTAAATCACAGATCCATAGCTTTCATGTATTTTTTTCTGAAATCCTTAATTCTTTATCGTTAAACACTGCTGCAAGTGAATAAATAAAGAGAGTGAGAGAGCAACGGAGAGCAGATATTACAACTCTATCCATGCTTTTTGCTACTGACAGTTGTGCCTCAACACTGTTATTTATTCTTTATTTTCTATTTTCTTTTGTAATAAATCAAACATACAATTTAATGAATCATTCATTTCTCATAAATAGAACGTTATGCTCTCTTGCGTGTGTTTTTGTTGTGGTGGGCAGCACTGGTATGTTACTTCTTGTACATCTCGTGTTTGTGTGTTGGGACCCAGGTATTCCTCATCATGCAGTGACATAAATCTGTTGGGTCAACTTATCAGGATTTGCCTATTTGAGTGCACAAAAGTCCCTTCCAAATGGATGAAATTCTTTTTGGGATGACGTGGTTTGGGGTTAAACTCAACATTATGGTTTGAGCAAGTCCTTCGTGGAGTACATTTAGCATTCAATGATCATGTGTGTGCATGTGCTTTTTGTGTGTGTGTGTGTGTGTGTGTGTGCGTTTCCCCACAATTGCGCAAACTATGACCACACAATGCTAAATTCATTCTATGTCTGACAATTGACATATGGATTAAACATAATCCTTAAGGTTAATTGTCAACATCAAAATCCATATATTATTTGGCCTAGTTTCACAGCTGACAGACCGGGTTTGTCATTTTAAGACTCTGATACCACCATGGATTCCTACAGAGATGGAGGTCCATTGAATAACTCTCATAATCATCCATAGCCACTAAGTATCTTCATCATTAAATTACTGTTAATGCTATCATCTTGCCATGGCATTGTCTTTCAACACAATCTTATCTTCAGTTATATGGCAAACACACAACGGGGGCGGGGTGCGGTGAAGAAGATTTAAGAGAGAGAGTTCAGTATCTTGGGGTGGGGTGGAATGGAGGAAGTGGGATAGTGGGGAGAGAGTTCAGCATCCTGACAGCCTGTATTGGACAGACTTTGATGTGAGCAGTTGCCCCCGTGAATTATATTGGAGGCATTTGGCTGTTGCTTGAGATCGAATTTGTCAAGATTACTGGAATAATAACAAAAGGTTCTGGTGCAAATTTTATTTTCCACCAAAAAACAGAAAGCTCTAGGTTGAGAAATATCTCAACTATATAATACTTATCCTTTAGAGGACGGTTGATTCTTTAACTTGTTTTTCAATATTATTATGCTTTATTCTTTGTTTATTTCTTCATCTTCTTTTACTTTCAGCTGCTCTCCTCAGGGGTCAACACAGTGGGTCACATGCCCCAATCCAACCCTATCCTTTCCACGATCTTAGCTCACTGCAACCAACTTCATGTCCTCTGACACTCCATCCATAAATCCCCTCCTCAGTCTTCCTTCAAGCTTCCTGCCTGGCAATTTCAACCAGTTTCCATTTAACAACATACAGTATTCACGATCCCTCCTCTATACATGTCCAACTACCTTCCCACTCCCAATCCTTTTCAATGGCCTCCTCACATCATCCCTACTATTCTCTTCAACTTCATGCTCCACCAGTCATCTCTTTACTCCTAATTATCTCTCATTTTCCTCATTCATCAGCTCTTCAAACCACTCTTTTCAAACTCCCATCACTATTCTGACAGCTGTCAATATATTTTCTTCTCTATCCTTAATAACTCAAACCTGCTGCACATCCTTTTAGCTTCCATCACTTAGTTCTCTGCTCTGGCCTTGACCTTTTTGTCTTCCTTGCCACCAAATTCATCCTACACACCAACATCATATGGTGTTTGGCTACACTCTCACTTCCCACTTCTTTGCCGTCACTGATCTTCAGATTATGTCATTTGTACAAGATGTGTAAAATGTGAGCTACCTCCATGCTCCTTCCACTACTCTTATTAGCTACCCCACGCTCCCGTCTCATTTGGAAGCAAGCATTCACAACAGCCATTTCCATCCTTTTTGCAAAAATTATCTGTCTCTGTTTGTTCCTAGCCTGGATGCCCAACCTACCAATCACTTCTTTGTCACCTCTATTGCCTGCGACAACATGTCCATTGAAGCCCTTACCAGTCATTACTCTATCACCTTTGAAGATATTTTGCATTACTTCATCTAATTCCAGATTTTCTCGTTTGCTTAAAATTCACATCCTACCTGTGTGGCAGCACCACTAACCATGACTATTACATCTTCAATAAGTAGCTTCAGACTCATCACTATCTGACGGGCTTTACCACCAACATTCCTTAGAGAATCCTCCTTTAAGATACTATTACTCCTCCGTTTCTCTTCCTACTTGTACCATGGTAGAACAACTTAAATTCTGCTCTTTAACTTCCAGCCTTGCCACCTTCCCAACTGGTCTCCTGAACACGCAGTAAATTCTTCTTTGCATCATGTCAACCAATTCTGACATTCATAGTCCCTTCCCTCATGCTTTGCCTCTTGTCTTTCCTCTTCTCTCTCTTCCTCCTCTCCACCCTTTACTGTCATCCACTATTTGAGATTTTGTTTGTGTTTGCCTGAGGTATGTTTGAAATATTGCAGGGAGTTTAACATGTTTTAACTCATCAAGAAATCAAATCTAAGTAGCCAAGCATTTTCTTTGTTTATTTATTCACTTTTCAAACCTCGGGGTTCAACAACTCGGTGGACCTTCCTCTCAAATACCACTGAATAGACCTTACCTGGGAGGCTGACGAGTGCGATCCCCCTATAATTGGAGCACACCCTCCGATCCCCCTTTTTAAAAAGGGGGATCACCACTCCAGTCTGCCAGTCCAGCATCACCGTCCCTGATGTCCACGCAATGCTCCTGAGGGGTGTCAAGCAGGGTAGCCCTACAGCATACAGAGCCTTGAGGAACCAAGGGAAAACTTCATCCATCGCAGGCCCTTTACTGAAAAGCTTTTTGACTACTTCAGCAAGTTAAGCCCCCTGGAAAATGGGCAGACCCGCTTCAGAGTTCCCCAGCTCTGTTTCCTCATTTGAAGGTGTTTCGTTGGGACTGTGGAGGTCTGAGAAGTATTCCTGCCACAGATCTACAACGTCTCGAGTTGAGGTCAGCAGTGCCTTGCTCCCACTGTACACAGTGTTGACGGCGCACTGCTTTCCCCCCCTGAGCTGCTGGATGGTGGACCAGAATCTCCTCTGAGCCCACCGGAAATCGTTCTCCATCGTCTCCCCGCACTCCTCCCACGCCCGGGTTTTTGTCTCAGCAACCACCGAAGCTCCCTGATTTTATTTCAGGTATCTGGAATATTCTGCTGGTAATATGTAATTCAGGAAGTGCAATGACTCTGTCTCTCTAATGGAATACATTGTTATGGCTCCTGTGTGAAAAGGAAAACTACAACAAACTGTTATTACACTGCTCAAAACAATTTATAATACACAGAGCAAGTTATTTCATTGATTCTGATTTGTCCTAAGGGAGCAATATTGCTAAGGGAGCTTTGTGTCTGAAAAAAAAATACAACAGAAATTATTCTTAAAATCTTTGCAATCATTGCCTGAAGTAAAATGGTAAAGATGCATGAACGCACGTTGCTGCATGTAAGACAGATGAAAAATGTATAACTTATCTGATATGATTGTTTATTCCCACCAGTTCGTTCGACTGAAAACTTGATTGGTGTCTGTAATACACTCATCCAACCACAAATATGTCCTCTAATCTCTCAACAACTGTTCCTGTCATTCAGTTTACATATTTTTGATATTCTGCTCACCCACACTAATCTGGGAGATTTAGGGCACAAATACATCTTGATTGCATTATTGATAGCGTTGATCAAGCCACAGTGAAATACAGCCAATAATATGTATAATAAATCAATCTCTAAATGTACAAGTATTTCAAGAGAAAGGGTGATGTAATTGTAAGGATCCTTTGAAAGACAAGAGAAATCAGCAGGGAGATCACTAACAGGAAAAAAAAAAAAACAAAAAAAAAAACCTTTCTTTGTGTTTTATATGATGATATACGATGTTTTATATATCCAAATGGCTGAATCCTTATTTTTTTCAATTATTTTTTTTCTTTGGTCTGCAGTGAGTGAGAGATCTCTGTCTCGCTGACATCCAGTTTTTTAAGTGTGTATATTCTACTTATTGAATTGGATGGAGAAGGAAAAGAAGAAGAAAGGAAGGAGACTGTTCAGGTTAAGTGTGTGGATGGATGGAAATGTGAGATGTGTGAGGGGTAATGCTTTAAGAAAAAGCAACAGCTGGTCAATTCTCATATTTTCTATTACTTGCCCTCAGGAGCATTTAACTCTTATGTTGTGTTCATTTTGGTTCTGTACACACCAGCCAAAATATCCATGTATGCATTAATGTCTGTCTGGGTTAGCAAATTCAAATTTTTGTGTAGATTTGTTTCCCCTCCAAGTTGGACATGTTTACCACTGTGGTTACAATGGACTCTAAGGAACAATTCAGGAACAGCAGGATTTAATGTCATCGTTCCAGGCACATTTGATTGGTCCTAGGGTCTTCTTGTTGATATTTTCAGCGAAAGGTGTACCTTGATTGAAGACAAGGATTAGTTCCCATTTTTTGACTTGAAAGTGACAGCAACCTCAATATGGTTGTCCTCTTCGTCACTTTAGCCTTCAATGAGGATTCCTCATCGAAGCGCATTTTTTCTTTTGTATGTGTGTGTGTGTGACTGTTTGTGTTTGCGTGACTGCGTGTGTCCATCTGACAAATGGGGATGAACCAAAGCTTGGGTTTACTCAAATTTTTATGTTTGAAAATTATCTCTTTTTTTGGTCAAATTTGACCAAGCACAACATAATTAAATACAGAAAGTTTGATCTGAACCCAAAGAAAGGAATTATGTTGCTTCTTTTAAATCAATTCACACAACTCATGAACATTAAGTTACTTAAATTTTTCCTCCCTGCTTTTTTAAAATTCTTTTTTTATAAGAACTTTAATATATTCTTTGCTTGGACCATGATCATGACCTTCATCATTGATGATTTTGTATCTATATTATTCTTACATTCCTATTCTGGAAATAATTAACCTTAAGATGAATTTGAATGAACCATCCCTTATCGGCTATTCACATACTCCATGTTTATTTCCTTCTAATCACAGAAGCCCCAAATTCTCTGTCAGAAGGTTCAGTTACTGGAGATATATGGGACAAGGAGAGATTTAACCACTTTTTAGTCGCAATACTCTTCGCAACCTCTGATCCAACAAATCAAGATCTGAACAACCCCTCAAACTATACTACAGTTTGATTTAAAATGTCCAAACATAAAATATGTCCCTTTCCTTCTTCTTTCCCTTTCGGCTTTTCCCTTTCATGGGTCACCACAGCTAGTCAGCCTTCTCCATCTAACCCTATTCTCTGTATCCTCCTCTCTCACAACAACTATCTTCAAATCTTCTCTCACTACATCCATAAATCTTCTCTTCGGTCTTCCTCTTGACCTCCTGCCTGGCATCTCCAATTCCAGCATCCGTCCATCAATATAGTCCCTATCCCTCCTCTGTACATGACCGAACCATCTCAGTCTGGCTTCTCTGACCGTCTCTCCAAAACATCTAACATGTTCCGCCCCCCTGATGGACTCATTCCTGATCCTATCCGTCCTCGTCACTCCCAAAGAGAACCTCATCATCTTCATCTCTGAGACATCGTTGCTCCGGACCGTTGACCCTAAGTACCTGAAATCCTCCAACTTCTTGATCTCCACCTTCTGTAACCTCACTGCTTCACCCGGGTTCCTCTTATTTACACACATATATTCTGTCTTGCTGTGACTAACCTTCTTTCCTCTCCTTTCTGGAGCAAACCTCCACCTCTCAAGATTTTCCTCAACCTGTTCCCTGCTCTCACAACAGATCACAATATCATCTGCAAAAATCATGGTACATGGAGATTCGTGTCTAACATCATCTGTCAGCCTGTCCATCACCACTGCAAACAAGAAGGTGCTCAGAGCTGATCCCTGATGTAGTCCCATCTCCACCTTGAACTTCTCTGTTTCACCTACAGCACACGTCACCACTGTCTCACAACCAGCATACATGTCCTTGGCCAGTCCAACATACTCCTCTATAACTCCAGACTCCCTGATAAAATACCAGAGTTCTTCTCACGGCACCCTGTCGTATGCTTTTTTTAGGTCGACAAAAGCGCAATGCAGTTCCCTGTGACCTTCTCTGTACTTCTCTAAAGCATTCTCAAAGTGAATACTACATCTGTGGTACTCTCTCTAGGCATGAAGCCATTCTGCTGCTCACAAATACCGATTTCTGCTCTCAGTCTAGTTTCCACTACTCATCCCCATAACTTCATTGTATGGCTTATCAACTTTATCCCTCTATAGTTACTGCAATTCTGCACATCCCCTTTATTCTTAAAAATGGGCACCATCACACCACACTTCTTCTCCACTCTTCAGGCATCTTCTCTTTCTCTAAGATCCTGTTGAATAATCTAGCCAGAACATATTAAAAACACATGATATTCAAATATTTGGATAGACATGAAAATACATAAAGTAAATTCTTTTGGGTGCCTGTCTTCTTGTATGTACCTTGCAGTAATGTGATGGTCCTACCAAAGGTGCAACCCAAAAGTTACAGAAAGCCATTAACAACACATTAAAAAGAATTT
>CAAKHD010030805.1:101665-157173 GCA_901007705.1 Fistularia tabacaria
TAAAATCAGCATAATCTTAGTATTTTTTTTCTTTATTTTCATCTGGATTCTTTCTACCAAGGAGCTATGTACCTATAACCAGAACTGTTCAAAATGATCATGAAGCAGGGGGAGGTATATATATATATATATATATATATATATATATATATATATATATATATATATATATATATATTAGCTATCTTTAGGGCAAATGGTGAGACTTTTCATTTTCACAACTTCTGTCAGCCTCAGCAGTTCATGTCATTGCCTGAACCGCCCCTGCCTGACTCCAACAGCTACAGGCTACAGAAGGTCATTTCTTATCTTTTACCCTCTTGTACACATCACAGAAAACCTATATATATCAAGAAGAATCAGGAAGCTTTTATTGTCATCGTACAGTTTCCCGTACCACAAAATTACAGTTCTGCTGTCTGCAATGCATTATGGCTGCATACAACTGTGGACTGTGGAGCGAGCAAGCACATCGGCCATTGAAGGCGCCATGTTGTGTAAAAAGGGGGGAAAAAAAGCCATTACTAAACTAGGCTCCTGTAGTGGGGTTCAGTGTGGGATTGGGAAAAATACACTTCAACACAAAAGCAACATGATAAGACATTACAACAATATTCAAGACTTGCACATGTGGGACGGGGGAGGGTATTAAGGTGGGGATGGCCAGGTGTCACAGACAGACAATGGAGGCTGTGCATGCTGCCCAACTGGCGGGTGGGAGAGGGGGAGGGAGCCAAGAAGGCTTTGAGTTGAGGGAGGTGTGTGTATTATGTGTCTTTGTGTGTGTGGATATGTGAGCCCGGAGACTTAAGTCTCCATACAGTCCTGCCCAATTGTCTCTGCCGCATGATAGGCACAGCTGTTGCCGTGGAGAAGACCTCGGAGAGTTCAGAAACGGAGACAAAGTTCGCCGGTGGAGGATGGTGATGGGGGGGAATGCGGGAGGGAGAATCTTATCTGCATTCCATCCAGGAGATTGTAGAGATACCAGTCCTCCAAGGCCGGTGTGACCAATGAAGATACCAATTGTTTTTGGTTCAAGCAGGGTCTGTAATTTTCCGTCTGCCTTGAGTCTTTTCTGGTTCTCCCAGTGTTGATCGAATTGCCCGAACTAATTGGCTAATTTCAGTCGAGCCGAGCTGTCAACTTCTCCAAGTTGGTATCCATCTTTGACAAACGCTCCTACAGTCTACGACAGAGTTTGTCTATCATTTGAGTCCGAGTGTGACCAACCTTGCCCATTTCTCCAACCATGACTGGCAGCTTGTCAAATCCTGCCAGCTTCTTGCATATTTTGCGATAAAACAGGAGACCACAAGCTCCAAACAGCAGCATACCAGTTATCATAAGTCCAATGATGTAAATATCTTCTGCGTCCTCCACAGAAAGGATCGACAGGCACATGATCCTCCACTTCCCCAGGAGTCAATCATGTATCCGGTAATAAAAGTTCCATCGGGGCATGAGAGCTCACCTCTTCCCTGTCTTATTGTTGAAAATAGTTGATCAATGACGTTGACTAGTTCCATTTTGTATTTAAGGGTTTCGGACGAAGTGCAAAAGAGAGGATCAGATAGTTCAGACAGAGACAGCACAAGACAAAGAGCAGCAAGCAGGGAAGATAAGGGAGGAGAGGGAAGAAGCATCCGTCTTCGTTGAGAGCCAGTGTGTGTTTGTCTATGTACTGTATATATATCTATATCTATATCTATATCTATCTATCTATCTATCTATATATATATATATATATATATATATATATAGAGAGAGAGAGAGAGAGAGAGAGAGAGAGAGAGAAGAAGAAGTTGACTGTTGGAGGACAATTCTAACCTTGTGTCTAAACAGTGAAGGTGCCAGTCCAATAACCTATTATTTGACTGAGGCTCCAGAAAATAACATATTATTTGACTGAGGCTCCAGAAAAACACTGCCTTCAATAAAAGTGTCATCAGAAACATCTTTCATACCCATAAACATTCCTTTCATCAGATGTAAATTCATACGTCATCCCAAAGCTGTTATAGGACAATGATGGGACAGTTTTCATTTCATAGTGGAAGTCCATGTTATGTGCTGTCGTCCCAAAATATACACATATCTTAGCTGACAATCTGTGTGGCTAGAGTTGAATAATTGAAGTTGCTATTAATTATGTTAGTTTAATATTTTGATTCATATATTAGTATTGTCTGTTATGATACCCAATGTTGCAAATCAGGTATAAAGGAGAATTGGTGAGATGCAGAGATCATTGTCTTTAGCATTGCTAACATTTATTATTTATTCATTAGTTATCTTAATTCTCATACCGCTGACACTGATCAATAGATTTCTTTTGTACATGGTACCAATATAGAAAGTTCTATAGTGAGTTTTGTGGAGCTTAGGTAAAGAATTTGGTTCTAAAGCACCCCCCCCCACACAAACACACAGTCATACTTTTTTTGTTTTTTTTCTGACCGCCCACATATTAATTTACCTGGGTGTGAAATTGAACTCCTCCTTCATGAGGGCAAAACTGTCCGATGTGAGACTGGCTGTGCCAAACTACCACCTATTATACATCACGCCCCACAAAGTGGTGATGGTGTCAGTTATCCACCTGCTGTGCGACATCTCCAAGCCATGTAGTTTCCCTCCCTCATGTTGCCTCGAAATGGGAAAAAAACAAAAAAAATGAATAAATGGGAAAAAAAGAGTTTGTTTAACAGAGGAGGAATCACTTCTTTGATTCACTGGTCCCGGCTCCTTGTCATTAAGGGTTCTCCCTCGGATAGAATGACACCAAATATTCAGTTGATGTAGTCCATCAGAGTTCAGATGTGTGAGACTAAATTAATGCCAGTGGAATGGAAGGCTCCTTCACCTCTACACGTGGCCGTCTGGAGCTGGTGATGACAATGAACATGTAAAAACACTTTGATCCACGGCTGATGAGCAGACATGTAGTGTAGTGAGGGCAGAAAAATGTCAGCCGCGCCATACATCAGCCGTCAACGTGGCGTGTACACAGCTCAGCCTCTGAAATTAGCCAGGGGTCTTCTGCTGTGGTCACAGACACCTGCTCTCCCTCAGAGTGGTAAATATCCCAGGGATAGAGAAACGATGAAGGCTCAGGCAAACGGGCACAATAGAAAAACTTTATGAATGTACATGTGAGGTGTGAATGAAATAGCAACAGCTGATAAAGGTTGAAGCCTTTGTTAAAATGCTTTTGAAGACATTTCTGCATTAACAGTAGCCAGGAGGCTGCGGGGCAAGAGACACAACAAGGTTTCATAATGACTATAAATTCAGCCTTGTGTTGTATAAGCAGAAAATAACACATCGGTCGAGACTCTATTATCCTAAAATAAGTTGCAAATGTAAAATAGGTTGCAAATGTAACTACATTTCTGATAAGGAGCAGGTGGGTATGACCCACAAAGTTTGGAAATGTTCCTGACAATCATTTGCAAACTGAACGCAGTCAGGCACAACACAGAAGAGAGACTGAATACCTTATTACTGGGAGTCAGGGTGAGCTTTGGTAATGTAATCACCATAGCTCCCGTCATCTCCTGTAATTGAAGAATAAAGTGGAGTGACGAGGAAAGGCTGTGGTCTCTGTCTAAAACAAATACATAAAATAACATAGTCTACACGAAGCACTGGCGTGTGATATATAAAATATTCATTGCACAAACAGTGCTAAAAATGTTAGTAGGAACAGACGTGATGTTTGTTGTCTGTTACAGCTGCTGATGTGTTGGTTCTCCAGGTTGTGCTTAAGTCTGATAAATAATGTATTTAATAACACATTTAAACCCAGCAGTTGCGCTACAAAGTCCTAACATGTGAACTGATAGAATTTGCAATACCAAATCATTTATGCACACAACAGAGGAAAAAACAAAAACAAAACAACAGTGATGAAGAATTTTGACAAACATACACAAATTAAACAAATAAATAAATAAAAAGCATACAAATTTCCTGCAAATCTCTCATCACACAAGATTCCCAGCAGCACCTTCGGGATCCCGAGGTCTAAGTTTGATCCCCCAAATTGAGTAATTCTGATATTGTTATTAGACAAAAAAAACATTGTGTATGGTAGGACTAACTTAATTCAAGAAGGCAGACTATTGAAAGGGAGGGATTTGTAGCAGGGAATCAGAACAAAAAAAATGGACACGATAAGCAGATGGATGTTGAAAGCAAGAAACACAGGAGCAGATGCTATAATAAGGGCAACATAGGCTGACCCTGATCTTCCCTCTCAGGCTTTATTTACATCTGTAAGAGTGGTATTAAAACCTGTGGCAATTTAAATGCAATGTTGAAAAGCAATGAATAACAAATAAGAAAAAAAAATAGAGAGACAAAACCAAATAAGTGTTTTACTGTTTAAAAAACACACCCTAAACATGTTATTTTACTTTTACTTTTACCACTTGCTGCATCATGCATTACTGCAAGCTTTCAGGACATTTTCTGTTCTGGCTGGCTTTCATAAATGTGTTTGAGCACCCTACCATGCTATCATTATTTAATCATTGATATGACAAATTCAATTCATCCAGAGATTTACATTTAATTCAGTGATGTTCAAGTCCATATCACTCATATATATATTGAAATTAAACCAATAAAACTACCAGAAAAGGTACCCTAAAAACTCAAAGACACGGTGAGAAAAAGCAGAGAATAATCTATACCCTAATATTTACCCTCTCTTACCTCCAATACTTATCTCTTAAGATGAAATATACAGAGCCGGTGGTACAGAAAGTCGCACTTGATAAGCGCCTCAGTCATGCAGAAAAGCATCTTCCATATTCTCATAATGTAGACTGAATACCATTTACATGATCCATCGCTTCTAGATAATGTCTCCCTTTGTGGGTTTGCAGGTGTTCGGTGTGTGAGCGCCAGTGCGTATGTTCTGTCATGTGTGACACAGCGACAAAAAAGGACTCATCTAGTGTTTTTATATCTGCTGTTTGCTGCTGCTATGAGAGCATTTTAAATGGTTGGGAATAGACCCATTGGTTTCTGAAAACACTTAAAGAAAATTAAGAAACTGCAACGCCTTCAATATCTTTAGCCTCTAATCGTCCCATTGTAGATTTTTTTTCTCAGCTTTTGTATTGCATTTCAATGCTCTTTTTTTTTCTTAAACCAGACAGTTGTCCAAATCAAACAATTCGTTGTTTGTCAATGACCTTGGGGATTTTGGTTTTCAGTTTATGATAGGGATATTTTCAGATTTAGTTGGACATCAACTTACATCCTCTCACAATGTCATCTCATAATGAGGTGATGGAACATATGGACCATACAGTATACAGTTTGATTTGTGGGGTCAGATGTAACTTATCATATCGTGAATATCATTACAATTTACAAAATTATACAGGCAGTATTAATGATGTATGTCAAGTATGTCAAGATAATAGGTAAGGCATTTGATGGTGTCGTAGGTCTGTGCCATTGAATATGTCAATAAACCCAAGCTACTTAACTGTTTCTTCACAAACTATAACTGCAGTTCATTGGATGTCCACTGGTGCATCCCTGAGGTAATGATACCTCTTGAGAGGAAATGAAGGGTTGATTAATTTTCCTTTTTCAAAAGTATCTCTGGTTTATTTATTTTTTTCTATAAGATTGATGCACCCCTTTGCTATGCCATATATAGGTAACAGAGCAAAGTGATGCTCTGTCATGAAAGCATTTGGTCATAACTAGGAAGAAAATATGTAGAGACCTCATTTTACTTATTCTTTTGCTTTCTCAGTTATTATGATACATGCTTCCACAATTACTGCTGCCAGTAGGAGCATACATTTATGATCTTGTTTCATAAACTGTATTACTTTGAAGTTTTTTCAAATGGCGGTAAGTTTTCTCTTGTTACATAGCAGTAGTTATTTGCATTTCATTACAGATTATTGGAATTATTAGTCCGTGCAATGTATGTACAACTGTTTCGAATACAGCAACATGCTTTTTCACTTCTTTCATTATTGGAAATGTACCTTGATAGTGTCGGATTTAATTTTGGATCACAACATTATTCACTTCATGATGGGGGCGGAGGGGGGGTTATTTCTCTGACATTTGTTTCACAATGCTAAAAAAAAAAAAAATGTTAAATGGCCTGTCTCCTGTGACCCCTGATAGATTACTGGTTTAAGAGGACTTTGGAAGTAGACTCAAAACAACATAATGCTCAGTTGCCTCACAATACCGGTGCAAAGAAATGTCCTTCACTGTTGTTGCAGGATACTCAACTCTGCCATGACTAAGAGGGTGATGGAAACTTTGACACATGTCAGTGTGCTAAATTTAGTACCAGAAAAAGAAGGTCTTTTTGTTTGACCTCCAGTCCTGAAGCAGGCAGGTGTGAGAGTACCTCTCAGGCAGATCACACATGTCTGCATATGCTTCGCCACAGTGTGAACATGGCTGACAGTTGAGGATGAATAATGCACATGCGGCTGCAATGTGCATGACATAGGATGAAAACATGTACATTTTAAGATATGTGATACTTTTTTAAAGGAGGTTGAAATTGATTGTCTATAAAGATGATTCTATATCCTATATAATTTAGCATTTTAGTAACTATTTTAAATGAAAAATCATAAAGCATTGAGTGACACCTTAAATAGTTTACCATCATTGGTTATGTTGTTTTCAAACTCCATGAATGATAGCCTTAAATTTAGAGCCAATTAATCACATAGTTACAAACAGTTTTTTTTTTCTTTTGTTAAATTTGCTCAGTGTTAATTCATGATGAAGATATGATCAACATTTACATTATGAAAGAAATTGTCCATATAATGATTTAGAATACCACCAATTGTTCCTGATCAAATGCTTCATGAATGAACATGAAATTGAATCGACAATTACTTCTGGGAGTTACAAAGCATATATTGTGGTGTGTTACTGAGGAAATGATGGAGGCTTTGTGGTTGAGTTTCCAACTTTATTCTTAACACACCAACTGAACAAATCAACTCTGGAACTTTTGGGGAACACCAGTATATATGCACTCCATAACCACGCCCCCCAAGCCCTCAGTCCCTGGGTGAGAGACCACACCCTTTAGTGCCCGCAACACAGCCCCTACCCCGAAACCCCAAAAGGGACTCCGGGCCACAACTAATCCCTCACGGGAGGCCTGAACAATCTTCCAAAATGGCTGCGGCGTCCCTCCGTCTGGACGTCAGGTGGCACCGGACACTGGCCTTGCGGAGGTGCTGCTGGAGTCCTGGATGGAGGTCGACCAAGGCGCAGAACCTGGAAGGGGGGAACAGCTTCACCAGGTACACAGAATGCCGGCTTCAACTGATCTAGCGTGACACGCTCCTTACGCCCACCCATGTCCAAAACAAAACCCTGACAGCACCCACCTGCAGTACATGGAATGGCCCATCGTAGGGGGGCTGCAGGGGCGAACGGTGAGCATCATGCCAGACAAACACAAACGAGCCGACATCAGCTCCGCAGGCACAAACGACCTCGGAAAACAATGGTCGACCAGGCCCGGAAGCCAGGAGCCGAGGGGCGCAACAGGAACCACGAATGGGCGGAATGTAGGGGAAGACGTCCCAGGCAAAAATTCACCCGGAACCCACAGTGGCTGACCAAGAAGGATGGTATGCCATCGTGCGGTGCACTGTCGTCCCCAAAGATCCGGCTACTGCTGACCAGAGCACCGACATGAACTGGGGGCCTCTGTCCGAGATTGATGTCGGACGGTGTGCCGAAACGGGCAACCCAAGAAGAAAGGAAAGCCAGAGATACGTCCGTGGCCAACGTGGAGGACAGCGGGACCACCTCCGGCTACTGGGTGGTCCTATCGAGTGAGCAGGTGCGTGAAACCTTGCGTAGGATGCAGGGGGCCCACCAGGTCGACATGGACGTGTTCAAAATGCATAGCCGGGATCGGAAACAGCTCTAGGGTTGCCTTAACGTGCCTGTGAACCTTAGCCCATTGGCACACCACACAAGTGGGCGCCCACTCCTTGACATCCTTACGAATGCCCGGCCTGACAAACAACTCCCACTCCAGTTTAACCGAAGCTCGGACCCCTGGGTGCAAGAGCGAGTGTGTGGAGTCGAAAGTCCAGCGGCACCAAGCCACCGGGACCACAGGATGGGGGCGGCTCGTAGAGACATCACAGAAGAGGGCAGCTCATACAACCTGCACCGCTACATCCTCCAAATGTAGGCCAGTGTGCGACGACTTCAGGGCAAGGACATCTGTATTGCAGGGCTAGTCGGCAGCCATTGCCGCAAAATCAACCCCGACAAGCACAGAAAAACACCATAACCTGCGACAGGCAATCCATGACTGAATTTGACTTCCCCACCACATGCCTAATGTCACTAGTAAACTCTGAAACAGCCGTGAAGTGCCTCTCCTAGCGAGCAAACCATGGTTCAGTCACCGGGGCCATGGCAAAAGTCTACAGCTTGTGGTCCACATATGCCATGGAGGAGCGTCCCTCCAACAGAAAACGGAAGTGCCGCTTCGCAAGGTGCAAGGCTAACAACTCCCTATACTTGCGTTCACTATCACACATTTGTGGCTTAAGAACGCAAGTGGCTGCCAGGCGCCTGCTACTTGCTGCCCAACTACAGCCCTAACTGCAATGTCGAACGCATCGGTTATCAACGCTATGGGAGCAGCGTCCGCAGGATATGCGTGAAGATCTGCGTTGGCCAAGGCACCAAGGCATAATCAACCTGGTTGATTATGAGGCCATGCTCAGCGAAACGCCGGGAAACCTGTGTCAGGTGCTCACGGTGCGCCTCAGCTGACAGCCCCGGAATGTCATCCAGGCATACAAACACCAATGAGATATCCCGCAGCACCGAGTCCATGAGTCTCTGGAAAGTCTAAGAGGCTCCCTTCAGACCGTTAGGCATGCGCAAGAACTCGAAACGGTCAAACGAGTTGATCACTACGGTCTTAGACACATCCTCCGTGCGCACAGGAACCTGATGGTAACCACTCAAAAGGTCCACATAGAATGAATGGTCTTGCTCGCATGAACACAGGTCGTCCCACCGTGGAGATGAAATGTTCCACACCATGATTTGCAGACGCAGTCAAAAATGTGGGCGTCGTCAGTGACGGGAAATCCGCTAGCAAGCGTTGATATACATCACCCGCGACCAAAAAATTGGCGTGCGTTCGTCGTCCCACCTCCTTCGTCTCACAAGGATATGTGGCGAACGATAACACATCGATAAGACGGCGGTTAGCTTTGTCTACCAACAGGCCGTGGGGGCAAAGAAAGTCTGCACCAATGATGGGAACTGTGATGGCGGCCGAAGTCCCATTCAAAATGGCATCCGCCAAGACACACGGAAACCGACCATGACCCGAACGTGACGATAGTGGACCCGTGAGCAGTGCTCAATAACAGGCCACTGCCTCTGGCATGCATGTCAGGCTCTACTGTGACCCGGAGTCTACCAAAAACCTGAGACCATACATAAAGTCTCTGATGAACAGCAGCTGGGTGTGTTTGGCAGCTGTCACAGCTGCTACTGAGTGCCGGCTCCGCCGTTTCCCGACTCTTTTGAACGTACATGGGGAAGCACAACGCTTTGCCTTAATGTCAAACCGCCGGTGGAAGAAGCACAGGCCAGTCCTCTGTCCTCTTGGGGAGGACACCCAGGCCACCACTGCTGCATCCTCCTCTCCCAGCGCCGTCCTTGGGGGCTCCGACGTCAAGCTCCTAACGGCGCACTGCTTTGTTGTCAGCAGGATGCGGACAGCCTCCTCAGCCAGACCCAGGTCGTCGCCGTTGACCAGACAACAGGAGTTTGCCAGGATCGCACGTACTGAGGCTAGAAGTTACCGCAGGAAATCATATTGAAAAAGGAAACCGCCGTCGTCAGATCCCAGTAGCGACAACATGTCCTCCATGGCCGGGTCGTTCTGCCAGAACTCCGTTAGCCGGACGGCTGAGATGGGCAGGGCCGGCGGTGCGAGATGGGGCGACATGGCCGAGGTGGAATCGCATATTTCCTCGCTATCAGACATCACGTCTGGGTCACCAATGTGGTGTGTTACTGCGGAAATGATGGAGGCTTTGCGGAGGAGTTTCCAACTTTATTCTTAACACACCAACAGAACAAATCAACTCTCAAACTTTCGGGGAACGCCAGTATATATATATATATATATATATATATATATATGCATATATATATATATATACACTCCATAACCACGCCGCCAAGCCCTCAGTCCATGGGTGAGAGGCCACACCCTTTAGTGTCCGCCACAATATTAGCAGAATTCCGAGCAGAATTCCGAGCATTGTTTGTTTCAACAGAAAACTTTGATAAAACTCAATGTAACCAGGAAATAGCAATACTGAATGAGATAAAACATAATATGTGTTGAGTAATTAGACTGAATGTCAATTTTCCATTAAACGATCCCTTTTGCATACCTGTACACCCAGTGGCACACCAAGATTCACTTGGGATTTTGGTGGTTTTGGAGACCAGAACATTTATGAATGAATGGCTTAATGGATAGATTAACTCAAAATGTTTTCAAACTAACTGCTTTCCCAGTTTGGCTATTTTCACTGCTTCCAAAACAGAGCCCCTTTTCCAACGATTACATCTTTAAGAAATGTTGTCCAGTCAGTTGGACTGTAACATTGGCCCTCTTGTGTTTGAACAATGACAACCATTTGCAGTGGAAGTGATGTTGAACCAGGAAAATCACATCTGCATAATAAATGGTGCTTCCACAAACTTTCAACACATTATGCAGTATCAGCAAGGGATCCAGACATTATCTACCCTCTTCATTTGATAAGGCAAATGATAGCACAAAGTAAAACCTTTGTCACTGACCCCTCATCCAGTATGAGTTCAGGTCAATATTTCTCTGAAAGTTTGATGGGATTGAGGCCCTTTTGAAGTGAATGCAACTTTGACCCACATCTCCAAGAAACTTCCCCAAATTTAAAATCCATACCTCATTTCTTGGGCAGGAACCCTTGTTTCTGCAGCGATGGGAATTTATATGGGTAAGAGTGATAGGCTCTCAGTCACTCCAGGCTGACTCATGCACCCCACACCTCTGTGCTAACTATTGGAAAACTCAGGATGATGGAAGGAGAGATGAAGAGGGGTAGGGCTGACCTACAGATAATCATCCCCAGAGTTAGGTTTAAGTTGTACTCTTTTTTGAGAAGAATCAAGTTTGACCTTTTTGTCTAAGGGGATTATGTTCAGACCAAAGTGTCCAAAGGTTAAAGATTCAAAACTTAAGTTATCATTGCCAAAAAGGATACAGTAGAATAAAATATCTGTTTAAATATCAAAAATTTCTCCTCAGTGTAGTTATTTATTTCTTAACCCCAAAACCTTATTAAAATGACTTTATCCAGTCAAGTCATCTGGGAACTCTGGACAGATAAGACAAATCAAGCTTTTGTTTGTAACTTTATCAGTTTATAGTCTATCCTGAGCCTAAGAGGCAAACATTTTTATCATTGTTTTACAGTTTTAGTTTATTGAAAATGCACAGAAAATCAGGAAAACATTTTCAGAAGTCTGAAATATGTTTAGTGGTTTACCCTAAACCCAGACCTACAATTTTTTTCTTGGGGGGAGAATAAAAAGCCAGTGACTTTCAATGCAATTCACACTGCCTCCAGCGTAAAACAGGCGCCTAATCTAAAACTATAGTATACCAATCCGGTCAGTCAGAGCTCAGGGTTGAGAGACCTTAATGTCCTCTCTCCTCTCCACCAATCATTGGTGTGCAGCTTAACTGTGGCAAATTATCAGGTTTTTGTGTAGAACTCCATCGTTTCACTGCTACTGCTCTTTGAGTTGTGACAAACAACCTTTAAAGTTCAGTACTTAATTACTCCCTCTGAACAATTTGTATTTTGCCATAGCGAGTGCGACAATCACTTTGGGCTTGTCATTTGTAACCACAGACACCAGTATCTTGCTGACGCAGAGCTCGGTGCGGGTCCGTTTCCAGCTGTCATCTACAGAAATGCTGGTAAATAAAATGAAAGAAGCTGAGAGGAAAAATTGACTAATTTTCAATATTCTGCTTCTCCTTTCCAAATTATGAGTAATATTTTGCTGGAAATAGTATTATTCCCTATATAGATGATTTACCTGTGGAAACATGGAAGATCTAGGAAACACAGCAGTAGAGTTTCTGGCTTGATTATTCAACAGGATTTTGGAGAGAGAGGATGCCTGAAGAGTGGAGAAGAAGTGTGATGGTGCCCATTTTAAAGAATAAGGGGGATGTGCAGAATTGTAGTAACTATGGAGGGATAAAGTTGATGAGCCATACACTGGAGTTATGGGAAAGAGTAGTGGAAACTAGACTAAGAGCAGAAGTCAGTATTTGTGAGCAGTAATATAGCTTTATGCCTAGAAAGAGTACTACAGATGCAGTAACTGAGAAGGTCAGAGGGAGCTGCATTGCGCTTTTGTAGACCAAGAAAAAGTATACGACAGGGTACCGAGAGAAGAACTCTGGTTTTGTATGAGAAAGTCTGGAATAGCAGAGAAGTATGCTAGACTGGTCCAAGACAGGTATGCTGGCTGTGAGACAGTGGTGAAGTGTACTGTAGGTGAAACAGAGAAGTTCAAGGTTGAGGTGGGACTTCATCAGGGATCAGCTAAAAGTGACGTGTGGATGGCATTGAAGAGCATGAAGAGTCGAAAGGCCGTTGGTCCTGATCATATACCTGTGCAGGTATGGAAGTGTCTATGAGAGGCAGCAGTAGAGTTTCTGGCTAGATTATTAAACAGGATCTTTGAGAGTGATTTGGGGTGGCATGGTGAAGGAGGTAGAGTGATTGTCCCTGGAACCAAATGTTCCTGCTTCGATTCCTGGCTCCTCCTAGTGTGTCGAAGTATTGTTGAGCAAGACACTGAACCTTAACTGCTCCCCTGGCACTGCTTGACGGCACGCCAACTACTCATGGCTCATCCATGATGAGGGTTAAATGCAGGGAACTCATTTCCCCACAGGGATTAATGAAATATAAATTAGTTTGGTGCCCATTTTTAAGAATAAGGGGGCTGTTCAGAATGTGGTAACTATAGAGGGATAAAGTTGATGAGCCATACAATGAAGTTATGGGAAAGAGTAGTGGAAACTAGACTGAGAGTAGTCAATATTTGTGGGCAGCAGTATGGCTTCATGCCTAGAAAGAGTACCACAGATGCAGTATTCACTTTGAGAATGCTAATAGAGAAGTACAGAGAAGGTCAGGGAAATCATCAGGGACCAGCTCTGAGCCCCTTCTTATTTGCAGTGGTGATGGACAGGCTGACAGATGAGGTTAGAAAGGAATCGCTATGGACCATGATGTTTGCAGATGATACTGTGATCTGTAGTGAGAGCAGGGAACAGGTTGAGGAAAATTTTGAGAGGTGGACGTATGCTCCGAAAAGGAGATGAATGAAGGTTAGTCGCAGCAAGATAGAATATATGTGTGTGAATGAGAGGAACCCGGGTGGAACGGTGAAGCCACAGGAAGTGGAGATCAAGAAGTTGGATATTTTCAAGTACTTAGGGTTAACAGTCCAGAGCAACGGAGAGTGTTGAAAAGAGGTCAAGAAACAGTTTTAAGCAGGTTGGAATGGTTGTAGATAAGTGTCAGGGGCTTCTATGTGATAGAAGAATATCAGCCAGAATGAAAGGAAAGGTGTACAAGACAGTGGTGAGACCAGCTTTGCTGTATGGTCTAGAAACTGTGACACTGACAAAAAGACAAGGGGCAGAGATGGAGGTCTCAAAGATGAAGATGTTGAGGTTCTCTTTGGGAGTGATGAATATGGATAGGATCAGGAATTAGTCCATCAGAGGGACGGCACATGCTCGACATTTTGGAGAGAAGGTCAGTGAGGCCAGACTGAGATGGTTGGGTCATGTACAAAAGAGGCACGGTGAATATATTGGTAGATGGATGCTGGAATTGGAGATGCCAGGCAGGAGGTCTAGAGGAAGACCAAAGAGAAGATTTATGGAAGTAGTGAGAGAGGATATGAAGGTAGTTGGCGTGAGAGAGGAGGATACAGAGAATAGGGTTAGATGGAGAAGCTATATTTGCTGTGGCGACCCCTGAAGGGAACAGAAGAAGAAGTATTATTCCCCATATACAATTAGACTTGCTCATTGATTGCTTGTTCACGTTTTTTTTTTGTATTTTGTTGTTTTTTTGTTGGTTGGTTGGTTCATATGCATCACAAATTCACATTACAATTACAACTGCTGTTTCTTCAGCCTTATCAGACCACCTATTACACATTGCTTGAAAAGATCTTGAACCAGTTGAAGACATCCTACATATACAGATGAATACACATAAACTGGTCGGTATTATTTTAGCTGGAAAATAACATTCCTTTTAAACAGCAGTTATCTGATATTTTGCGTCATTATGCTGTAGAACAGTATCTAAAATCTGATGCAACGCTTACTCCCACCACAAGTTAACTTTTTAATTCCTTCTCCTCTGTCTGAAACACTGTTAGAGCATTTCCGTGTTGCATAACTAGATGCTAAAGATTAACAGGAATTGCACACTACTGGCTATTTTCTCAGCATTTGCACAAATTGACAGTGAACTTCAACAGTTACATTCAAAGGACAAAGTAAACCTTCAGTGTAATATCTGTTAATAGTAATGAAAACAGAGCATCATGGATATGGAAAAGATGGAGCTTCCAAGAAGTTTGGACTTAAATAAAACAAGCAGACAGCCTCTATGGATGCACACCCAGATTATTGATTCCAATTTTGAATGGCATGTTAAGAAAGTGTTAAAGCTTTACTGTTGGGGGTATACTAAACATGGTATGCCTTTTATGATTGATCTTCTGTTGGGATCATGTGAGCGATTTTAATATCCAAGTTGAGCTACACTCAAATTGAATCTTTGGCCTTCTGATTGCCGCAATGACATTTACCTGTTTATTCACACATAAAGTCCATCTTGAATTAAGGTCAGAGGCCTCTATCGCACTGTAGGCTAATGGTGAACCATGTGTCATATGTCAGTTCAACCTTTTTCAGTTCACTGCTATGACCCGTTTAACTGACCATCACTTAATTTGACTGGTTGGCTAAAACTCTTTTTCATTTTTCTATTTTTATTTTTATTGTTTGTTTAGGGTGATATAGCAAAGCAAATATAGGAGTACGCAGAGAAAAAGGGCAGGTGGAGACAGATGATTCACTGTGGCAACCCCTGAAGGGGGCAGCCAAAAAGAATGGAGAAAGACAAAGAGGCTACAGTAATAGTAAAGATCGCATCACAAGCAAGTGTCGAAGAATATGATATCTTGAATAGTTGTAAAACATTGGAAGACAGAAATAAATACAATAAAACATATACGATGAAATAAAATTTAGCTTAATAGATAGGCTCACTTGTAGCGCTTAAAGGTTTAGTTAACTAATAAAAGCATAATCATGATTATGTAAATCAATGACTTCCATTGTCATCATGAAATCCAAGAGAATATTTGACATGCATAAATAAACAATGGTATCACGATACTAATAGAATACAAGAAACAGAATCAAATTGAAAATCAGTATACAACATAATTCTGTTTTAATGTAAAACATTCAAAGGACACCCACCGAAATATGGTTTTGTGATTTTGCGGCAAGGAAACATTTTTGGTTTAGTAACAACAGTTTTTCTTCCTAAGCCTTCAGCAATACACCATTGCGCACTGAAAATGTTCATTTTCAATATATATATTTATATATATTTTAAAATTACATGATGGTGCTATGAACATAATGGATGGAGTAAGAGAACACACAAAGCTTTTGAAGTCTGTTCTGCTATCTGTCAGAAAACTCAAAATAAAAGCTCAGAGTGGATTTACTGGATAAGCATGCTTGCATTGCCCCTACACTATGTTGTAAAATAGGGTTGCCTTTTTTCAAATTTGATGATTTTGACTTCATGATTAAAGTATTTTTCCTGACTATCATTTGGTACCTACTTTGTTTGATATTAGTTCTCTCAAACACCTTTTACTGTGCTCTGTTTTTTTTTTCTTCCTTTTATTTTCACTTTTTCCAAGAGCCCCATTAACACAAGCCTGAACTTTTCATTTGCAGTCCACACACACACATACATGTTGTTTGTAACTTGCCTAACTTAACACACATGCAATCCATTGAATGTAATGACTCTTCTTTGTTAACACCTATGGCTTTTCTAACAGTCACCACAAATCACTTCTTTCTGCTCTCCAATGGAGATGCACGCAGGAACGCAATCTAAATGGAATGAGAAATCCCAGCCTTTTTCTAAAACTAACGTAAAATCTTTTTCAAGGATGGGGAACAAAAAACACCCTAAACAGCTCCTCACGTACACTGCACAAGTCACGTGTTTGATAGATGATAAACAGCCGTCAAGGGAAATTGCCTACCTCTTATCTGTCAGGTATCGCTTTGTGTAATTTGATAAACTAAGGCTAGCGCTATGCAGTTACCTCTTTGTTTTTAAGGATTTCACACGAGAATTAGAGTCTGAAATCTTCCAACCCCCACTTAATCTCCGCCTGCTTTTCAATTGTTGTGCCGCAGGCATACAGCAGATTGAATAACTAGACTTAAGTGCATCTTCCTGATCCATATTTAAGTCATGGACATACAAATACATTTTTACATTTCTTTTTAACATAACGTTCTCTGTTATGTCCTGCAAAGCTTCTAAGAATAAAAAGGCAAATATTTGTACCAAGAAATAGTAAAACAGAATCATACTTGGATTAATGATATGACAAAAATCCTATCTACACTTAACATCCTTGAACTCCTAAATTTTACATTTTTGTTACGCTTAATAATTATTTTTATACTATTGCGAGGTTTTATAGCATTTTTTATGCTGATATTATCATTATTATTATTATGTAATTTGCTACTTTTGCTTTGAAATATTTTTCACATACTCTCTGTTTTCCTGGAATACTTTGCTCCACAAGAAATGAATGGTTCTACACTGCCATCAGACACAGAGTAGGATGCATATGATACTGACAGGGACATCTTGGAAGAGGTCCATACTGCACAGGGAGCACGTCAGCATCATTTAGGCTTCTTCTTCTTCTCCACCCTCTTACACACACACACACACACACACACACACACACACCACACGACACACACACATACACATACACATACACATACACATACACATACACATACACATACACATACACATACACATACACATACACATACACATACACATACACATACACATACACATACACATACACATACACATACACATACACATACATATAAGGTCATAGAGACGGATGACAGTGAAAGTGTATTTTCAATTAACTGACTCATTCTCTGTGGGACACACACAAAAAAGAAATCTGATAAATAGGCAGACAAACATACTACATGACTATACATGTCTTTGTGAACACACAGAAACACATTCAGATGCACTCTCTCATTTGATAGTCCCATAGACCCACAGGGCCCTCAGCAAGACAGCCAAAAGCACACAGGGAAAAGCATCTTAAGAATATAAATACATTTTTGTGAATATTCGACACTGTGGAGGGGCTGACAATTCATAAAATGCCACTCATCTTGGTGAATCTTATCAAAGTAAGGACTCATTTTGCAGAGAGAGAGCAGGAAGGACACAACTGTGAAGTTATTTGATTAAATTTGATGAGTTTTGCATGAATATACTGTATGCGATTTTATATGGATTGTGCCTTGGTGTTGTTTACTGACATGGTTTGAATTTCTGATCATTCCTTCATGCTTCTATTTAATATCATCACACCCTTAACTCATATCTGTGTTGCCGTTGCTTCATAGGGTTAATATATGTGTCCTCCTAAAGGTGTAATCACTAATTGGTTCCCTTGTGGTCTCGATGAGTGTAACACTACATACTGGCTGAAATCAAGATATGGAAAATTTCTTGTATGTCTTGTATTTGCACTGATATAAGTCCTATATTTCCAATATCTAATCAGAGACAGTGCAAGTAAACAAATCAATTCATCACTGCTATAATGCAGACATGAATAGCACTTTGGTACTTCTATTATTACTCCCTAATCAACCCCTTGGGCTCAATGTGTGTGTGTGTGTGCGTGTGTGCGTGTGTGCGTGTGTGCGTGTGTGCGCGTGTGCATGTGTGCGTGTGTGCGTTTGTGCGTGTGTGTCTGTGTTTTAGTGTTTGTGTGTGAGCGTACCTGTACAGCACTGGTGTACCTTGAAGTGGAATACCAGTAGCCATTTCATGAATGTCAATTGTGAGGGGAAAATAATTTTCTTTTCTTTAGTACTGTAATACAGCCGTTCTTTTTCATCCACATTTAATATGTTGAAAATTATTACAAGAACAGTGCAGGGTTGGGGCAGCGTTTGTGTATATCTGCATTGGGTAGTGAATCACATCTTTTTTTTTTATCTCATTCACTCAGTCAGGCCTTACCTGGCTCTGTTTGGCACCCAGCCTTTTTATCCTTCACATCAGCCACAATGATGCTCAGTCAAAGGCTCTCCAAGCATACTGACTGAAAGCCCCACAGATGGTCCAGAAAATCACCAGGTCATGTGATACTCAATCAACCTAAAAGGACACATGTCACTGAGTTGGTCATTCACCTCCACTGGCTAACCACCGCCACCCAGATCAAAATTCACTCACTAATGCTTGCCTAAAGATTGACTGCTGGGTCAGCACACATTTAAGTGAGCTCAGTCATGCAGTATTATGCCCCCTATTTGTTTCCTTTGACAGAATGGTGCATAACATTGTTATAATATTTATTTATTATCACGCCATCATAAATCTTTAAGTACAAGTTGAGGACTTTGGTTTGCTGAGGTGTCACATAATGTAATCACTGGGTGACATTGAAGGGATTAATTATTCATAGAATACTCCTTCAATTCTGTTGCTGTTTCATGCAAAATCCATATCATCAAAGTCAGATACATTGTTAGTTTGCCAGGGGTACATTCCACAGTATGTTTGTCTTTCTTCCTCTCTGTCCGCTCAGCTATCAGGGTTTCTTAAAGCATTGGCATAATCAATGTGTTTAGTTTTATATTTATGAATAATTGCTGTGTAATCTCAAAATATTCTGTAAAGTTGCCCCAGAGATGATGTTTCTTTTTTCTGCCTTAAACAATTTCCATTCTTCCCATTTTCTTTTTCTGCTTGATTGTGTTCCTGAATAAATCCCCACTCTAAAAATAAAACTCTACTGTGATCTAATTTGTTTCCTAAAGACAAATTTGGGACGATGTCACCTCCAATCAGACAAGGCACTCCAACATCAAGTTGGCTGCTCTCCCCCTGCTTTTCCCCTTATTGCTGGTGGCGGCCATGTAGTCCACTAATTGAACCACCCAATTTGTCAGTACTGGTAGATGAACAGCACAAGCCTATTTTTTTCTTTCTCTTTTTTCCTTTTATAATAGAAAGGTCAAGGATGACAGGGAATATCACATGGACATTTTAATTCACCACAAGTAGTTTAAAACTCTGCTTATATGAAGCTAAGCATGGATGAATATTGATATAGACAATGCTTGGCCTCTCAGTTTCACTTTTTGGGCATTTCTGTTTTTTATTTAATGTTAGTCATCAGAGTCATCAGAGGAGTTTTTGAGATGTTCCCTCAAATCTTCAAACAAGGATAAAGAAAACATTTCCTTTCCCTTTTTGACTTCTTTCGTCCAGGTAGTTATGCTGACGGGTCACACATTATTCCATAGTATTATTCTAGCCCCAATCATCTTATCAACCCCTACCCCACTTGTTGGCCTTGATGTAATGTATTTTTAATGAACCACAATAAACCCGAGATTTACAGTACCTGATCCGTCTGATCCATCCATTCAAAGTGAATGAGAGGATTAGGTGATCATTCAAGAAAATCATTTCAATATTTTTCATCAAAATCCTGCCAAGAAGAGGAATAAATGTATTTTATAGAAAATCTAAGGAGAATTTATGATGCTCCTAAAATCAAACTTCAAAGTGTGAGTCCATTGAAATTTAAAAAGCTTCAAAACTTCTCTACAAACTCAGAAGTTCAGCTGAGGTTACATTCATGCTTTATTTTCCTTTCATGGGGGGGCGGAGGCTTGCCATTTGAGATTTATCCACGGCAAAGAAGGTGGATAACCCTAGCAGGGCATAACAGACACAAACATGTGGTTAGATGTGTGTGGAGGCCTGAAGGGCTAACACCGAACAGACAACAAGCACTGATCTCAAATTTTGTCTTGATATTGATTTATACGCTTGAGTCCCAACATGAGTGGCGTCCTCATTTACATCACTGGATGGAGCTCAGTGAAACTGAACATGGGAATCAGCGTGCAGCTAAAAAGTACAACACATTCCTAAACAATAGGAACACCGTGAACATGTTCTACTCAGTTTGGTTTCAGAGCTGTCCTTTAATAGACTGAAACAACTGCGTAATAAATGAGACAAGACATGAAATCACCATGAAATAATGCCCAGCATTAAGTTACTTTCTCAATATCTCTCTGATGCAATGAAGCAATAAATATGATACAATTTGTAAGAACTGGGCCTACTTGATCCCATGTTACAGGGGCGCTATTTTAATCGAAACCCCAGTGATAAAAGTACAGCATGATTTTTTGCCTGTGACTTTGATTACTCATGTTGATGCCACTTTACACTAAAATATTTTCATTGCAGGTTCTTACATAACTGACTGATACACTATTGTTATTTCAGCGTCTTGTGTGACATTGGATCCAAGCTTAATGCAGGCTCACTAAAGCATCACTGTGCAATACGGAAATGATAAATCCAATCTGACTCTCTGTGTATTCTCTGAATTTCTGTCTAAAAGATTTAAATAAATAAATGAGTGCAACCAAATTTTGACATTTTAACATTTTAACATTTCAACATTTCATTTTAAGTCTTTCTCTCATGTCACTTAGTCACGCTACTGCTCTTGGTGATCTTGCATTTCAAAAGCATTTGCCCCAGTGGAACTAAATATGCGGCATGCCTCTTTCAGCAGGCACTGGTAATTTTATAGCTTGATTTCTAAAATTTGCTCTTGCAGCTTTCAACCTTAATTTACTGTACTCAAGGGAACTTGTAAAGTTCTGCTGTGAGACAAAACACAAACTCGGCAATAAAGCATAATCATATCTCAAACATAAAATAAAAAAAGGTCCCATAAAGTACTGGAAATCAAAGATTTTTATATCCATGTACATCACTTCAACATTAATTCTTTGGAGTGCACGTCAGGGACGACTTCCATTTTCCATTTTGGTAGAGTTCTCACGGAGTCTACATGACTGGAATGATTAAATTTAGCTTTAAATGACAACAAAGTTTGTGAATATGTGAACTCAACTGCTTTCAATGCAAGTATATTATGTTGTTTTATTTTTTAGTTTGTTTTTTTACAACAGTCACTTCTTTATCTCCCTCAATCAGGCTAATACTTTTATTGTGCGTTTTTGTACTTCAAAAGGTCAATCTTTGGGCAATCCATCTGATTGGATTTTCCCATTTCTATTAGTAAGTGATCTTTATGCTCAATAGAAGATTAGCACACCCTGCTTTATTTTTCTTGATATCATTGGCTGGAATTAAGATACCCAACAAATGGCTTTAAAAAATCAATTTCTTCTTTAACACCACCTACAAGTACTTCCAAAGGAAATGCCAGAAATCCTTCAGTTTATTCAGCAGTGCAGCCAAAATGTTGCTTAGGGCATCTATAAAAAAGACATCTCCCACAATCAATCAATCCTGTTTAGTTGTTTAGATATTAAAGTAATCTTGACTGTTTGGTAAAATGCATTGATGTTTAATATCTGGAAAACAAACAGCCTGTTGGCTTCGCTTGTGCTAATGCAGACTGCAGATCACAACCATTGCTAATGAACGTCTCTCTCTGTTTCTTGTATTCTCATTAATCACCCACATCCAAGTTTTTGCTTTTGTGTCACAATTAAAAAAAAGCCTGAACAAAAAAAAAAGATGAATCTGCTCTTACTCTCTTATCACACCAGGCACTCCACCTTATTAAGTCTCCACTGGTACCAAACTTTTCAACTAATGTTTTCTCCCACTGTTTGATTTACATTATACAATCAAATTGAGTGCATTCATGTGAGATAAAAGTGGCTTACACAGCAGCTCATCAAATGAAGAACTCTTTATTCAGTACCAACTAAAATACCAGGCCATACTTCTGAAAGGTAAAGAGAGGTTGTGTAGGATTAGGAGGACACATGTGGGTATTATGTGATGATAAGTATGAGGTCTAACAGACAAAATAAATATTTTTTTAAAATAATCCAAACTGAAACACAAATAAATGTCGAACTAAAAATTCTACAAATGGTTCAGATATACGCATAACCCACAACCTTGCAACCTTGGTATTCTAACACTACTCTGCAATGCTGAATTTTACAAATTTGTTCATTTATTAATTTTCTGTCTTTTTTTTTGTTTTATTCTATTTCAAGGAAATGGTGTAAACCCACTTTGTTTGGAGATGAGCTCAAGGTTGACAAATACCGGAGTTTTTCTTTAGATACCAAGGCAGTGTCGTTTAAAAGTTGGTATTGGAAGCACTTTTCAAACATGACATCTAAAAATCATAAAGTGAGGGATAACATTTCTTCACAATTCTGTCCTCTACTGTGCTTACTTTTCAGTCTTGTGAAAGTCAGGAAGGTAGACCCACATGCATTATTTCTCTGTTTTCGTATTTGAACCAAAAAAATAACCATTGTAAAAATGCTCATACTTAACCATTTCTTAAGCTCTATACCCAAGCAAATATGACATGCTGACCACAGCCTGTCATACTGTACGTCCTGAAAGTGATATCAGCTGTAGACAAAGAAGATGTACATGTATGTGCAAATTATAACAACACAAATGTCACACACCTCAGTAGACTGCCTCACTGTAGGGGATCCACAGAAAGAACATAAGAATGCTGCAGTGCAGACAATCGCTCTGGTGACCGCCATGGCCACAGTATGGACTTTTTTTTTGTTCGAGAGAATATTGACAGACAGATTTTCAAGTACGTTGCAGCAAGCCAAAGCCAGAGGTCTGGAATGGGATGGCTGCAAAATAGGTTTTCACTGATGCAAACTGCCCTGAAGGTTTTGTCATGGAGACCAAGGCTAAGTGGAAATCATGTGAATGGGCATGGGCTTGGAGGCAACAGTTGGTGAACCGTGGCTTGGAAATATTCCTATATCCATTCCACTCAATGCACATTTTTTGGAAATTACCATTTACATTTAGAAGAGTTTGGAATCTGTTAATAATTGTATTAATTTGGTCCGCACTTAGTTCTATTCTTACTACCATTAAACTTTCAATACTCACACTGTGGGCTAATCAAACCTCACCTTTTTTTTTTTTTTTAATCAAATCTTGGCAAAGTTTGAAACTATTTATCCTTCACTATCATAAATTCCCTTACTTATTACTGATGGTGCTAATTATTATCCTAATTAATGTGATACAAGTTTAAATATTTCAAATGCCCAGCTGGTATATATATTCCCCAACATCAGTGTTAGATGGGGCTGTGCTCTTGCAATTTTACTAAAGATTAATTTGTCCATTTAGAGATATTCAAATATCTAATAGTGACACAATTCATATTCTCACTTGAATGCTTAAAATAGAAACATCCTTTGAAAGCGGCCTCAGATGAATCAAATGGTAATTAGAACAAAATTAGGCATTTAAATTGCTTTGATGGCCTTAGAAATGTGTCTTTTGTCTGAACACAAACAAAGTTGTACTTGTATCGTTTCAGATATTGAGATTAATTCATCTAGTCTCATAGTAATGTTAAAACAAGATTTGGTGCAGATCAAGACAATTCAAAAGTATACATTGTATCAGGTTAATTTGCTTTATATTCTCATATGTCTGTGTATACAGATGTATCTCCTCTCTCACACACACACACACACACACACACACACACACACACACACACACACACACACACACACACACACACACACACATACTAAAACACATTGAAAATGAGAGACACCGTCTTGCCAAGTCTGACAGGGAAGGAAGTCATGCTAATTATCCCGCTGTGCTTGGTAGCTCAAGTGCTCACTGACAATCACTGGGTTGCTTATGGGCTGTAGAACTATGCTGAAATACAACTGTTGGCCTAAATCCCTTTTTATTATATGCACACCAAAATCGATCGCTTTCATGCAACTATTTGGTGTTTGAGTTAAAGTCAAGTTCTTTATTTTTCATAAGCTTGTAATGGCGCAACAAGCAAAAATGTTACAGCAAATATTTTGTTTCTCCACATGATCTACTACACAGCGTTGTGATCCTCTGCTTTAAGAGCTAACACTATTGTTACTGGTGTTAACTTTAAAAGTTTTAATTTCAGAAATTCAACTGTATCAACAAAAGGTTTCAGAACATTCAGGAGACAGAATGTGTCTTCCTTTCACTCCCTTTATTAAAATAAGAATTTTCAGAAGCACTTAAGCAAAGCAAAAATATTAATACTAGAGTAATGATAGACTGTCATTCTTACCCATATTACAATATTATGAATTGAATCATACTTTATCAGATTTATGTAACATATATTCATTGAATCTTCTTCTTCTCCTTTAGGCTTTTCCCTTCAGGGGTCATTACAGCGAATCAACCTAATCCATCTAACCATATTCTCCGTATCCTCCATCTCTCACACCTCAGCATCTTCATCTTTGAGACCTCCATCTCTGCCCCTTGTCTTTTTGTCAGTGTCACAGTTTCTAGACCATACAGCAAAGCTGGTCTCACCACTGTCTTGTACACCTTTCTTTTCATTCTGGCTGATATTCTTCTATCACATAGAACCCCCTGTCACTTTTCTACAACCATTCCACCCTCCTTAAAACTGTTTCTTGACCTCTTTTCAACACTCTCCGTTGCTCTGGACTGTTAACCCTAAGTACTTGAAAACATCCAACTTCTTGATCTCCACTCCCTGTGGCTTCACCGTTCCACCCGGGTTCCTCTCATTCACATAAATATATTCTGTCTTGCTGCGGCTAACCTTCATTCATCTCCTTCACATAGCATACGTCCACCTCTCAACATTTTCCTCAACCTGTTCCCTGCTCTCACTACAGATCACAGTATCATCTGCAAACATCATGGTCCATGGCCATTCCTTTCTAACCTCATCTGTCAGCCTGTCCATCACCACTGCAAATAAGAAGGGGCTCAGAGCTGGTCCCTGATGATTTCCCTGACCTTCTCTGTACTTCTCTATTAGCATTCTCATATGGCTCATCAACTTTATCCCTCTATAGTTTCCACATTCTGAACAGCCCCCTTATTCTTAAAAATGGGCACCATCACTCTTCTTCTTCATTCCTCAGGCATCTTAAAAATAATTTATATTTCATTAATCCCTGTGGGGAAATGAGTTCCCTGCATTTAACCCTCATCATGGATGAGCCATGAGTAGTTGGCGTGCCGTCAAGCAGCGCCAGGGGAGCAGTTAAGGTTCAGTGTCTTGCTCAACAATACTTCAACACACTAGGAGGAGCCAGGAATCGAAGCAGGAACAGTTGGTTCCAGGTACAATCACTCTACCTCCTGCATCATGCCACCCCAAATCACTCTCAAAGATCCTGTTTAATAATGTAGCCAGAAACTCTCCCGCTGCCTCTCATAGACACTTCCATACCTGCACAGGTATATGATCAGGACCAACAGCCTTTCCTCTCTTCATGCTCTTCAATGCCTTCCACACGTGACTTTTACTAATCTCTGCTACTTTTTGGTCAACAATAGTCACCTCTTCTACCCTTCCCGCTCTTTCATTCTCCTCATTCATCAGCTCTTCAAAGTACTCTTTCCATCTACCCATCACTCTTCTAGCATCTGTCAATACATTTCCCTCTCTATCCTCAATCACCCGTACCTGCTGTACAGCCTTACCATCTCTATATCTATGTTTTGCCACCCTATAGAAATCATTCTCTCCCTCCTTACTGTCTAACCGAGCATACAAGTCATTGTAAACCCTTTGTTTTGCCTTTGCTACCTCTATCTTTACCTTACACTGCATTTCCCTGTACTCCTGTCTGTTCTCTTCAGTTCCCTCAGTGTGCCAATTCTCCTTTGCTAACTGCTTTCTCTGTATACAGTCCTGCACTCCCAACTTCCACCACCAGTTCTATTTATCTACTTTCCTTCCAGACGACACACCAAGTGCTCTTCTACCATGCTTCCTGATCACATTAATTGTAGATGTCCAGTCATTTGCAAGCTGTCCCTGATCCCCCAGAGCCTTTAGCAACTCCTCCCTGCCGCTCTTGTCAGTTCCTGTCTTTTCTCGAAAAGAGTATTTACGACAGCCATTTCCATCCTTTTTGCCAAATCTACTACCATCTGTGCCTCTGCATTCCTATCCTGGATACCGAACCTACCCATCACTTCTTCAGCACCTCTATTGACTGTCCAACATGTCCATTGAAGTCTGCACCAATTACCACTTTCTCATCTTCAGGGATATTCTGCATCACTTCATCTAACTCATTCCAGAACTTCTCCTTCTCCTATAACTCACATCCCACCTGTGGGGCATAGCCACTAACAACATTGAGCATCACACCTTCAATTTCCAGTTTCAGACTCATAAGTCTATCTGACATTCATTCCACTCCCAGAACATTCCAAACAAACTCTTCCTTCAAGATAGCCCCTACTCAATTTATCTTCCTGTCAGTACAGTGATATTAGAACTTAAAACTTGCTTCTAAGCTTCTGGCCTTAACACTTTTCCACCTGATCTCCTGGAACCACAGTATATCCATTTTCCTTATCTGCATCATTTCAACCAACTCTCTACATTTTCCTTTCTCATCGTTCCAATATTCAAAGTTCCTTCTCTCAGTCCCACACTCTTGATTTTCCTCTTCTCGCTCTGCTTCCAAACATGCCTTCCTCCTCTCCTTCTTCGACCCACAGTGGCCCAATTTCTACTGGTACCCTGTAAATTATCAGCACCAATGGTAATTGTTGTTAATCCAGTATGAGATTCTTAAGTTCGATCATATTTGGCTTTGGCACAAGTTTTACGCCCGATACCCTTCCTGACACAATCCTCTACATTTATCCAGGCTTGGGACCGGCTCAGGGAGACACTTGCCTGTGCTGCCCTGAGGCTGCATTAACATTTTGTAGTTGAATAAGGAGGATAATACAGAGGAGATCATATGAACATGAAACACGCATGCCAAAGCATCAGTACGGTTCCATGGTAAAGTGAATTCCAAGAAAATAGTGCAAGAAAACTATCCCATAAATTTAATGAAAATGTAATATTGGGTGGCAGGCCCAAATATCAAATTTAATAGGCAAGTGGAACGTGTTGTTATGGGTGAATGAATGAATACTTTGTTGAATCCCAAGGGGATACCCGTGTGTTACAGTCGCAGTTGAGCTGCTGCAACAGGCTGTCATCTCCCAGCGCCATCTAAAAGAGGAGAGAAGCGAGAACAAAGGGAAAGGAGAGGGAAAAAAGCCACTCCCAAACTAGGCTCCTGTAGGGGGGCACAGTTTGGGATTAGGAAAAAACACCTCAGCATATAACATGATAAGACATTACAGATAGGACATTAACAATGCACTGGTGGGAGAGGGGAGGGTGTTGCAAGATGTCCCAGCAGAGACACTGGAGGCTTTGCACGCTACCCAACAAAGGTGCTCGCACTGCCCCCTGTATGCTGCTATACAATGAGGGGAAAGAGAGGGGGTGGGAGTCAAGAAGGTGTTGAGTGGTGGGGGTGTGTCCTGTACGTGTCTTTGTGTGTGTTTGTCTCGCAAACTTCAATCTCCATTCAGACCCTCCCAAACGTCTTTGATGACGAAGAAACCGCCAAAGCCGTGGAGATGACCTTGGAGAGTTCTGATACAGAGACAGAGTTCGAAGGTGGGAGGGGGGCGTGGGAGATGGGGGGGGGGGATCTTGTCTGCATAACATCCAGGAGAGGGTAGAGTTACCAGCCTTCCAAGGCCGGCGTCGGGAAGCCAATGAAGTCAACGGTTGTTTGGGTTCTGGCCGACACTGTAATTTTTTGTTGGTCTTAAGTCTTTCTGGTTCTCCCAGTGGATCCAATTGTCTGAATAAGGTGGCTTATTTCCATCAAGCCAAGCTGTCACCTTCTTCAAGTTGGCATCCATCCTTGATAAACGCTCATCCTGTCAACGACAGTTCTTGGCTATCATTTGCATCTGAGTGTTCCCAGCCTTGCCCATTCCTTCAACCATGACTGGCAGTTTCTTAACTCCTACCAGCTTCTCCAGCATTTTGCGTTCCATCAGGCAACCACCAGCTCAAATAGCAGCATACCCATTATCTTAAATCCAATTATGTAGAAGTCTTCAGTATCCTCCATGGAAAGGATCGACAGGCACACGGTCCTCCACGTCCCCCAGGAGTCCATCGTGTATCCGGCTATAAACATTCCGTTGGGGCATGAGGGCTCACCTTTACCCTCTCTGTTCGTTAAGAAAATTTGGTTCATTATGTTGAGAGACCAATAGATCAATTCCATTTTTGGATTTCCGACGAAATGCCAAGGAGAGTTCCGATAGTTCAGACAGAGACAGCACACAACAAAGAGTAGCAAGCAGGGGAGATAAGGGCAGGGAGGGTGAGAGAAAAGAGAAGTGTCCGCCTTCGTTGAGAGCCAGAGAAGAGGGAAGCGACAACAATAAGAGAGAGCAATACATGAACACCAGATATTAGAGCCTATTAGGCTCTTTGTAAGGAACTGGTCAGAAGAAGAGATGCCAGAATTTTAAATAAAAGGTGTCAACAAAATGAGAAAGTGATTGTGAAGAAGAAGGTAGTTTCCGACTGGTTACTGACACCTACTTGGGCATTTAATTTTTTGAGAGTGGGGGTGAGTGTAATTTCCTGACTGTGGAACTAATAAGTTATCTTATCTTAAGTGACAACTGTGAGGGCAGCCTTGTTTCCCACTCATTTAGGCCACAACGCATGTATGGATAACTTTAAACCTTTATGGAAATTACACAGGTGAATTATATTACAATTGTATTATTGCTAAACATAATGGTATTCGAGCATCACACATCATACACACATATACATACATACATACATACATACATACATACATACATACAGACACATACCCATACCTATATATAGATATATAGATATACACATATTCACATACACATATATAGATAAATAATGCACAGTGCGGGGGAGAGTAAAGTGGAATAAATAAATAACCAGTAATGATGGAGCTAAAATAAATAAGTAAATTACCAGTAAAGGTGAGCGTAGAATCAAAAGGGTAAGGACAGATGGGTGATGACAATGGGACGCTGGTATCGCTAAAATAAACAGGGGTTTCATTCACTCTTTTGTTAATTGGGGTCTTCACAATGTGGAGACAAATACATTATTATTTTATTATCGAGCTATGCAGCCTTTACAAAGACACACAAAAACACACACCCTGTTCTCCACAATTCTTACTTGACTGAACTGACAAAGCCTGAACACCATCCAGTCATGTAAACCATTGATTAATCCAATGTCACATTCCCTCATTATGTTGAATATGGGATGAGGGGAGGTGGTGGATAATACTCATATGATCTCCATCTTATGAACATCTTTACAAGCACAAAACCTGCAGAATCCTCACACATTTACCTAACACACCTGACACAGCGATCATTTTGTGCATAAGATATTCCTTTTTTGCTTTTTTTCCCCTCAATATTTCACTACACGGAACTGTCATCTATCTGCCCCCGGCAACCTGCCTTGCATACTTTCCATTTCTATTCAGAATCCAAATGGCATTTCTTTCCTTGAAATTAATTATGAGCCAAACTATCATTTAATTTCAACAAAGAGGTGAGGACTTTCCTCGAGTTCTGGAGAGGTCCCCACTTCCATGGTCTTATTCCCGCCATTGTCCTCTCTTACCACGTATCTTTATCACCTTTCTCTTAATTTGCATGTCTTCCCTCTCTTTCTCCTCACCTGGAGGCTTTGCGCTTCCTTCTGCTTCACCTTTTGCCTGCATTAAATCAAATGGAAAACATTAAAATGACATGTGCACCAGACATTGACTTTTTTGATTGCTTGCTGTGTTTGGCCTGGTTGTGCTGCAAGGCCCCATAAAATACAGTACCGTTTGTATCACCTCATTTCATTGGGTCTCAATACATAGACAATATGGCGAATGCAATTGATAGTGGAGACCTAGACCTAGCAGAGATATCGTGTGCTGAGCTTGGAGGGCAGGTGGAAGATAGAAAAATGAGGCGGGAGTGTAGCATAGAGGGAAGTGGAAGCCAAAGGGAAAGAGAGAGCAAGATAGGATGTAGTCGTAGAGAAACAAGAACAGATAGAAGGAAGAAATGAATCAAATCAGATGAAACCGCCAAACCAAAACATCTGCAAGAGCAACAGAGCCTGACTGAGGCCTGACTGAGGGCATAAGACAAGACAGGTGAGAAATAAGGGTAAAATATGACGGGAGGGTGAAAAAAGAGCTTTCAAAAAGAAGAGCACTTGATACCCAGGAACAGTGACTTGGGTAAAATCGAGAGAAATGGGTGTGGGTAAAATAAGTATATAAATAAATAAATTAACCCAGAAGAATGAAAAAGAAGGCTACAGAGGGGTGACAAATGATAGAGCAATATGCAGGAGAGAGCTGCACGGTGACTGAGATTAACCCAGAAAGCCATAACACTATTCAAATAGGAATAAGCTGCCATGATATCATGGGGTGACATATGAATAGCATGGTGCATTCAGGGACTTTGTGGATGCCATCGACAATACTTCAGCTTTTTTACATATAATTGAATAGTATTTTGCCCCAATAAACCTCTATTCTGAAAATCCTGCATTTCAGGATTTTTTTAGAAATTCACCCTTTGCAAAGAAAATCTAATCCCGGAGCACATTATGACAGTAGTGTCAATGGAGTAGGGTTATAGTTTCTGTTAGAATTAGGCACAAAAGGCTCTTACTTCATACTTCTTTAGAATTTTTTAGGGACTGCATGGGTTGCGATTTCTATTAAGAAAATCATATAAATGGATATCTCTATAATATAAACAGTGAGATTAGGTTTGTAGAATTTGCATAAACCTCTGGGCGAAAAGCCTTTAAACATTTAACTATACAACAGTTAAAGTGAGTTAAGAAATCAGTGAATCATGCAACACTTGCCATTTTGTGTTATAACACCATAACAACAAATTGGAGCAATATGAATTATGAAACACTGGAAAGAAAGAGAGAGAGAGACAGAGACAGGGGCAGATAGAGGGGATGGATGGGGGATATTTGGCTCTCCCAGCTCACCTCCCTTCTTCCTTCTCTATTAGTACAGTGAGCATATTGGGCTTATTAAATTCTAATTGTTTGTAATGGCCTCCCTGGCTCTCTGAGGCACAATGTGACAGGGTGAGGGTGAATGTAGGTATTTGTTTTGCTAATTGGAAACTGCTCAGCTCCCTTAAGTGTTCTGCTGTTTGGTCCTGTTCAGGGAGGGACTGATAAAAAAGAAAAAAAACACTGGAACAATGGATTGATAGTGCTGGTTGCACGGGAAGAGAGGTGGGGTGGATCAGTGAGTGGGGAGGGCAGGGTGTAAGAGGAGCACCTTGGGGGTATTTACCGGTGAGAAGGAATATGAAAAATCAATGAGGACATAATGAGCTTCATTTAGAAAGTTGTCAGACACTAGTGGAGGGCTGTTTAGCATGCTGGATCCATTGCAAGGAACAAAAGCTGTTTATACAACACAACACATACAATATATGTGATTGCCTTTGAAGAAAAATATGGACAAACCCCAAGATTACATTCCACCATGGAAGCTATAACATTGTAAATATATGTGCATTGTAAATATGTTTGTTGGTATGGTAATGTATTATTTATAATTAGTATTTAGGGAAGGGGGGCAGACAAACTGTGGCTCAGAAGATTCCCATGAACAAGAAAAATCATGGATCCAGTTTTCCTCTGCCTGGACTGAAGCCAGGCCAGGGGATGGGGCTCGATGGCCAGCGCCTGGTGGCCAGGCCTGCACCCATGGGGCTTGGTCAGGCACAGCCCGAAGGGACGACATGGGTCCCCCTTCCCCTGGGCTCAACACCCACAGGAAGGGTCAAGGGAGTCGGGTGCAGTGTGTGCTGGGCGGTGGCCGGAGCGGGGGAACTTGGTGGTCCGACCCTCAGCTGCAGAACCTGGCTCTAGGAACATGGAATGTCACCTCTCTGGCAGGGAAGGTGGGAAGATTCCGGCTAGATATAGTTTTATCAACTTTGACGCACAGCGTTGGGTCTGGAATCAGGCCTTTCGAGAGGGGCTGGACTCTTTTCAGCTCTGGAGCTTCCCCCGGTGAGAGACTCCGGGCAGGAGTGGGCATATCATTTGCCTCCCAACTCAGCGCCTGCACGTTGGGGTTCAACCCTGTGGACGAGAGGGTAGCCTCCCTTCACCCTCAGGTGGGGGGACGGGCTCTGACTGTTGTTGGTGGCTATGCACCCAACAGCAGTTCAGTATACCCACCCTTCTTGGGGTACTTAAAGGGGCTGCTAGAGTGTGCTCCTTCTGTGGACTCCCTTGTTCTACTGGTCGACTTCAACGCTCACGTGGGTAACAACAGTGTGACTTGGATGGGCGTGATTGGGAGGAACGGCCCCCCTGATCTGAACTCGAGTCTTTATTTTGTTATTGAACTTCTGTGCCCGCTATGGATTGTCCACAACAAACACCATGTTCAGGCATAAAGGCAGAAGTCCAGAGTTGCAGCCGTAAGGCGGTCGCGCCTGTTGGGGCGGCAACCCTCGAACCCGCTGGTGGACCCAAGTGGTGAGGGATGCTGTCAAACTGAAGAAGGAATCCTATTAGCCCTATTTGGCCTGGAGGACTTTGAAGGCAGCTGACAGGTACCGGGTCCCCAAGTGGCATGCGGCTACGGCGGTCACCGAAGCAAAACTTGGGCATGGGAGGAGTTCGGGGAGGCCATGGAGAATGACTTCGAGGAGATTCTGGTCCACCATCTGGTGTCTTGAGGGGATGAACCAGTGCTCGGTCAACACAGTGTATGGTGGGAGTGGGGCGCTGTTGACCTCAACGTGGGACGTTGTAGATCGGTGGCAGGAATGCTTCTCAGACCTCCTCAATCCTGTCGAAACGCCTTCCAATGAGGAAGCAGAGCCAGGGGACCCTGGAGGGGGTCCGCCTATCTCTGGGCCTGAAGTTGCTGAAGTAGTCAAAAAGCTCTTCGGCAGCGGGGCCCCAGGGGTGGATGAGGTCTGCCCTGGGTTCCTCAGGGCTCTGGATGCTGTAGGGCTGTGATGGCTGACATGCCTCTTCAGCATTGCGTGGATGTCGGGGACAGTGCCACTGGACTGGCAGACTGGGGTCGTGATCCCCCTTTTTAAAAAGGAGTATTGGAGGGTGTGCTCGAACCATAAGGGCATCACCCTCCTCAGCCTCCCTGGTAAGGTCTATTCAGCAGTGCTGGAGAGGAGGCTCCGCCGAGCCGTTGATTCTAGGATTCAGGAGGAGCAGTGTGGTTTTCTTCCTGGTTGTGGAACAGTGGACCAGTGTGATACCCTCAGCAGGGTTCTTGAGGGGGCATGGGAGTTTGCCCAACCAGTCTACATATGTTTTGTGGATTTGGACAAGGCATTCGACTGTGTACCGCGAGCAGTCCTGTGGGGAGTGCTCCGGGAATATGGGGTACCGACCTCCGTTATATGGGCTTTTCGGTCCCTGTATTCCTGGTGTCAGAGCTTGGTCCGCATTGCTGGTTATAAGTCGGACCCGTTTCCAGTGAGAGTTGGACTCTGCCAGGGCTGCTCTTTGTCACTGATTCTGTTCATAACTTTTATGGACAGAATTTCTAGACACAGAGAGGGCGTCTAGGGGATCTGGTTTGGTGGCTACAGGATCAAGTCTCTGCTTTTTGCAGATGATGTGGTCCTGTTGGCTCCGTGAGGCCATGATCTCCAGCTCTTGCTGGAGCGGTTCACAGCCAATGTGAAGCTGCCAGTATGAGGATCATTACCTCCAAATCCAAGACCATGGTGCTCGACCGGAAACGGTTGGAGTGCCCACTCTAGGTCGGGGAAGAGGTCCTGCCCCAAGTGGAGGAGTTCAAGTATCTTGGGGTCTTGTTCGGAAGTGAGAGAAGGATGCAGCGGGAAATCGAAAGGCGGATCGGTGCAGTGTCTGCAGTGATGCAGGCTCTGTACCGGTCTGTCATGGTGAAGAGGGAGCTGAGCCGGAGGTTGAAGCTCTCAATTTACTGGTCGCTTAACGTTCCTACCCTCACCTATGGTCACGAGCTGTGCGTCGTGACTGAAAGAACGAGATCACAGATACAAGCAGCCAAAATTAGTTTTCTCCACAGGGTGGCCTGGCTCTCCCTTAGAGATAGGGTGAGAAGTTTGGCCATCCTGGAGGAAATTGGAGTGGAGCCACTGCTCCTCCACATAGAGAGGAGTCAGATGGTGACTCAGGAGTCAGAGGTGGCTCAGGCATCTGGTATGGATGCCTCCTGGATGCCTTCCGAAGAAGGTATTCCGGGCATGTCCATCTGGGAAGAGGCCATGGGGAAGACCCTGGACACGCTGGGAAGACTATGTCTCTCGGCTGGCCTGGGAGCGCATTGGGGTCCCCAGAAGAGCTAGACTATGTTGCTGGGGAGAGGGAAGTCTGGGCCTCCCTGTTCCAGCTGCTGCCCCCGCGATCCGATCATGGAAAGGCGACAGAAGATGGATGGATGGATAGTATTTATGTATAATACTGAATTTTTACCCCACTCTAGTCTGTATATAAAGGTTTGTATATTCCCCTTTGTGCTCTGAAATTCCATATACTTCTCTTTTTTTCTTTTTCTTGTATCTTGAATGTCCTTGTCGCGTCCTTACACACAACATGCCTCTAAAAGCCATTTAAGTGTTCTAAACTTGATATTTATGCTTTCCCACCACCCACTTTATTTCCCGTTTTTGCCATCACACTATTAACAGTAGAGAGACCGGAGGTGCAAAAAGCTTCGGCCAAGTTTCCACATGTCATTGCTTACGCTTAGCCTGCTACACAAAAAGTCATGCTTAGCAGACTCAGAAGTTAACATTCACCCACTGTCCTTGTCCTCAATGTACATTATCTGTGTATACCTTTTTCTTCACTTGAAGAAACATCATCACTTGAAAATGTTGGTAAAATGTCGTCAAGTGAAAAAAATCAAGTCCAGTTGCCACAACTAGAAGAATTTAAAAAGAATTCACCATGACCTGGATGACTGACAACCTCCGGAGATATATTGTAATACATTGGCACCATTATGTTACCATGTGCCAACTGTCTTTGGCTGAAACTAAGCTTAAAGCCACTGAGGGGCTGCAATTATGGGATTAGTTGGAAACCACTTATTTATGTCTAAACACTCCCTTCTGCCTCTTGCATCAAATGAAATAATCATTGCAGAGCATGAACTGTTAACAATCAAATCTGTGCAAAAATACAGAATCCATGGTCATTGATACTTATGTCATTATACTTATATCTGTCTATACAGCCTTTTTAATGTATCATTATTTTCAATACAGCAAAGCAACATGGTAACTTTAGGTTGTACATAAATTTGCAGGACTTCAGAGCTGATGGTGGGTGTTTGCTTCACAAATATATTTTGTCATTTTTTTCACTCTTGGCACCCATTGAGAAAGACATGTCAGTCAATTGAAATGGTTTCTCCCACTGGATATGTCACAAATACCCCCTTTCCCGACATATGTGGGTATCCCATTAGAAATAAACTGAAGTGCTTTTGGCTGCCTTGTCACTATTTCCCCAGTGCCTTTTTAAGTGCTGCAGTGTTATTTTTACATCGCTGTGTGTCAAGATTTAGATGGATAGGTACTGTATGACGGGTTGTTTTGAGACATATAGAAAGGTCCCAAAGTGATTTGTCTCGCCGAATGTTGGAGAAGTCTGTTGCGGAACATTGGACAATGAAGATCAAAGTGGTCGTGAAGCTGTGAATTAATTTTGAGTTTATCATTTGTATGATACACTCCTAATTTATGGACATTGTGATCTTGGAGAGATTTTTTTTTTTTTACATTTTAATTAGTTCATTATTTTCTTGACTTACACAAATATTTGCATTAATGACAGAGAGGCTTCTGTTAATGTATGTCCTTGCTTGAAGACCATCGGGGCTACATGTAATGAAATGCACATTAAACTGAAACTGATTTTGTGTAGAGGACCAAAATAGACAAAGACATGATCATATAAACAAGCACAGTAAGAGTTCTTATCACAAAAGTAATTCTGAACAGATGTTTGTTCAATTGAAACCTGGAACAAGAGAGGTTGCAAAGCACTGAAAAAAAATCCATTGTCAAAACTGCTCTTCACCTATTTTAAATGTGATTACTACATTTATTCTGTAATAGTAGTCAATAAAAAGTCAGGACTAAAGGTTTCTGAAAAGAAATCTAGTACAGAACCACTGGAAAATCATGCCAAAGTTGCTCAATCAATTCATCATAAAATACAATGATTTTTTCTCTAAATTGTATCAAGGCTCTGATCTGGATAGAAATTATGTATAATTCATGTGCTTGTTAAACGTTTTTTCGTTAGATTAAATGCCCTTCAGCTTCTAAGACAGGGTAAAAGTAGCAGTTTTGGTTGCAAATTAGTTTTAACTCCAGACATCTAGTGTAACCGAAACACTTCAAACCTCAAGTGCTATTGCTTTCCAATACCGTACATGACATTAAATTGTACCAAGCACAACACACTCAGTAGAAGTCCAAAATCTAAGAAAAAAATAATTAAATCGAGCCAAGGGTCCAAGTTGATGAGCTCATCTTGTCCGTCAGATCCTATCTCTTTTTTGTGTAACTTTGAAATCCCCAAGTATTATTAGACATTTGGTTCTGATATGGAAAAGCCTTTGACTTGCTGCACCCACCAAATGTAAATCTTCAATGTTGCTTTGCGACTTAGTTGTAATAGTGGTGGAAATTGCATCAGCAAGAGGATTGATCCACTATTTGTTGAAAAGAAAATGTTATTTTCCATTGTGACCAAAATTACATTTTGTCACAACACAAGCAATGCATTTATCAATACCAGCTGTTAGGTATAAGGTGCATGAGGCCATGCAAAGTGTCAAGGACACTTTCCAGGGCTGTAAGGGAAGCTCTGGAAAGAATAGGGAAAAATAATGCCCAGATGTCCTCACCACCTCATAGACCTCACCAACGCAAACAAGTCAGTTACCCAACGACTAATCAATTTTCCCCTGTTGTTTTCTGCTGATTGTACTGATTTCTGATTGGATGACCAAATATGTTTCCACATGTCCTGTGCCAATCAGGAATTCACCACAGGCATGCTTAGAATCAAAAAGCAGGCATCAGCATGGAATGCCTGATTGTCCCTTTTTTATTTAAGAATTTGTCTTTCATCATGCAAGACAGGTGTTCAAAGAGGTAAAGTTAACAGCAAACCAAAAGCAATCTTCACTGAGAAACTCTGATTATGGCAACATGTTCATTCCTCACACAACATTCTGCACCATTTAACTGCTGAAGAGGGTTAAAAAAGCATGTGGGGATGTAACAGAATGAAGAACAAACTTTTAAAGTCAGAAAGGTTTGCCATACGGGATAAAGAAGAACCACACTATTTTTGTTGCTGCCACTAAATGGATCAAGTGTATCTTCTGACAACCTTTCCCTGGCCCTTGGCAGAGACCATTTGGATAGATGGATGGGGCTGCTTTTCAATAGCAACGCCAGAATCAATAGGAGCCAACTCTCGAGCAAATACATTGTATGGAGTTACCAGGTCATACTGTACCAAAGAAGAACGTGGCCGCTGAAGCCATGTGGAGTTCCTTCCTCAGCAGCAAGTGAGATGGATAGGTTTGGCCAATTATTGTCTCCAAGATGCGTTTTGGTCTAACAGGCTTGATGTCCAGCATGTTTAGATAAGTCACTTACAGCCATTCTTTCAATAATACAAAATTATGAATCACTGTAAGTTCACAGACAGACAGAGGCTTAAAAGTACAATGCATGTGGGAATAAGTCAAGATATATCAGTAATTAGTGAGTAAAATAATTAGTGAAAGACTCGAAAGATAAATTCGTATCAGCAACAATTTTAAACCACAAAAAGAGATAGCGATAACTACTTCGCTTAAAGTGGAAAAGTTCACTAGACACAGCTTGAAAAGCATATTTACCTGTGGTTATATAATGACTGAGAGGAAAACCATAAATGGTTAATCAGATGACCTAAGAGCAGGGGAGACGGTGTGTGGCGATTATATGACTTGTTTGGCCATGCAAAAACTTTGAATTAACCATTAGTACTTTAGAGCTGATTCAAAAATACAGGAGACCTCTAAGGAGAACAGAAAATTGGAGTGATGTCTGATCACTTGCAAATCACTTCTCATTAAAAGCCTAGCAGCTGCATTCTAAACATTTTGGAAGTGATTCAAATAAGGGCGGCTGTCATATTATAGATGTTGAATGCAGCCATGCATATTTCAGTTTCTTTTGTATTCTTGTATTCTTGCCAACACCCAGGATATACCGTTAATTAAAAAAGCCCTGTGGGACACCAAGGACAGAGGGTCTGTGCTTGAAATAAGGTAATCTACAGAGACCAACAAATGTATTTCTGTGAGATATTATGTTAATCAAACGCATTATACCTGAAATTGCCAATCCTTGGGCCTATTTAGATAATTCTAGCAGGAGCAATGGTAACAAATATAGAGCTGAGATCATGCTGTATTGATAAGATGAAATTCCTAAAAGCAGAGGCATTCCTGACATGATCACTACCTTGGAAGAGTTGTTTCAGTTGGCTGAAGTTCACTAAAACTATATTAAAAGTTTTAACATCCATTATCTAATCCTATAGCAGTAAAACCTGGGAAGAGCAGCCTTGTAAAAATTGCACCTTTGCTAGGTCATTAGTAGAGACAATGGAGAACAAAGTTCAAGGGCATTTTAATAAAATTAGAGAATTGGAAGGCAAAATAAACATGAAGTGCAAAACTATGACATCAAAGGGAGTTTTCAAATGGAAGAAACTTATGGAAAAAAGTATTGCCATGGATGGCCCACTTGCCAGACACTCAACATAAAATGTCCCTCAAATGTCTTTGGGTATTTTGGCATTGGGGAGACCTTTCCCCTTTGCTCTAAAGAGGCTACCAAAGGCAACAGCTCAAATCAGTTGGCACTGCTTGTAAAGGTGATAGTTGTTGGTAGGGTATAAATAATTCAAAAAAGTTCCAACATACCGTGCCTTGGAAATACAGCATGACAATCAAACATAGAGGTGACATATAAGTTCATGTCTGGACAGCTAATCATATGACATCTTTCCATGAGAGGGGGAGGTGAAAAGCAATGGCTGAGAGAGATCATTAGACATTATCATCCAGCTATAAAGGACAGTGTGGCTCGATGGAACGCTATTATGTACCTTGTTAAGATGGGATGCTCTGACAGTGTGAACCCCTGTGTACCTCTCTTCTCCTGAGAAGCATATAGGAGACACCTGAAAGGGCTGGTAGATAAGGTAGAATTAAGGAAACTGTAGAGTATGGGTGAGTGGACACCACCTGAATTGGGGAAGGTATAGGGAGGATGTATGTCTGTTCCAAGAAATGTGGGCAAAGTCAAATAAAGAAACAATTAGATATTGGACTGCAGTGAAAATGTGTGTGGAGGTTCTCAGTCATCCAGGTCATGGTGAATTCTTTATGTGGCAACTGGACTTAAATTTCTTCTCTTAAACACGTTTCACCCCTCTTCCAAGATGCTTCTTCAGTTCTAATGACCTGTGGGGAGTTTGTAAATATGACTCTTACATTTACATAACGAGCCACCATAAACTAGACCCGGCCAAAATCCCGGCAGTTATATTCAGAAACTCCCCACAGGTCATTAGAACTGCAGTGAAAACTTTAAACTAATGGTTGTCCTACCTCCTATATCTATTACAGGTGTGACCTTTTGACTTTAGAACAAAAACAAGGAACACAACAACAGTATTATTTGCTCTGTAACCTTAGGATGTGGACCTCAGAAATCGCTGGACTAAAAAGCGTGTTCATGAATGAATTCATTAATTTAATCTATTTATACATTCATTCATCGATACTGCTTCTCCAGCTATCCAACCTGTCATTGAGCAAGAGGTACGGTACACCCTGGACCGACCAACAGTTGATAACAGGACCACATTTGGCAACATGCAACCATTCACACTTCATTCATACATCTGGGCAGTTTATGGTCTAAAATGAAGCTAATGCTGTTTTTTGGATTTCAGGAGGAAACCAGAGAATCTGCATGAAACCCAAGCAGACACAGGAAGAACATATAAACTCCCCACAGACAGGTCCCCTGTCAGAATCAAACAAAGAACCTTCTTTCCTTGATGCAGAGGCGTTAACCGCTGTGGCACTATGCAGGCCCTAGAAAACATATATATGTTAAAATGTATATCTTGTACCATGGAACTGATGATGAAACAAGTCCAGGTAATGTTAGGTTAGAAACACTTCCAAATATGTCTAAATTCTGTGTTCTTCCTCTATCCATCCATGCACAGTATACAGTGAAATCAAAGTGTTTTGTTCTTCAATAAACACTGGCGATGTAATCCCCAATTAGGCAGAACATTATTTAGGGAGCAGTTGTCCTACCAGACACCTGCCACTCTCACAAAAATACCAGCCCACACACAAACAGACACACGCATTCTAGTACGGACACATATGGCCTCAGCCTGAATGCTTTGCATGAACATATTTGCTGCTTTGCCAGATGCCTGGTGGATAATCAAGGTGCCATAAAGTGATACTCTGCCAGCCAAAAAGTGTGTGTGTGTGTGTGTGTGTGTGTGTGTGTGTGTGTGTGTGTGTGTGTGTGTGTGTGTGTGTTTGTGTGTGTATTTGCTCCTTGTCCGCTTGCATGCCAAGATTTGAGTTTCCAACTTGCTTCTTATGATTAAACCTGAGTATATTTTGAATTGAGTTATCCTTCTGGTCAAGTACAGTATCTGTTTTCACTCTCAAAAGGATTGCTGAAGATGCTGATGCCAGGGGATAAGAGAACATATCAAATTAATGTGTGATTCCTTTGTTAAAGCAATACAAATATACTTCCTAAGAGAGTTTTTTACTATGATGATATAGATACACTTGTGTGCGTGTGAGTCATGAAGATGATTATTGTTGTAAGCTTCATGGAATCTCAGGATACGATTTGTTCCATTTATGTTTGATAAAAGTTGGGGGAAAAATCAAAGTGGATGTGACCGAAGTGTAGCAGATAGTCATTCAATAAACTTTGTTCTCATTGCTCAATGGCCTCAAATTCCAATGTTCTCAACCATTGTTTCCATCATGGTAGCTAGATAGCTTTGAAAATATCAGCAAAATATTTTTGACATTTTACTGGTGATAAATACCCCCAATAACAGCAATGAATAAATTAATTAGCAAAAATCAATGATTCTATTGAAAATTAAGAGGTAAAATACAAAATGGACATAGTCAACCCTCAAATTTCCTACCGTCTTTCAACAAAATGAAACACCTATCGATCTAAATCAACATAGGGGCCATAGCTACAGGTCATTTTGTTTATGATTTTTTTTTTCTTTTGACAAAACAGCTGACTTTTCTTCCATTGAGTTATGTCTATCCAGGCACCAAAGGGGCATTGTTTTTGGATCAACTTGCACTGCTCTGTTAAAATACTGTGATGAAGTGAATGGAAAATTGCATTTTGAAATTCCATTATTATTTCACAATTGCACTGAGTTCAGCTAATGTTTTGATATGGAACTGCATGCATATATAGAGATATTGCGTCTCTGAAAGTTCTCATCCATCCAGGTCATGGCCAGTCATTGTTAAATTTAATCTTAGCAACTGGAGTTAGTTACTTTCCTTGAAGATCTTTCACCTACCATCCGAGAGGCTTCTTCCATCCTTGAGAGGTTACGTCAGTTTTTCAGAAGTGAAAAAAACTCTCAGATGAGAGGTGAAATGTCTTCAATTATCTCAAGTTTACACTACGATTTGACAACAATAAAGACACATTCAAAAGTCTTTTGAGTGTTTAGATTGTGTAGACATTATTTTTTTTTCATTTTATCAAGTAATATCTGTCTTAAATAATGTTAACTCCAAGTAACACCTATGTGTTAATTGACTACAGCTAAATATGTCATATTGTTTACACTGAAACTTTTTCAAGAATGACTCTGGTAGTAGTTAGGGTGAACACATAAAGCAATATATTTACATCAATGAACCACTGGAGTAAGAATGAAATGAGTTTGAACATATGATTTGTATTACACCTGAATTTCCCCTATGGGGATCGATAAAGTATAATCTTATCTTATCTTATGTTAGATCTGTTTTGTCTGTTAATTAGTGTGAAGAAGGTCCAGGTGTTGCACTGGAAAGTACCCCCAACTCACCGCAGGCAAGTAGGGGGTACACAGTTCTTGTCTCTCACAAACTGATGGTTCTTTATATTCATTCTCCTGCCTATTTGTTGTGCCTCTGTGGCTTTTTTTCTGCAGTCATCCCACAACAACAAAATGTAATATTGATATGTTGATATTTATTTTCTGTGTCCAGATTTTTTTTTATTATCATTATTTTTTCATTTTATTCCCCATTCAACTCATCAGGAAAACAATGTAGGTTATTTCTATTATTTTAGGTTGGGCAAAATATACCTGTTTATAGTTTGGGTACAAATTATCATGTGGTATCCTCCAAGAATATCTGATTCAGCTTTCCAGAAGCTGAATGACATTTCCAATGTCGACCAAATCTCTAAGGTGATACTCTAAACCTGGCCTGAAAATGATGCAGTTTAAAATAGGATTTTAATCATTTTTTTGCTAAAAAAAAGATAAAAAAATAAATAATACAATATATATATATATATATATATACATATATATGACAGATGACAGACGACTGAAATATGTTTCCAGAGTGTGGTATTTACTTTATACTACAATGTTGTTGAAAGAGACATTTTTTTGGAACAACTTTGCATTCAGAAGATAGTGTGTGTCGGTAAGGTTAAATTTTCACTCGCCTGAAAACTGCATATAAGAACAACAATTCAATTTTTACAATATAGTAGAAGAACTGAATTACGTGTTTATTCCATTTTAGACTATGTGAAGTGGAGACCAGACAAAATGAGTTTGATGCGAAGTCAGGCCAAGTGGAAGACAGGAAAAAAAAAATAAAGAAAATAACTTGCCACCATTAAAATGGAAAATAGCAAGTGGCATCCAACAATTCACCGTGATTTAGCCAAAGCTCCTTATAAGCATTCTGACAAAGCATATTAAACAGACTGGTTTTGGTGAGGGAAAACAAAGATGGAATTATTTTTGGTTGTGTAACTTTGAGAGAAACATGATTTCACTCTCTTGGGATATAAGTGGGAGAACCAGATCTTTCTCAACTTTAATGAGCTTGAATGTGTTTGGAGGGCAATATCAATATAAACAAGATATAGACAGGAGACACACAGGAAGACTGGACTACTTTCAGTTCATAAGAACTGATGATGTGACATGAACTTAACATCTTCAACCAATATTTACTCAGCGGCCAATCCATAACCAAATAGATGGTACATCTTCCCCCACAGCTTCCCAAAGACAGAAATGTAAAGTTACTTTGTCAGACAACTTTACTTGCATACAAAAGGGGTTAAGAAAAGGCAGAAAGGCGTATGCACATACACGCAAACACTCTCCCTCACATTCACACACACACAGACAGGCAGTCTGACAGACAAGGTTGGAGAGAATAGATGTGGGCAGGTTCAGTGATTCCGATGTCAGAGGCGGTCTGAACGCTCTCTGTGTCTATCCTCTCTCCACTAGACCTTACATGGCAGTTCTCCTCTCCGGGGTGTTGAGAGAAGACAGGAAGGGCGGTGGAAAGCAAAGAGCAGAGGGATGAGTGTGCATGTGTGTGGTGCATGATGGCAGGTACAATGGGGATTGTTTCAACGCCCTTGACATGAGGGAAATGCCGGAATAAGGAAAAACATGTGCCAACCTAGAAGAGGGGATCAGAGAAAAGAAACCACTAAGAAAAGGGTGGGTTTGGAGCAGACAGGAGCTTTTTTTCTCCTCTTCTCCAGATAATATACGTGTGCATGTGTATGTGGGTTCATGGGAGGTGGGTTTATGACGTTTCTTATTCACATGTATTAATACTGAAAGCTACATTAAATGCCTGTGTGTTCCTATTGTCCACAAAATATTGATAATGTGCTATAACACAGTGAGTTTTGTGTGTATGTGTGTGTGTGTGTTTGTGTTTTTGTGTTTTTGTGTGTGTGTGTGTGTGTTTGTGTTTGTGTGTGTGTGTGCATGCATGTTGGTGTGCACATTCACTGTCCAAACCCAGTATGTGTCTCAGACAAAGGCTTTTGTTGGGCTAGCAGATGTTTTGCTCTCACCTTGCCATACCTCATAAAGCGTGATGGCTCAGGTCCCTGGGGCCAGTCTGGCACAAACACACACACACACACACAAATGCTCAGACATCAGTACACCTGGCCCTATTGCCTCACAAGCACAACAATACAAACAGGCAGATAATTGCATGACTTGAATTGGGCAAAATTGATTTTCCAGCATGTCTTTACACACTGACATATCTAAACAAAAAATGTCAAGGAGAGGACAATGTTAACGTTTGAAAATTTCAGTCAAAGGGAAATATTGATATCAAATAATAAGCAAAGAAAGAGAAAGAAAAGAAAAGAAAAGATCACATAAGAAGTGTCTCCTAAAATGTATAGGTGATAATGTAGACATAGAAAAATAAAAACACATATTTATATGCAGAGGGTTGTGTCTGGAACGGTATCCAATGAAAAACCTGTGCCAGACTAAACGTGCAAAACAAATCTATGACTTCCGTACATGACTGGTTGAGGCCCTGGTCGACAATGACACTAACTGCCACTGGTACTAATGACCAAGAGTGTACAGGTGGAAATTGGGATAGTGTGGTCAAAGAAGTGGAGGACGGCTGGTTTAAAGGCAGAGTGACAAGATTAAAGTCAAGTGCCCAAGATTGAGAGTTGGGAACTTGAATCTTGGGTTTCCAACTAGAAATTCCATAGAGTAGTTTGACATGATTCAGTAGAAAAAGGTGGTACTTTCTCCACTTCATCTCCGTTTTTCCAGGGGACCAGCTGGAAAGGTGGCATGGCTAGAAACTTAGGGGCAGGATTTACCTTCTGCCATGATAGTGATGAGAAGAGAATTGGAGAAGAAGTCATCATAAAGGAGGAGTCTAAAGCTAGAAATTGAAGTTATGATATTCAATATTGTTAGTGGTTATGACCTACAGGTAGGATGCCACTTACAAGAGAAGGAGCGATTTACATGAAATTACCAGAATATCTCCAGAAGTAGAGAGTGGTAATTGGGGCAGACTTCAGTTGGCATCTTAGAGCAAGGAAAAGAGGTGATAAAATGGGTAACAGGTTTGGGATCCAGTATAGGAACTCCAAAGGACATATGGTTATCAACTTTGCAAAAAGGACTGAGATGATTCTAGTTTATTTTTTTTTATAACTGTATGTATTTATTTACTCACTTTATTAATCCTTTGTAGGAAATGGTTCTTTGCATTTATCCCATCATGGATGGACCATGAGCAGTGAGCAGCCACTTGGCAGGGAGCAGGTAGGGCAGGTAGTCTTGCTCAATAGCACTACGACAGGCTCAGAAGCACTCTGGAATTGAACTAGGAACATTTGGACAACCGCCCCAACGGAGCCATGCAGCATTCTTTCTCTTGCAGAAGAGACAGGAACATACAGAAATTATTGAGAGAGGTAGGAGCACAGGTAGAGACGCAGAGATTGTAGCCGGACAGCATAGGATGGTAGTATGTATGATAGATCGTGCCCCAAGGAAGATGAATAGAAAGCAGTCAACAAAATGGTCTAATCTTAGAAGGGAGGAGTATTGTATGGTTTTCAGTGGGGAGCAAGGCCCTTGGTGGGATAGGCTACGGCATTTCCACGGCCCTAAGAGGGGGAGAAAGAGTAAATTATCAATGAATGAATGATAATTATAAAAGATAGTTAAACTAGAAGTAAAAATTACAGCTGTTCAATAAATGCAATAGAGAATGAAGAGAAGTAGCAGAGAAATGTACATCTGCATGCATTTCATGATTTTACAGACATGGACTTCAGCAGGTTTGTGAAGGAGGCGAGAGGGCAGTCAGCTCTGAGAGATTATATACTAGGTAATCCACAGCGGTAATATCATGTGCCATAAGCAATGGGCAGAGAGGTTACCAACACTCACAGCTGTCACACAGAATGTTTGATTCATATTTCTCTCAAGAGAGACCGACCATGATCAGAACTTATTACAATCTAATAAGACTTCATCCATTTGTCAGTCTGTGCACTGCAGGACTGCTGTGATTGTTTATCATTTCCACTTGTACTAATAACCATAAACACATGAGTTGACATTGTTTTCGTGATGTTGTGGGAATGGTAAACCTTTCTAAGGATATTCAATCTACATGGTGATTTAAGTGGTAAACAATAATGTTAACCAGACATTAACATGTAAACTATACATTTTCATAAGGGGAGGTATTTGAACCCATACAGAACTTTTTCTTAATTGAATAAATGTACATGGAATTTGTCAAAATAGAACATTGAACATGTGTTCCCTCTTGTTTTGGGTAGCCGATAACTTGCTGGGGATGCGTAGGTCCCTTCAAATGCTGCCTCTACAAGCTCATAATCCAGACTTTTCTGCCTCTCCTGCCCTCCTGAGTGTTTACTAAATAGGAGAATATTTGTAAGAGAATCTAGACTCAAGGAGACTAAGCTCCTTTGGGATGTTGATTGGCATATGTTTGTCACACAATCCTGCTTTGGTTGCTGCAACCCATAACGGCCCAGTGTGAGAGGCAAGAGGGCCAATGAAGCTTGTAAATAATTTAAATGTAAAATATGAAAATAAATAAACAAACAAAATTACTAACAAACAAACAAACAAATTAATGAATAAATAAAGATATACAATAAAAATTGCATTCTGCAATAACTTTGTTGAAGACTTTGATACATTACAGAAGACAGCAGACTTTTCTGAATGGCTACATTTATAGTGTGTGGCTGAAGTGACCATTTTTTTTCCTCTTCACCCCAGATTGCCATGCTGAATATTTAAGCAGAAAAAAAAACAAAACAAAGCAAAAACAAAAAAACACTGCAGGAAGCAGGAATAGTCAGAACTGTGGCATTCAATCTGATATGAACTCACCAAAATATCTGCCAATACACATACCCCTTTTCTTTCCAGTGGCACCTCATTTCAAATGGATAATTTCACCATTTTAATGATGTTTAGTATTGTGCAGGTGCTTGAAGTAAGCGATCGAAAAATGCCCTGGCTGTTTCTGTATCTTAATTTTGATATCAGCTAAATTACCTGTTTTTCTCAGTCAGTGACTGAGCTGTTGTATACTCATGCAGATGGAGAGAAAGTTAATTTTTTCTCTTATTACTTTACATTCAACAAGATTACAATCAAAGTCAAACAGTAACCAAATTTAGGGTAACATTTCCCTCAGTGTGTTGAATGGGAATTAAGTGGGCAGTGAAGACATTTCCCAAGTTCAGCACTAATCTCTTTTTTGTAATATATAATATCTACAATTTTGCTAGACTGACATATATTATCTCCTTTCTGAAATACTTTTCCAGCTATCAGCGAGTGATTTCTTTGGGAGCTGCAATAGAAAGATCGTACGATAGTGGTAATATTAAATGCGGTGTGTTCAGGGAACCCAGAAATTAAAGCACTGACCTTGACCTCCTTAATTGCTCGCATGCCTCATGCAGGAATACTTCCTTCTTTTCTTTCGGTCTCATCCTCCTACTGAGAACACTTATGGTGGTCCCTTAAATTTCAGAGACGGCCAAGGCCTCAAATAAATTCCAGCTCATTCTTTAAAATATTTGTTTGAGGTCATTTTCACCCAGACTTCATCATGATGAAACAGACAAGTTCCTTTAGATTAAAGGTTAAGGTTAAAGGTTCTGATGTGTTCTGTATTTGTGCCACACATCTCACAAAGCGGCAGCCTGATTCTGACTCCTAAACCCACCACCTTTCATCTGTATTTTTGTTTTAAGCAAAATAGGCACACACAGTCACCATTTGTAACGCAGTCCTTTCATCTCCCTGTATGTCAATCAACTCTGACCTTTTAGTTCTATCTTTTTTGGGCACAAAGGCACAAACACAAATACAAATGCACACAAATCAACAGAGCTTTTATGTCAGTAAGCCTAACCTGATGTGCAAAACACAGAAAATCCCCCAAATCCCAACTTTAGACTTCTTCTTTCTTTCCTTTTGGCTACTCCCTTCAGGAGTTGTTGACCTCCTCAATCTGAACCCTATTTTTTGCATCCTCATCTCTCATGCCCACTAACTTCATGTCCTCTTAAACCACATCCATAAATCTTCTCTTGGGTCTTCTGCTAGTCCTCCTGTCTGGTAGGTCCTACTTCAACATTCTCCTACAAAAATATTGACTATCCCTCCTCGATACATGACCAAACCATCTCAGTCTGGCCTCTCTGACCTTATCTCCTAAACATTCATCTCTGCTACATCAAGCTCTGCTTCCTGTCTTTTCTTCAATGCAACTGTCTCTGAACCTAACAGCATCACTGGTCTTTCAACTGTCTTGTATACCTTTCCTTTCATTCTTGCTTATACTCTTTCATCACACATCACACCTGACACTTTTCTCCACCCGTTACAACCTGCTTGAGCCCGTTTCTTCACTTCTTTTCCACACTCTCCATTGGTCTAGACTGTTCACCCTTAGTACTAAAACTCCTCCACCTTCTATATCTCAAATCCATGTAGCCTCACCCCTCCACTGAGGTTCCTCTCACTAACATATATGTATTCTGTCTTTCTGCGACTAACCTTCATTCCTCTCCTTTCCAGAGCATACCTCCACCTCTCAAGATTTTCCTCTACCTGTTCCCCGCTTTCAAAACATATCACAATGTCATCTGCAAACATCATAGTCCATGGAGATTCCTGTCCAACCTCATCTGTCAGCCTATCCATCACCACTGCAAACAAGAAGGGGCTTAGAGCTGATCTGTGCTGTGGTTCTTCCTCTACCTTGAACTTCTCTGTCAAATCTACAGCACACGTCACTCCTGTCTCACAGCTCATATACATGTCCTGCACCAGTCTATCATACTTCTGTATCACTCCAGACTCTAACATTCAGTCCCATAGCTCCTCTCTCGGCACCCTGTCGTATGCTTTTTTTTCTACATCTACAAAGGCACAATATAGTTCCCTCTGACCTTTTCTGTTCTTTTCTGTCTGCATTCTTATGGCAAATACTGCACCTGTAGTACTCTTTCTAGGTATGAAACCATACTGTTGCTCACAAATGCTGACTTTTCCTCTCAGTCTAACTGCTCTTTCCCATAACTTCATAGTCTGCCTCATCCACTTTATTCCTCTATGATTACCACAATTCTGACTCTCCCTTATCCTTAAAAAAGGGGCACCATCACGCTTCTGCTCAATTCTTCAGTCATCGTCTCACTCTCTAAGGTCCTATTGAATAATCAAACCAGAAATTCTTTCCAATATTCAATCCTCGTCATTGCCCTCCACAAATCACCTTTACTAATCCCCGCTACTTTGTAGAACACAGTAGTCACCTCTTCTACCCTTTGCTCTCTTTAATTTTCTTCATTCATCAGTTCTTCAAAGTATTCTTTCCATCTTCCTATCACTCTTCTCGTGTCCGTCAATACATTTCCTTCTCTATCTCTAATTACCCGAACCTGCTGCACATCCTTCCTATCTCTGTTTATCTGTTTTGCCAACCTGTATAAATTATTCTCTCCCTCCTTACTTTCATACCAAGTCATCATATGACCTTCGGTTACCCCTTTACTTTTTCCTGCCTCTCCCTGTATTCCTTTCTATTCCCTTCAGTGTCCCACTTCTTCTTTGCAAGCCTCTTTCTCTGAATATATTCCTGTACTTCCTCTTTCCACCACCAAGGTTGCATGTCTACTTTCCTGACAAACACACCAAGTACTCTCTTGCCTGTCTCCCTGATCACATTAACTGTATTTTTTCAGTCATTTGGAAGCTTTCCCCGACAACCCAGAGCCTCTCTCTATTCCTCCCTAGAAGCCATACTACCCCTCCTTTTTAGCTTCCACTACTTCATCCTCTGCTCTGCCTTTGTCCTCTTCATCTTCCTTGTCACCAGATTCATCCTGCAAACCGCCATGCTATGCTGTCTGGCTAAACTCTCACCCATCACTACATTGCAGTCACTGATGTTCTTCAGATTATATGATCTATACAAGATGCAGTCTACCTGCATGCTCCTTCTTTTAAGTTGTTCCTGCCTTTTATGTAAATAAACTTCTCACTACAGCCATTTCCTTCCTTTTTGCAAAGTCTACCACCACCTGTCCCACTGTGTTCCTATCCTGGATACCAAATCTGCCAATCACTTCTTCATCAACTCTATTGCCTACACCAACATGTCTGTTGAGCTTCGCACCAATTACCATTCTCTCATCTCTGGGGATATTCTGCATCATTCATCTGACTCACTCCAGAATTTTTCCATCTTCTTTCACAAACATCCCATCTGTGAGGATGGTCACAAACAGTATTCAGCATCAGACCTTCAATTTCCACCTTCAGACTCATAAGCCTAGCTGACATTCTTTTCACCACCAGAACATTCCTGACGAACTCCTCCAAGACCATGGTTGTGCAACTTCAACATGCATATCGGTTTCTAGCCTTGCTACCTTTCCACCTGGTCTCATGAACACAGAGTATCCACCTTCCTTCTGCATCACATCAACCAACCCTAGCTTTTCCTATAATCATCCTGATATTTGAAGTCCCAGCTCTCACTCCCAGCCTCTTGCCTTTCCTCTTTTCTCTGCTTCTGAACATGCCTTCCTCCTTTCTTTCTACCCATAATCGCCCAATTTCAACTGTCACCCTGTAGGTTATCGTCACTTATGGCAGTGATTGTTAACCTGAGTCTCGACAACTCTGGAATGAAGGGCATATGTTTGATTTGAATATTTTGTTTAGGCACAAGTTTTACACCATACACCCTTCCTGACGCAACTCTCTGCAGCTATCGTTGCTTTGGACCAGCTCATGAAGACACTGGCTTGTGCCCCTTTGAGGCTGCATGAGACCGATAAGAGATAATGTCTTAAAAGACCATAAAACTGCTTCAGCATTCAGACGGCAGATTCCATTGGTTGCAAAGGACCTCAGTGATAAAAGGATGTCTTTTCAAAGGCATTCTATGCAGGGTGACTTGTGCCTCTCACTATTTACCTTCAGCTGGCTCACTACCCCCTGATGTGACCCTCCAAGTGCAGACACACTGCCACCCTCTGCTCACAGATAACTGTATTGTGCTAAAAAGACACAGAAAGACACAGTCATGCATGACTGTACAAATGTACCCATGCACGTGGACGGAAAGAACCACCTGCCTGTGCATGCGGAGGCAGTTATTGCAGTTCCTCAGAGACACATACATACACACAGAGCCAAGGCACTCATTATTACGTGCTCCGTCAAAGTAGATCATATAGGCATTAATTGAGGGAACAATCATGATTTGTGCCCATGGTTCAAAGGAGCTGAAAATAAGCTGTGATACGACCAGATGATGGAAAAGCAGGCAGACAGCTGTCATCACAGACTACTCCTTTTTCTTTTTTTCTTCTTTCTTCTTCTTTCATTGTCATCAAATTCAAAGACAATTCCACAGACTTGTATTTTATTTGTTTATTTATTTCATATATTTAGTATGTATCGTTGATTATAGCATATAATTATATTTATATATATTAATAAAATAAACCAATGTAAAAATGACATGATGAATAACTAAGTGAAAAAAAGGTAAAATCAGAAAATAAAATATTGCTGAGCATGGCTCAGCTTTGAAAGCATGAAGATGTTAGTGTGGGAACTGGCAGCGACAATTTTGATGAATTTTGATGACCACTGTGGTATCAAGACTGAGCCATTAACATTAGGCTGCCAAGGATTATTGATTCATTTTATGAATATGCAGAGAAACATAAGGTGCATATGGGTAATGCTGCTAGCAGAAAAAAGTTGTATTTTTTGATTTTTCTCTTTTTTGAGAATGCCTTTCTACGTGGCAATTTATTGGTAATGCACTTAAAATGCTCATTTGTCACGTGCCAGCTTGTCATGCATATTTTCCAAAAAATCTGTGCACAATCTCTGCACTGCATATATTCACATTGAACTGTTGTGAAACAACTTTTAAAATTAGGTTTTAATACATCTTCATATTATTTAATCCATTGGCGGCTGAAGCTCAATTATTCCTTTGCTTTTATTTTCAGAGTTCAGAAATAGTGCCAATTGTATTTATTTATTTACCTGATTTATTTATCTCTAGGGTTTAGGCTCTAGTGCTCCGGAGAACCCTTAACAAATGCCACCTAAAATATGACTTTGTTTGTTTACTGGTTGCTATAGCTCAGCTGTAATATACATGCGCTTTTGGAGGGTTATGGGTAAGCGTTACTGTTTGTAAGGTGTGTGTGTGTGTATGTCCATTTGTGTGCGCACAAGCAGCCATTCTAGCGGCTAACTTGTCTTGTACCTGGCTCTGTATTCCTGGCATTGCTGTAGTCGATAAGACAGCGGCATGCAATATTAATGTATTCTTCTACTCAGGCTGGTAAGAGCCTCGGACAGCCTCTGCTTCTGTTTCAGTGGGAAACTGGGAACAAGCGAGTCTGAAGCACAGAAGTAAGAGCAAACAGGGTTGGACAGAATAAACAGCAAGGGGGGATAAGTGAAAGAGAGATGGGTATCGAAGAGGGGGGAAAACATGATAAAGATAGAGGCTGGTGTTTCGAGTAATAGAGCAATAAAGTAGAGGGGGAAGCTTAGGCACAGAGTAGAGGGCAGAAACAGGTCAGGGAGACATTGCAGAGAAGAATAGAGGAAGTTAGAGTAATATCACAGACATGGAAGCAGGGTGAGAAAAAGGAGAAGGGGATGAAAGACTGATTGAAAAGTTGAGCGGAATAAAGCAGTCGAGTTCAGTGTGAAATGACGGGGAAGCATGATGAGGTGGGTAGGTTGGGGGTTGTGGAGTAACTTAAACAGAGAGATTATGCGCAGGGTAGAGCTTAAAGAGGTGATGGATTACAAAAACAGTTAAAGGAGAAGAAAAGGGCAAGAGCTGTGTACTGCAATTGTTCTCTCCGACGTAATAGGCAGAATGGAAGACAACCGAGCGAGCAGATATAGAACGTAATTACATTCTCGAAGTTTGTTTGATGTCAATACTGTAATAAACACGCCTCATCTTATGAGATTGTGTGTTTGCGTGCACAAGCATTGTGGTTTAAACAGCAGATATGAGAATGCATGGTGCATCTCACTGAGGCATAATGTTTTCCCCCTGTTGCCTGGAAACTCTGAAACAATTAAAACAAGGGAAACTGGCAACTTGACAGAACATGGGATTTTTGGAAAACTGCGCTCAGGTTACTTGACTCTTAATTAACACCAGACACTGTTTTTAACCTCCTGGCTTTTGGTATCGGCTACTCAAGAGAAATTTTCAGGAGTCAGTTCTGCATGAAAATAAGTTTCTCAAGATAATGTCTCAATTCTTTGAATCTCTCGTTTGCAATATAGCTTTCAGAATATACACTTTATGGTGTCTTCACTCTCTTCCTCCTCTCCTCCTCTTTTCTGTGAAGGCATATTAAAATGATTTAAATGCTGGCAGGTGGGAATGCATTTATGTTTCATTGGTAGGTTAATAGCTGCAGACCACAACCAGGGAAAAAAAAAAAAAAATCAAGTTCAATAACCTTCCAAAGAAACTAGGTAAATTCTGGCCTTTCAACATAATATTCCCCCATCTGTAAGGTTTACAGATGGACATACACCAGTTGCTGCTCAGTTGAGGCTCAACCAAATCACGTTGGCCCTGTTATTTTGCAAATAGAAGACAATTGGAAGTATGTCATGAGTCTGCATTACGGTGACTCCGTTTTCAGTTAGAATGTTTCACTGCTTTTTGCCAAAGTTGTTTTCAGGGTGGGAGAGTTACATTTGGAAAAAAAATGCATAACTCTAACCCATTACAGGCCTGCTTTTAGCATCAAGTAACTCAGGATGAAGCACACTGGTGCTGCACTTGATGATGCATTATCAACTCTCAAGTGGGTGAATTGTGGCTTTGGCCGTATTCAAAGCTGTTTTTAAAGTCTGTGTAGCTGTTAATTTGTGGGAGGAAAAGCCTTGTTCATTTTTAAACACTGGAATATATATGCTTTGAAAGCCTACACTGTAAACCTTTGCTGTAATTTCCATAATAAAGTACTAAAAAATGATCACCAGTGATATTCTCAGGAATATTCTTAGTTTCCCACCACAATCTAAATTACTTGATATTTAATCTTTATAGTATCAAACACTGTTGACAAGAACTGTCGAAAGATACCGTTAAAAGATACTGCATCTGTAACACCACCACATTTGAAAGACCACATTTTACATTTTTTTTAGTTTTATCATTTTGGTATATGATAAAACATCAAATAATTGTCAGAACTATTATTATGAACTGCAGTGTGAATAACTGTCTATGAATTTGTATGAGCTGCAGTTCAAATACTAAACAAAAACAAAAATAAATAAACAAAATTTATTCCAAATGGTTTCCTCAATGTAATAGTTTCCTACTAAGCCAATGTTCACCTACTCCACCCCTGCTCAGTTATCACTGTATCAGCAAGTATTTTCATGTATCATGTAGCAAACTCAGGGGCCAGTATCCAACTTTTTAAAAGAGATTGACCAATGATGAGCTGTGTAAACTATACAAAACAAAATTAAATAATTAAATACCTACATATAGAAAATAAGTAAGAAAAATGTAGGGGCAGCATCATGGGGTAAGCCTTATCCTTGTGCCTCAGAGCAAGAAGGTCCCTGGTTTGATCCCAAAAGGGGGCCTTTCTGTGTGAAGTTTGTATGCCCCCCCCCCCCCCCCCCCCCCCCCCCCCCCCCCCCCCCCCCCCCCCCCCGCCCCCTTTTTTCTCCTCCTCCCCCCCACTCCTCTATCTCTCTTC
>CAAKHD010030805.1:157193-169693 GCA_901007705.1 Fistularia tabacaria
GGGGAACTTTTCCTTTTGTTGCCCAGGAAAAAGAGGCCCCCGTTTTTTCCACAAGAGGGGGGTTTTTTTGTGAGTGTTTTTCCCCCCCCCCCCCCCCCCCCCCGTCTGCGTGGGTGTCCTCTGGATTCTCCAGTTTCCTCCCACAATCTAATAACATGTAGTAGGTTCACTTGAGACCCTAAAGTTGCCCAGATGTGTGAATGAGAGAGCTATGCCTTTATGTCTCTCTATGTGGTTAGTCAAGTTACGATGCTCTGATACCCAATATTGATGTCACTCGGGTTACAGCCAAAATCATCGGATTATTGATAATAGTTCAGCTGCATTTGTTTTTTGCACAGATTCTGATGGATCTGATTAGGATAGGAACTGTGGATATGACATGAAAATATTGACTTAGAATTTGAAGAAATTAGAATTTTGAGTGTCTTCTGTTGAGGTGCAGTCATTTATTAAGGATTTCCTTTGCTAAACCCATTGCAATAACTTTCCCCATTAATGAGTATTTACTCATCAGTTTTCAGTTTTACACTCCATGTAAAACTGGCTTTACATGCCATTTGAAATACATACATTTATGCCGTTCGAAGTCGCAAACACACTACAGATATTCCCCAAAAATTTGCAATCTGGCTTTTGTGCCATTCGCTTAAATTAAACATAATGTTTTATTTTTGGCCACATGTATGTTGAAGTACTTGACAATTTTCCAGGCATGATTTTAGACTGATTTTAAATTCACAATAGGCATCAGTGTCTAATGTGAGACTTTCCCATGTTTGAGCTGCTCTCACTCAAACAAAGCTGACTGTGCAAAAGCAGCCCAGCGCATAGACATTATACAACCCCTGACTGTTACAGAGCAAGAGTGTCTATCCTTCTGCTGTCTAATTGATTTAAAAGGGTGAGGGAGAGTATGGAATTTTGAAATGAAGACAGGCACCTGTAACTGTGATCTCATTACCAGAGCTTGGTTTATTGAAATGGCCAAGGCAAAAACAATGCTGAGGGATTTTTTGACTGGGTGAGTTGGGATGAGTTACAGGAGGTAGGCAAGAGCTTTCCAAACAGCAAGAAAAGTTAGATAATTAGTTAATTAAAAATTCAAATTTGAGGACATGTACTTAATAGGTAAAAATTTGTTATTTTAAGTTTGAATGTGAGACTCCATTGAGAAACCAAGGTAGGTTGAATAAGAATGTATTGTCAAACATTCTGGTAACACGGACATCAGGTGTGAATCATATCTACATGATTTTAAGGGAATATTGCAAAAATGGTTCCCTAATGTCATTTAAAAGACTAGATTTAAAGGAAAATGATGACAGGAATCCAGTAAAATACATGCACAACTGTTGGGATCTGGCTGCTGCTTGTCAAATAGCAGCTGTGCAGGACTGGACAGCAGGAGGTGCGAGCCATTGAGCCTTGTTGGGCTGAGAATAAGAGGAGCCGTTTGCCACCCCTTCGGGGCCAGATTGTTGCGTCACACATCCTACCTCATGTCACGCCCATCCCTCACAGCTCACAGTTCTTTGTTTCACATCTTGCCCTTCCTCGCAAGGTTCCATGTCTTTCCGGCTGCCCCCGTGACTCCCCCTTAGAGTTCCCCTCTTCGAGTCCTGGTGCCGTCCTGCCTGGATGCCAGCTCCATCTTGACTGGCCTCCCGGGACCGACCTAGCCTCTCAGTGTCCCTCGGCCCCATAGACAACCCAGACCTAACACCGCCCTCATTTTCTTTAAATAAATCCTTTAACACCTTATATCCCGGGAATGTCCTTGCATTTGGGTCAGATCACCGCACATATCATGACAACGACACAACAAGTTGCATGTTATTTCATAACTCGATCAAACAAGGGACACAAAGTAAAAGTCAGCTTTATTGTCAATTTCTCCGCATGTACTGGACATACAGTGGAATCGAAGGTGTTTCTCACAATCCCACGGTGACATGAAATCAACAATACAACATTAATTGAGTGCAAATTTGCAGTAAAGTGAACTGTTACATGAAACAGTAATCATTAAACAATGAGTTATTTTGAAGTATAAAGTGCACGCAGATAGACTGATATTTGATGGCATGAAAGATTAGCAGCAGAGGGGGTAGTGATTTTTTTTTTCCTTTCCTTCGTTGTGTACAGTTTAGTGCAAAGGTCAGTAGGTAGTATCATAATGGTATATGGTGCAAAAGTTGTAGTCCGTGCAGCTCCCGCCCCACAAGGTCAACAACAATCTCTTCCGTCTTGCTGATGTTCAGTAGGGGGTTGTTGTCTCTGCACCACGTGGTTGAAGGTCAACCTCCTTCCTGTAGTGGGTCTCGTTGTCCTTGGTGATGAGACCCACCAGAGTTGTGTCGTCCGCAAACTTACCAATGTGATTGATCCATTAGGGAGGTTTGCAGTCATAAGTCAGCAGAGTAAAGAGCAGGGGACTGTGCACACAGCCCTGAGGGGATGCTGTGCAGAGTGTGATGCTGCTTGAGATATCTTTGCCAACTCATAGTGCTTGTGGCCTCTTACAGAGGAAGTCCAGTAGCCGGTTGCAGAGGGAGGTGTTGAGCCCCAGCTGTTGTAGTTTAGTAATCAGCTGTTGCGGGATGATCGTGTTGAATGCTGAGCTGAAGTCCAGGAACAGCATTTTCACATAAGAGACTTGGGTGTCTAGGAGGGTGAGAGCTGGGTGGAGATCTGAGCCGATTGCGTCATCTGTGGAGCGTTTGGCTCATGATGCAAACTGGTAGGGGTCTAAAGGTATTGGGGAGGATGGATTTAATATGTGCCATGACCAGTGGCTCAAAGCACTTCATGAATATGGGGGTCAGTGCTAAGGAGGCAGTACTCATTGTAACTGGATGGGGCAGGTTTCTTTGGCATGGGTACGATGACGGTGAATTTGAACGGAACAGCCGCTTGCTTCAGGGAAGTGTTAAAGATGTCCGTGAAGATGTCCTTCAATTCCTCTGCACAGTCCTTCAGCACCCGACCAGGGATGTTGTCTGGGCCTGCTGCCTTGCGGGTGTCGATGGTGGAGAGTGTTCTCTTCACGCTGGCTGCAGACAGGCAAAGGCTTTGGTTGTGGAGGGGCATCGGGATCCTCTGTGGATGAGTTTTGTTTCTAGCCTCAAACTGTGCGAAGAAGCTGTTAAGGTTGTTCAGCAGAGATATGTTATTGTCACAGAGCTGTGGGACAGGTTTGTAGTTTTTTAGGGACTGGATGCCTTGCCACAGGCTCTGTGCGTCTCTGCTGTCCTTGAATTGATGGGTTATCTTTCTGGTGTATTTGCGTTTGGCTTTCATGATGCTGTGCGCCAGGTTGGCTCTCGCTGCTCTCAGGCCAGTTTCGTCCCTGGCTCTGAAGGCTCTGTCTCTGGCCAGATCTGCTTGACATCTTCAAAAGCCAGCCTCTTGACATGGTTGAGACTTTAAAGCACACTTAAGAGTGACATGTGAATATTCAAATCTTAGGGATCAGTGAATATTTTTGCTTAATTTGCCAATTTAAAGTATTTTCATGATTCAAGATTCAAAGTTTTTATTGTTATGTGCAAAGCTTGGAATCATGTTTCCCTGTACAAGGTAATGCCAGGTAACTTAGTAGAAAATAGAAAAAACAATAAATCAGTGGCATGAGTGGCACAGTGTATTTTGACACCATATTATGCATTGAGACTTCACTTTCAGAAAAACTATGGAAAACAAACAGAGAAACAAGAAAACAAGGCAGAAAAAAACACAGTTTTACGGTACGACACACATGATATTAATGTGTTGTTTTTTTTCAAAGAAGTATAACCTAAACCACCATCTGTCCAAAGAAGACAATACAATTTTTCATTTGTGTTTCCTCAAGCTTTTCAATTTACTCACATGTGGTTTAATGCTACTACAGTGTTGTTAATAATCTCCTGCCCCAGTTGGTCTTGTAATTAGCTTGTCCAGCCCTTTGAATGACATTTCCCAGAGTCAGGATAATTTTTGCCCAAATTGAATAGTGATGAATATCTTGATTCACGTAACTTGTTTGACCACTGCATCAGGGGAACAGGCGCTTGCTCAGGGCAGATAAACAGGTTGAAGGATGATCAAACCCATCCGTTTAAAGTTATGATCGACTGAATAGCTACGTTTCCTGTCAAAGCGCCCAAATGTTAAGAAATCATAAATCATATGAGGAGCAGGCTGCCCCTGGGGCTCTATAACCCACATTCCGGCTGTGATCTGATTTTGTTATTTCTTTGGCTTCAAACCTTTCCAATTATATTTATTAAGGATAGCATTTTCATGACTCAAGTTTGTGTACTTTCTATTTTTTTTTTTAATGAATGAATGATTGAATTAATTTTCTCTACCATGAATAAGAAGGCTTTGTAATAAACCAGTTTAATTTTTGTTGATTTTAATATAGATCCGGCAATGTGATATATGTCAGTGTGTTCTATGGTGAAAGATCAACTCTGCCCGGATTGATGCATCAAACATAAATTGCATGTTTCAAGCATGGAATGATGGCCTGTCACAACTAAAAATGCTGCTCTCTGGCTGATGAAGTAAAAAAGAAAAATATTGTCTATTGCTGTACAGATTGCCCAATTAAGATAAGATGATCCTTCATTAGTCCGACCAAGGCCAAATTGCAATATGTGCTGATTTCTCTTCTGCCTGCAAAATGATGTCAACGCTATTCCACTGCTCTGCCTTTTTGAAATTAAGAGGTTAGGGTGAGGTCCGGCTCTATCATACTAGGTTCTATAAAGGGCAGAAAAAAACAGAAAAACTGCATGATCGGATCATCATTTGCATGAAATTCCTTGAGCACCAGGGACTTTGTCGGTTTATTTATTATTTGTTTCCTTGTTTTTATTTTTATTGTTAACATATAAGTAATGTTGATAGCGTCAGTTTGGGTTCCGTTGTTTTTCGTTGTGCCCTTTTTATTGGAGTAGGCATGGAAGAGTGCCTGCCTTTGGAAGGACTCTCAGTCATATTATGCCTTACCTGTTAAAACTCGGCTAGATATGATAATAATGTAAGCACCTTTTCTGGACTGTGCCTTTGCTGGTTTTGAATGCTAGCCCATTGCAGAGGAATAAAGATGATAATCTGATATAGATCTTGTATGGAAAAAATAAATTAAAAAATGGCTCTTCCATCTTAACAGCTATCTATTTTGTATCTGGAAAATCTCTATTTTGTTGTCAATGCAAGAATGCATGAAATATGTGATGTTATATTATGTAGGTGGGTGTATTGCCCACAAAACATGCCCACATTAGAAATGAGTGTGTGTGCGTGTTTTTTTTTGCACATGGGAGCCTAGTTTGTGTTTTACAAATTAAGATATAATGTTGTCCCCTGTTACCAATAACCATTTCCTATTTTTGGTCAAGTAAGTTGGATGCCCCGTGGGCCTGACTGGGATTAAATTCCCACTTTTATTTTGGTGTGCAGGCTCCTCTGTTTGTATACTTGGCCTGTACACACAAACTCACTATCATGTTAGAATAAACGGTATCTTATGTCCATGAATCAAATTGATTATTGCTATTAGCAAATTTAATGTAAAGATGTAGAAACAAATTAATCAAAACAGAACAAATTGATCGGAACGTGTCAAGAAATAAATCATGATGGAAGAAATTAATTAAAGTGCGGAATCTTGTAAGCACACAATGCCTTTTAAGAGTACAATATTGGGTGTAGGGTAATTTGAGGGAGGGGGGATCAGTAAATTACCGTTACAAAGGTTTTAATGTGTATTTAATGTGTCCCTTTGTCTTGCCAAGTCACAATATTGCATTGTTATACTTGTCTTATTTGCAGATTACACCAAGTTGAATTTACATGAGAATGGAGAATATATTTATCATTCAGTCTTCTGCACGATTGGCTCATCAGCTGTCCATCGTTTCTTATCCAGACATAATAATCAGCAATTTCTATATTTTATGATGCACAAGCATCAAAGTGTAAAATCTTGAAATGATTGTAAAACTTGATGAAATGTTTAGAACGTCTGAGGTTTTATGATTTTATGTTAAAATATGTGAGCCAGGAAGATTCTGACTTGCACGATATCAAAATATTCATATTTCTTTTTTTTTTACTTTTTTAACTTTGTATATATATACACACAACAATAAATGGACACTGAACATAATAGCATAATAACTGTAATCGTGATTATTGGAAATATGGTTGTGTTTCTATTTGTGGCCCTTTGATCAACTGGTGACTCGTCTAGGGGGTGTGCCTTGCCTCAGTGTTATGGGTTCCACTGCCCCCCCTCAACCTGTAACTCTCAGTGTGTGATAAGCAGTGTAGATAGTAATCAATGAATGAATGATAGTAAATAGATAGATAAATACATGTCTCCCTAAGTTACAAAAAGTAGCTTGAATACAAGTGCACGACATTTCAATGGCCAAAACAAATAAATACATTTGAAAAAGTATTAGAAAAAGTTTTAAAGTTTTGCAGAAACCAACTGTCAATGAAGAAATTCCAAAAGACCATCATAGCATTTTCAAGATATCAAAGATTGTCATGCTTTTAATTCCATCTCATTCATTTACTTATTCTTTAATTAAATTGCTGATAAACAAAATGTTTCTGAGGCACATATTAGAAATCAAATGATCCAACAACTCTAGAGATTTTTCATATATTCTGAAAGCTGCTATGCCACACTTGCACCTGTTGCACCTGATAACATTTTATCAAGTTAAATACATTATCTCAATACACTCTGAAAACTTATGTCCTCCTGCATTCGGTATTGACGGTTGAACAATCTTGGCAAAAATGGTCAGAGTATAATAGGAGAGAGGGTTGTTAAATTATTTTAATCTGTGCCATCTGTTCCTCCACAGGAAATTAGAATATCAAGACTGAGAATAGAGAAAACAACTTCTCCCATTTTCCCGCAAGATGATGCAGTTAAATCATTTTCTCGATGTTTTTTTTTTTTAATGTTTTTTTTTATTTCTTTTCTCCAGTTTGACATTACTCCCACTGCCCCTAGAAGGAAATTCAAAGCAAAAAATTGTAATTTCTGAAGGACCTACAAGTTTGTAATTCTCCAAGTAAGAATACATTTGAGACTGCAATTATGATGCATTCATCAAACCAATTTGATATGGCCCTCATTTAAACTGCTTAATGAAATGATCTGGTACAAATTGTGGTGAATCCTTTCGTTTTACTATTTCAATATTATTTTTTCAGTCACAGATGCATTTCAACATTTTACAGAATAATGACATGACTCAAGTTATTAAATGTTTTCGGTACAGTCATCAAGTCATAAATGTAATTCTATTTTGAGTAAATTGAACACAATAAATTGCACTGGATGTTGCTTATTGGGTACAAAGTAGCCAGGCGGTATACAGCTATATGAAAATAAGCATTGTGTTGTTGGAACCATATTAATGCTGAATGAATGAATTGTTATAACTGCCTCCATTAAATTGGTTGCAGTATACTACATTGTGGTGAAAATAATATTATAACAACACAGATAACTAATGAGGCGGAGCAATATGGACCATACGTAAATACAAACACTATGTCGGATTGTGTCGTCAACAATAATAGTGCATATTTTAACTTAAATTGCCTTTAAGATCTCATCGGGAGAGTTTCAGTCGAGCTTGTGAATTTGAAAACCAAGCCAGAACAATTGAGGCGTTTATTGGACTTGCATTGTGCAACATGAGCATTTTATTTTAGTTTTCACAATAGCACTTTGAACATGACCTGAAAGATGAAATCATTTTTTCATAAGTCAGCAACTTTTGATTATATATGTATATATATATTTTTGATAATTGGAAGTCAAAAGAATAAATGGTTTGGCTAATTGATTGTAATGTGATAAGGCTCAAAGATTAACCCCCCTTAGCACTTGTTTCTTTCCCTCTTGCCGGGGTTTTTGCCTGTCTTTTCTTCATCTTGGTATTCTTAGAACCAACACTGTATCCACTTCACTATCAGAAAATATCTGTCATTGAACACACGCGACTCCTTTTTAGAGCATGACACTCATCTCTCTGTCTATTCCATCCTCCATCATTTAATTTAGGGATACCTCTTATCATTTACTCTACAGTACACTCATGTATGCGGACAATAACACAATGCTGTAGTAACATTGACAAATCAATAGCCATTGGTGTTTTCAATTCATCCACACATCAATTGTTTCTTACTGAAACTGCACATTTTGCTTGCCAGTGGAGAATCAAGCATTGTGTTGACAAAGAGTAGTGGTCTTTCATAATCATATAAAGGATGTTTTCAGAATGATGAATAAAAATGGACATAGCTGCTGTTTGCGTGAAGTAAATCACCTGACAATACCCACCGACACTGAAAAAACCTTGTGATCGTTGGTCTCTTTTATCACACATTATCATATCTATTTAGGACTTTAAAAGTCTTGTGTCCCTTCATTACCTTTCTACTCAGGATGTGTGTCACTGTGAGTTAATGTCAGGCTGGATATGTGTTCGGTGGAGTGAAATCATGTAGCAATACAATGTCAATATTTGTGTGCGTATTTGTGCATGTGTGTGTGTGCATGCGTGTGCGCACATGCGTGTGTGAGAGAGAGAGACAGATCGTATGCCTTCATGTAGGGTGACTGATTAACTGTAATGTGATGGAAATTATGCCATTTGGAATTTGTAGTTATGAACTAATATTTGACCTAGTGAATAAATAAATAGATAGATACATAGGTAGATGGATAGATCTATCTGTCTAAATATTTTAAATGTTTATTAAATGATAATATTTTACATGATACTTTGCCACTCTACTTTTCCAGTCATTTAATACCATTTCCAATTTTCACACCTAAAATGTTCCCTTTCTTTTATTTACTTTTCTCTCTCTTGCTCAAGGTATTAATGGATTGATTTACTTATCTATACATTTATTAATTGCAGACTTTGTTGTAGGTTCTGATACATTTTTTTTACTTTTACACTTCTTTTGGAAGTTTTGGTGCATCGTTTGCGAAAAGTAGTTATTGGCCAGGTGAAATTAGGATTGAGGTATTGCACAGATATTGTGATGAAATAGTTTTTTCCTTTTTTGTGTGTTTGTTTTGTTTTTTCTGATCTACTAGATAGGGACTTTGACTTTGTACAGTTAAAAATATACGCATTCATTACTTTGCCTGTATTCCCCTGGTTTCATCAAATCATTTTAACATGGGTTCTAATCAAATACAGTCAAATGTTAATGGTTGATATAATTTGACATTTTCTGTGAGATCACCCCGTCTCGGGTTTTGAGCTCCCTCAACTCCAACCAGATCACAATGGCTCATGTTAATTACAAAATAATAGCAATCAGTTAGACTTTGAAAATGGAAACTTAATCATGGACAAGTGTCAAATTGCCTTAACAGTACTTCACTTTGGAGGATAAATTCTCAAAATGCTGAATATAGATGCTGTTATCTGATTCGTACGATCTGCTTTATTGAAAATACAAGCGCAAACTTCTCCACAAAAGACTTGTATTTTATTTTAACAGACTTTTCAGGCAGAAGTGGATAAATAAACTGTGAAAATATTGTGCTTCCTGGCACTTACTCTCTCTACATTGAGAGGTGACTGTAAAATTTAATTTCCTTTTTTTATTGTAAAAGATACAGCGGTCAGTTATATAACGGTCTCAGCTATAAAATGGGGCCTCTTTGTATGTACTGTTAGCTTCTGCGCCTGCTCTTGTCCAACCTTTGGAAGCCCGGGCAGGGAGAAATAAAAGCAGCGATCCCCACAATTTTGCAGTGGCATGATTCATTTTAATCAAGCTTTGAAAGTGTTCCTTTTCTTTTAGTGATTTTAATTTTTTTTTTTTACCCTGCTACCATTGAAGTTATCAGTCAACATGACCAAAGGCAATACAAGACTGTTAGAAGAAAAGAATGACAATTTGATTATGGGAATAGTGCCCTCGCCTGAACACACTAAAATATTTGAATAATGTCAGTCTGCCAAATCTAGATCTGGTTAATTAATGAACATGTCAGGCATGCACTAAATGCCTAGTTGCATATTTGATGTCCCTCTGCATTGTTACAGAGGAATGACAGATTTCTATGGCTCAGCACTCACTTTCTGGAGCAAAATACTTCTGCTAATTCAAACAACAGCAGTTGAAGATATTTCTTTCTCATAGTTTAAAGACCCAAAAACTATACCATTTATACAAGCAAATCCCTCTGAAAAGCAATCTGACGGTGCTCCCCGTGTCATCATGGAAAGGTTGGATATTATCTGGAGGAAAAGCCATCTGGCTCTGGAACTCATAGTATGAAAGAGGGCTTATCCGGTGAGAGAACTTCATAGTACCTTTGTGATATTATTACAAATTTTAAGAACATTTATTTATTTGGAATTCAAATCTCTGATAACAGATATGAAAGGAATGACTGAAGTTATAATTCAGCTGTGATGTATATCCTTTCCTCCAATGTGAGACGTCAACCATGGGACACATTAGGGCTCCTCTACGTAGGGGATATTATTATTTCATTTTCTTTATGAGCAATTCAACATGTTGGTATAAGAGTTTAAAGCACCACTGAGAGGAAGTACAACTTCTCTATAAACCCACAGGGCACTATTTTTTATGATATGAACCACTGTATCAAAGTACACAGCAGTGGATTTTAATTAATTCATATCACAGTCTGTTATTTTGATCTTATTGAATATAACGATGCTACGTGGAGAAATTATAACTTAGATATTTTACCTTGATGAAAAGCAGATATAGTATGATCATAGAGCTATGAATGGATCACAAGTAGAGATCTCAGTGCCTCTGTTCCTGAAACACCAAGCATTGAAATTTGTATTCAAAATTTTAAACCACTCCTTTATGGTTTCTATTTTTTGCAGTGTTTTTACCTATTTATTCATCAGAGGATTCATCCATGGCAAATACAGAAAATAGTTATCAATATAGAATGTTAGATGATATACCCCTTCCTTGAGCTGCCACCTTGTCGTGGTGGAGGTGATCCCAGGAGCTACGTTATCGGGGGTTTTATGCCCCTGGAAAGGTCTCCTAAGGCAAACAGGTCCCAGGTGAGGGACTACACAAAGCATGGCTCAGAAGACTCCCTTCGGGGGGAGCGGGGGACCTTGGCGATCCGACCTTCGGCTGCAGGGGAATGTCATCTCTCTAGTGGGGAAGGAGCCCGAGCTGGTGCGCGAGGCCGAAAGATTCTGACTAGATGTAATTTGATTCACCTCATGTTTCACAGCGTGGGGTCTGGAACCAGGCCACTCGAGAGGGGTTAGGCTTTTTTCTTCTCTGGATTTGCCCCAGGTGAGAGACGCCGGGTAGGGATGGGCATATAGATCGCCCCCCGACTTGGTGCCTACATGTTGCGGTTCCAACTGGTTGACGAGAGGGTAGCCTCCCTTCGCCTTCAGGTGGGGGAATGGGTTTTGACTGTTGTTTGCGGCTATGCACCCAACAGCAGTTCAGTTAACCTATCCTTCTTGGGGTCCCTACATGGACTGCCAGAGAGCGCTCCTACTGGGGACTCCCTCGTTCTACTGGGAGACTTCAACACTCACATGGGCAATGACAGTGCGACTTGGAAGAGTTTGATTGGGAGGAACGGCCCCTCAGATCTGAACCCGAGCGGTGTCACTGGACTTCTGTTAACAAACACCATTTTCAGACACAAAGGTGTCCATCTGTGCTCTTAGCATCGATGTACCTTAGGCCAGAGTTATTTGATCGACCTTGTGGTCCTGTCGTGGGACTTGCAGCCGCATGTCCTGGACACTCATGTGAAGAGAGAGGCGGAGCTGTCAACTGATCACCACCTGGTGGCTCCGATTGTGGGGGGAGGATCACGTTGGAGAGACTATGTCTCTAGGCTGGCCCGGGAACACCAAGGGAAGTCTGGGCCTCTCTGCTCCGGCTGCTGCCCCCACGACCCGATTTTGGATAAGCCGCAGAAGCTGGGTGGATAGATGACATACTCTTCTTTACGTCCAAGCAGTTTAAAGAGAATAAGCAAAGGATTTGAATATAGACAGTGAGACAATGATTATTCATGCCTCCACAAATAAAGGCACTAATTATTTATGTAACGGTACACAGCACCAATGTTGGCATCCATATTTACTATAGTGGAGTTACAGTAAATACTGCTTGTAAAAAAACAGCATGTGTGTGGCACAGAAAAAAAAGAGAGATAAAAAAGAAGAAAAAAAAATACTACTTATCTTCTGTGATTGGGATGGTAATATTTTACATCATCTTACATGATGGGCGCTATCATTGACGGACAAAATAGCAATTTCTTTCTCAGTAGTTAGTAAGGCAGCAGTTAAAATCATGGAATCGTATTCGAAATAATACATTTTAATTTGTATAAATTGCTGCCTTTGTCAGAGCTCGACAAGTGAGAGCCACAAACAGTAGACAGACACCCTTCATTGTGACAGCAGCCT
>CAAKHD010030805.1:174693-207990 GCA_901007705.1 Fistularia tabacaria
AGCAGTGAGTGAGAAAGAGACCAATAAAATCAAACAGAGTAATATGTTAAATGTAATTACATACTGTAAGAGCAATGAATGAGAAGCCCAAAGTTATTAAAGAGGGTTTGGATTGACGCTTGGCGGTTTGTGTCATTTCACCCATATGGCAACTTGTATGCTTTGCTCCATACTATATGTAGTGAAACATAATGATCCTGTCAGGCAATCGGTTTGCAATTCAAACGCGCAACATGTTTTTACTCCTATTTTGACACAAGTCAAGTGAAATCAAGTTATGTCTGTAAAACTCTGAGCATTCTAAGACAGGCCAAAGCTGATTAAACACGTTTGAATAACCAATTAGTATTTGAAGAAGCCATTCCCGTGAAAGTAACTTTTACTAATGTACGGTGTTCTTTACCTCTGGAAAGAACGAAGCGGTGGTTGCTGATAAATTAAGAAAAGAGATGCAAAGAGTTGCAGAATGGCTGCAGATGTCCTGCCTTACCTTAAACCTGGATAAACCCGTCTCTATGTTTTTCTCCAATAAACGTAAACTACAAAAAACTTCAAACCTCTTTGAAATTCAAGTAAATGGACAAAAAATTAAAAACATAAATGAAACAAAATATCTCGGGGTACTACTTGACTCTAACCTCTGTTTTAAAAATTGTATCCAAAACTTGTTAACAAACTGAAATTGATTCTGATGAACTACAAGCATATCAGAAATTCATGAACAACCAAAGCTTTATATACATTTCTAAACACTATGATTGTCTAACATATTTTGTATTGCATGTTGAGTTGGTCCTAGGCATGTAAAACTTCTTTAAAACCACTTGAATTATTGTGTAAAAGAGCCCTAACAAATTCATTGTAAAAACTGCCATCATTGTAATATACTCGCCAAATATAAATTTCTAAATTTTGAAACCCTACTCAAATTTTATTACATTTCTAATCTGTTCAAAATAATTCACAACACAGCTGCTCCCCCCATTCAGATAATATGTCACTCCGAGTTCAGAGAGAGTTTTTAGATCCACTTCCAGAGGAGAGTACAAGGTTCCAAGATATAGAACCACGTTTGGGCAACAATCATTCTCCTATGTAGCCATAGGCCTTTGGAACACTTAAACAAATGAAATAATCTCACGCACAAATAATAGTGTGTTTCAGCACCTGACTAAAAAAAATGGTTACTGTCACAACAAACCTGTATGCATTGAATAACTGTGATACTGTATGAATGGTTCTGTGAATGTTTGATAGTTTCCTGAGATGGGATTGATTTTAAAGATGTGTTTAGGATAATGATTGTCCATGTGTATGAATTATTATAATGTCATGTACTTTTTGTCTGCGTAACATCAACCTGTCCAGGGACCACAGGTGGAAATTAGCATTATTTTGCTACAACCGGGCACATGGTATCTCTTCACGTCATAGATTAATTTGTACATTGTCCCTGATCAAATAAAAATGAATAAATAAATAAATAAATAAATAGATAGATAGATAGATAGATAGATAGATAGATAGATAGATAGATAGATAGATAGATAGATAGATAGATAGATAGATAGATAGATAGATAGATAGATAGATAGATAGATAAATAAGTAATGATGAAACTCAAAGCCCATCCAGTCTGGATGGCTTAAAGGTTTGTTATGTTAATGAGTGAGTAGCTGTAAGTGTGTGTGTGTGTGTGTGTGTGTGTGTGTGTGTGTGTGTGTGTGTGTGTGTGTGTGTGAATACAGGGTGTTTTGACGCGTCTATTGCAGTAATTAGAGGGAAGGCGCATGCTTACTTCCTGTCTGCTTCCTACCTCTCACTTATGGAACTGCCACTGGCTAGCCCTTGTGGTGAATTAAGAAGCAATTCATTCATCAGTCCTCTCCTGCCAATACAAAGCCTCTCCATCACCAAGACCCCTGCCATGCCTCTTGTGGCACACATGGTAACTGAGGACTTGCGGTCCCAGGCTAACTCGGCAGGGGATGTGGGAGTAGCAGCATGCCCCATAGATACACTGCGCAAACCCACCCGAGTGGATACGCCCTGACACCTATTAACCTGTGCCGCACTGCCTTGTGGGTGAGTCCGGGATGACAAAAGGCAAAGAGAGCACATCCCGAGAGAAAAGCACACGACAGACGGTACTCCTGAAAATAGGAGCTCGGACAGCCCCCTGCAACTGCTACAGAGTACCAGTTGTCTTGGGCCCTCCTTGCCACCAGATCATGCTATTCTGCAGTGAAGAAGTGCTGCTGGGACGTGCACATCCCCAGTGTTATTGTTCCCCCGTATGAACCCCCCTGGAGACTGATGAAGTCAGTGACAGGCCTCAGATGAGAAAAACACTCATTGCAGCAGAACGTAACCGCTACAATGGTGACATCGCTGCTCTTAGTGAAACCAGGCCCCTAGATGAAGGCTCCCTGAAGGAAGTAGGGCAGGGTTACACCTTCTTCTGGAAAGGAAACCCAGCAGGAGGACAGCATGAGCATGCTGTGGGACTGTCGATGAAAAACACGCTTTCACCAAGACTTCCAGAAACACCAATTGTCATAAGTGAAAGGCTTCTGTCACTAAGGATACCTCTGGCCAAGAAATGATACGCCGCCCTTCTGAGTGTTTATGCTCTGACTTGCATCGAAGGTGTATCAGTGTGTATCAGTGTGCCCTGTAGAATGATTGGTGGGCGAAGGATGGGTGATTTCAATGCCAGAGTGGGGAAGGACAGCAAGTTGTGGAAGGGAGTCATGGAGAGTCACGGTATTGGTCAGATCAATGCCAATGGCCTGTTCAACAACCTTTTCAAGCTCAAAAATGAACAGAAAACATCCTTGATTCATCCAAGCTCCAAGCATTAGCCCTTGTTGGACTACATCATTGTGAGAAGTTCTGATATAAAAGATATATTGCTTACCCGTGCAATGAGAGGTCCATAGTGCTGGACAGACCATCGATAAATTATAACTAAGCTCCATGTGAAAATACGCCCTGCCATCCTTCCCCAGAGGCCAGGGAAGAAGAGGCTTGACTGTGCCTATCTTGAAAAGCCTACAGATCGGGACAATTTTCACCGTTCCTTGGTTGAAAACCTGAGGGACATTGAGTCTTTGCTGCGCACAGCTGTTTCCACTGATACTGAATGGTATTCTGTCAGCTTCAGGCTCTATGGGGCAGCAGCCAGAACCATCAGCAACCAGAGCAGAAAAAAACAGGACTAGTTTCACGATAATACAGGCAAAATCACCACCGTGCTTGTATTGTATTGTATTCCATGTATTGTATTCAACAACCCCATGTCAGCTGCACTCCGACAGAAGTGGCTGGCATGTAGGAGAGAGCTGCAGTCAATACTGTGTGCCCTGTAGAATGATTGGTGGGCATCAAAGGTTGATGAGATACAATCATATGCCAATAACGATATGCACAACATTCATGATACAGTGAAAAACATCAATGGCCCAAGAAACTGCTCAGTCTCTCCCTTGAAGGCTTCCGATGGTACAATCCTCATCAAAGACCAGTAGCTCATCAACAACAGATGGGCAGAACACTTTGAAGCCCTCCTTAACCAGCCCTCCCAAACAGACCCCTCAGTGTTGGATGAGTTACCTGATCACCCTCCTATTAAAGACCTCAATCTCCCACCAATATTTGAGGAGTTTGTTAGACAATTTAATGTTACCATTCTATTTTCTGAGATCCCCAGTACTTTTCCACTTCTCTTTGATACATACCCCCCTTTCTGTATTTTTCCTCTTCTCTCTGAGACACACTTCCATTGCTGCTCTCACCGCAAATAAATCATCCGAAGGTCATGCAATGGACTTGGAGATGGATAACTTCCAACCGGTCATGATGATAGGGGCCATTCCACATTCCTTTCCTTATATGTATAACACCTCTTATGGAAGGTATGTACTTCTCAATGCATGTATTCTTCATTTTTTGTATCAAAGGGATTCACTAACCAATAAAGCGGAGTACTCGTGGAGGAAAAGCAGACACAGTCTATGTCTCTGTTTCTCTCAGCTGCCCGTTGCTACTAACCTTTGATACAATAGGGCTCATCCACTATCGGCTTGGAGATCCAGACCATGGCCTTGGACTGACGGGACGAGGAGGTTCCCGGGGGTCACCTCAACTACTTGGCCTCAAGACTGTCCTTAACAGAGGTTACATGTGCAGTAAGATCACTGAAGAACAACAAGGCCCCTGGCCCTGATAACATCTCTCCAGAGATATTCAAACAATCGAACATTCTACCTCTTTATTGCAGACATCTGGCAGCAAGAAACGGTCCCTCAACAGTGGAGGGACACAGACATCATCACCATCTACAAAGGCGAAGGAGATAAGTCCATCTGTGGCAACAGCCGTAGCATTTCACTGCTTGCTGTTGTTGGCAAAGTCCTGGCCAAAGTCATGCTGCACAGACTGGTGGATAACATCTCAGAGCAACTGCTGCTTGAATCACAGTGTGGATTCAGAAGGGACAGAAGCACTGTGGACGTGGTCTTAATAGCAAGGCAACTTCAGGAGAAGTGCAGAGAGCAAAACTAACCCTCTTCATGGCTTTCATTGACCTGACAAAAGCTTTCAACACCATCAACAGGGAGCTCTTATGGAGTATCGTCCTAAAATTTGGCTGCACAAGAAAATTTGTTACACTCCTTCAGCAGTTCCACATTAGGATGATGGCATGTATCACTACTGGAGGCCGGGAATCTGAACCTTTCAAGGTCTCTACTGGTGTGCGTCAGGGATGTGTCCTTGCTGCAGTACTTTTTAATATCTTCCTCTTATCTGCGACACTGCCATTATGTGAAAAATCAAGAAGGACAGTGGGATAATGGTGGACTTCAGGCTCGACGGAAACCTTTTTAACATCTGACGGCTTCAGGCTCTCACAAAAGTAACCTCTGAGCACATCATCGAGCTACGTATGTAGATGACTTTGCAGTTGTGGCCCACTTACCAGAAGCACTTCAAGCTGTACTCACAGCTGCTGCAAGTGCCTATGGCAGACTGGGTCTCTCTGTAAATGTAGCAAAGAGGTACTGTGCCAGTCAGCAGCTACTCCCCCACCTCATCAGCCAACCTTCATCATCTCAGCCCCTTGCAATTAAAGAATCTTTTAAATACCTCGGCAGCTTCGTCTCCAACAACTGCAGCATGGAAAGCGAAATGCAAAAGCGGATCAATTAAGCATCATCATCTTTTGGGCAAAGAAGACATAGGATCTTTCACAACAAACACCTCAACCTCCGCTCTAAAACATCTTCTGCCCATGCAGTAGTCCTAACAATACTCTACAACTGTTACACATGGACATAGGTCCTTACACGATACATAAGGATGCTCAAGGCCTCCAACATGAGATACGTACAATGCATCCCGGATATGTCCTGGAGGGACCGCGTCCCCCATGCGGACATACTCCGCAAGACCAAATGCATCAGTATCGAGGCCACAGTTGCCCAACACAAACTCCTCTAGGTTGGCCACGTCATCAGGATGGCCAAAGATCGCCTGCCACAGAAAGTTCTCTATGGCCAAATCTGGGCCACTGCTCTGCTGGTAGCCAGACCAACTGAAAATCCTGATGAAGAGGTGCAGCCTGAAGCCAGCCAAACTGGAGGATGTCCTCACCCAGCGCTCCATCTAGCATAGACTCTGCCCTCAAGGAGTGAAAAGACTTAAGGAGGACCGAACTGATAGGCGGATGAAGCAGCGCATAAGCAGACATGAAGGTAGCATTATATCTACAACCCCAGCCTGTGTATTCTGACTCTAATTCTAACTCCACACTGTCTGACGGACAGTCTGGATCAGTGTGGATCAAGGATTGGACTCTATAGCAAGGCAAGACTCACAAATAGCAGAGGCAGGATTGTCATCATTGGACACGATGGACAAGCAAGAGTATTTGTGTGTCTTTAAGGGAGCAAAGATATGCATTCTTTGGACTCACCTGAGTTGGACGGAGCGAAAGGTCCGATGTCTTATGTTAAGTATTGCCTCTAGCCTGGTGTCAGCTGGGCATTGGCGCCAGAAGGGCCCTTTGTAGCCCCTCGAGCAGGACACATGACATATAATGAATGACCTACTGGATAAATTAAAATGTGTACATTATAAATGTTGCACACAGAGCAAATATGACAACACCCAAGTCTGTTGAAGAGTCTTGAGAGTTTCAGCCATATTCCTGTGAAATGACTGACTTGAAGAGGAATGATGGAAGGATCGGCAACCCAACCCCCTCCCGCATTGCTATTTGTCTGTATTCTGCATTTCTTTTTTTTCTTTTCTTTTTTTCTTCAACAGAGTAGACATTCTGCTTTAGTTAGTAAAAACATCAAGACCTTATTCAGGTCAAGCCTGAATATTGTCAGGATTGCAGTGCACGTATGAAGTGTGCTATAGTCTGCCATACATTTGCAATCACAAAGTCACCCACTGCCGGCCATTGGAAGGACGGGCTTAGTTTATGGACTTGTGGTTTTGCATTATTCATCAGATCAAGAACCTCTGCTCATTCAATATATAGTCATTGCTTTACACTTTATCTTAATGGGTGAAATACCCCAGATGGTTTGGATGGGAATAATAAGGGGCCTTTTGAAATGAATAAAATAGGAATTCAGTGTGGGTTGCACTTGGAATATGTTATCACCCCATCTTTCTTGGATGTATGTCACAGATTTATAAGAAAAATACTGTTTATGATGACACGATGCAACATGCATATCAATTACTTTCTACACATAGTCTGGACCTTCAGCCAACATAAACAAAGTATCCCATTTGCTTATCTCCCACAGCGACAGATCGACTTCACAGCGAATACCAGAAGCTGCACAGCTTCATTCAGAAATGTTAGTTATTTCACTTCTAGTTCAGCTTCCTTTCTGAGTAAAATGGAAAGATTTGAAAAGAAGGGGAAACTCTCTGGCTTTCCGCATTAGAATATTGACTTTCCATTTACTCAGACATTGACTGGCATTGCTCCACTCTGACTCTGTTGCTCCCTGCTCTGTTTGTCAGTAGAAATTATTGTATTTAAATATTATGAATGTTTGTGGTAAGTTCCTTTAAGTGTCTCTCGCTGCATTTGATGCACATATTATTGCATTGCACATGTATTGCAAATACAAAGTTCTTATATAAATGATGTGACATACATACACTTATACATATGGATGTACATATGGAGGAGTAATCGATGATGAAGCCTTGGAGTCTTGAATGAAAGATTTAGTTTATTATCGAGCACAACCATACTACTATCCAACTTCAAACACTTCCAGGGCGCACATATGTAAGTCCACCGGCCTAGGCCACGCCCCAAGCCCCTAGTCCCGTAGGTTGAGACACCACGCCCCTCCGTGTCCACCACAACTTTGTATCTCCGACCATCCATTAATCCATCCATCCATTGTCTGCCGCTTATCCTACACTCAGGGCTACACGGGATGCTGGAGCCCATCCCAGCTGTCATCAGGCATAAGGCGGGGTACCCTGGACTGGTTGCAAGTCAATCACAGGGCCACGTACATAGACAGACAACCATGCAATCACTCACTCATGGAAGGACAATTTTTCCCGATTTTTTCCAATGAACCTGCTGCATTTTCTGTGGGAGGAAGCCAGAGGACCCAGAAGAAACCCATGTAGACTTGTAGGGAATATTATAATGTGGTGCTCAGCGAGGAATAATTGATGACGGAACCTTGGAGTCTTGGATGAGATTATCCCTATTACTGAGCACCACCATAATACCACTATACAACAACAATGTGCACTTCCGGGGCGCATATATATATATATATATATATATATATACCTCTCGCTTAAGCCACAACCCTCAGCCCCTAGTCCCATGGGGTGAGAGGCCACGCCCCTCAGTGTCCACCACACAGCCCCTCCCCGAACAGTCAAATACTGGTGCTCGCCCTGCCAGGGACCCTGAAACAAAATTAGTGCCTCGTCCAGCATGAAGCTCTTCGCGCCCGCCTCTAGAACCCGGAATGGCCCAATCTTATGGGGCCTGAAGAGACAAGCGGTGAGCGTCTTGTTCCAAGAACACGAAACAAGCCGACAATAGCTCAGACGGGACAAAAGATCGCAGAAAACAGTGGCGACAAGTCCCAGAAACCAAGGTACAGGGGGCCTGACCAAAAATGCGGGTGGGTGGGGAGGAGGAGTGGACATCTCTGGCATGAACTCTCCTGGGACCTTCCGAGAGCGCGGCTCGCAATGCCACCTTGACGGAACAATGGATCCGCTCACACAAGCCGTTGGCCTGAGGGTGGTACGCCATTGTACGGCGTACCGTAGCTCCAAATGACCCAGCCAGTGCCGACCAAAGCGCCAACACAAACTGCGGACCCCTGTCTGAGGTCATGAAGGAGTGCCGATACAGATGATGCAGGCAGAGAGAAACACACTAGACACGTCGGAGGCCGCCTTGGAAGACAGTGGAACGACCTCCGGCCACATGTTGGTCCAATCGACCATGGCGAGCAGGTGCGTAAAACCCTGCAAAGGTGGCAGAGGGCTTACCGGGTTAACATGCACATGATCGAAACGTCTTGCCGGAATCGGAACCGGCTTGAGGGCAGCCCTAACATGTCTATGAATCTTAGCATGCTGGCACGCCACACACAAGGCTGCCCATTCCCTGATGTCCTTACGCATGCCAGGCCAGATGAACTCAGCACCCACCAATTTCGCTGACGCTTGGACGTCTGGATGCAAGAAGGCATGCACCAAGTTGAAAACTCGCCGACACCAGGCCACCGGAACTACTGGGCGGGGCTGGCCAGTAGAGATGTCACACAGGAGGGTGGGGCCGCCTTCCTGCACCACTAACTCTTCCATCTTGAGGCCCGTGTGCTGTGACTTCAGGGCAAGAACATCTGGGTCGCCGGGCTGGTCGGCAGCAATAGCTGAGAAATCCATCCCGACATGCATGGGGCACACTAGTGCATGCGACAGGCAATCTGCAACAGGGTTGGCCTTCCCTGACACATGCCGAATGTCCGTCATAAACTCGGAAATGACAGCAAGGTGTCGCTGCTGGCAGGTGGACCACAGCTCAGCCACTTAAGACATGGCTAAAATTAATGGCTTGTGATCAACATTCGCCACGAACGAGCAGCCTTCCAGAAGAAAACGGAAATAACACGTCACCAAATACAGTGCCAAGAACTCGCTGTCAAACACGCATAATTTCTGTTCGTCATCCTGAAGTTTGGGGAATGCAAATGCTAAAGAATGCAAGGGGTTACCATGTTTACCATCAGACATGTCGGTCGTCAACGCAATGGTTGCCTTGGCTGCTGGATGGGCCAGAAGGGCTGTGTCAGCCAGGGCGCTTAGCCCCGTCAAAAGCCCAAACCTGCTCCGGAGTCCAGTTGACCATGTCACTCCCCCGCCAGGACTGCCGAACTTCATAAAGTGGCTGAAGGAGGTAGGCAACGTGATAGAGGAAAACGGTTGTAGAAGTTCACCATGACCAAGACTCCTGTAATGCCCTGACCGAGGCCAGGTGGAGAAAACCAATCACTATTTGCACCTTTGTTGGCAACGGAACTGCACCTTGCTGTGAAATCCAATGGCCCAGGAAGTCAATCACCCACCGCCCAAACTGACATTTAACTGAGTTGACTATAAGGCCGTGGTCGTCCATACGATGGAAAACCTGTGTCAGGTGCTACAGGTTCACGTCAGCCAATGGGCTGGCCACCAGTATATCATCCAGGTATACAAATACAAAAGTGAGGTCACGCATCACCGCAGGAGCCTGTGAAAAGTCTGAGCGGCACCCTCCAAGCCAAAAAGCATGCAGAGGAACTCTAAAAACCAGAACAGGGTAACCATCGCGATCTTGGGTATGTCTTGGGCATGTCTTGAGCACGGGGAAATCTTCAATGTGGGGAATGGGGTAATGGTCGTTTGAGGTGACATTAATCAGCCAGTGAAGGTCGCTGCAGGGGTGCCATGACCAGTCGGTCTTAGGCACCATGTGGACCGGGGAGGCCCACAGGCTCTTGAACCGCTGCACAATCCCAAGGCATTCCATGGTGGCAAACTCCTCCCTGGCAGCCGCTAGCTTGACCGCGTCTAGGTGCCGCACCTGCGCGAAAATGGGTGGTCACACTGTGCCTCGTAGGCGCAGTGGAAAACATGGGCATCGCCAGCAAACGTTGATACACATCCCCCGATGCAAAAAAGTCTGTTTGCGCTCACAGCCTAACCCCTTGTCTCACACGGATAAGTAGCAAAAGTTGATTAAGCGGCGGTTTACGATGTCCACGAGTCGGCAGTTGGCACACAGAAAATCTGTGCCAATGTTGGAGACCGTGATGGAGGCGATCACAAAGTCCCACTCAAAACAGCGACCGCCGAAATAAACAGGCAGCGACTGTGAACCAAAAGTCACTATGAACGACCCGTTAGCGGCGCTGAGTGGCGGGCTGCTGCCTCTGGCCTGAATGTCTGCTCAGGTTGGTGGTAGAAGGTTCTTCTGTGAGCGAGGGTCCTCCAGGAATCGCAATCCATATCTTGAGTCCCTCATGAATAGTAGCTGGGCGTGTCCGTCGGGGCCCACTGTTGCTACCAGGCTCCGGCTCTGCTGTTCAGCCAGCGCCCCAAAGGAGCACAGGTGAAAGCATCGCTGTGCCTTGCTGCCGAATCTGTCGTGAAAGAAGCAGAGGCCGGCCCTTTGCTTTCTCGGGCCGCTGGACCCCCAGCGCCACGCTCCAATGATGAACTTCTTGGTTGCCTGTAACACACGGTCGGATTCCTCAGCCAAACCCCAGTTGTCGCCAGCGGCAAGACAGTGAGAGTTCACCAAGATCGTGCGTGCTGCAGGCAGAAGCTGGCGCACGAAGTTATGCATGAATAGGAACCCACCATCGTGGGCTCCCAACAGTGCCAGCATGTCCTCCATCAAGTCCATGGTCGACACATTGCCCAAAGCAGCAGGGAAAGCAGCCTTTACCTCCAGATCAGGAGACGTTTGAGCACGTCATATCTACCTGCCTGCGGGGGATTGTGCAACAGCTCCATGGCTCGCTGTGCCGAGTGCTGGTCAAGTGCCATAACAACCAAAAAGTACCTGCCATCATCTGCAAAAATTCCCCGCAGGTGGAAAAGCACTTTCGCATGCTGAAACCAGGCATCAGGGTTGTCCGGTAGCCGGTTTGTCACGGTGGGCGAGGATGGCTGAGCAGGTAACGGCGATGTGGCCGAGATGAAATCACAGACCCCCTCAGGCTTGGGGATGACCTGCTCCTTCTCAGTGCAAAACGGGAGTTCTGCGCTCTTCTTGGTCTCCTCATCCGGGGTCCTGCAAACTTGCTTGGTCTGAACACAGCAGCTCGCACCCCCATTATAGCGCTCGCAGGGCGAGCACCAGTATTTGACAATGACCACAATATGATGATGAGAACCGGGGGCCGAGTGAGTAGCGGACTAGCTTCAGATATCTCTGAGGCTGCATCACATCAGAGTCATCAATGTGGTTCTCGATGAGGAATCATCGACGACAGAGCCTTTGAGTCTTGGAAGAGATTAGCTTTATTACTGAGCACCGATATACCACTAGACACCAGCACTGTGCACTTCCGGGGCTTGTGCCATGCCCTCCAGCCCCCCAGTCCTGTGTGTATATATATATATATATATATATATATATATATATATATATATACACGCACACACACACACACACATATATATCTAGCTATACATACACGCATACATACAAAGTAGAGGTTGAATTAAGATTATTTCCAGTATGCACAATTAAGTGACATAGTATTAAAATATTAAATTCCATAAATGTAGTCAAAATGATTTCAGATGAATTACTGCTCAAGTATCCGTATCATGCAGTTCTTCACATGTTTAATCATATATGGGTTTCCATGGTGTGCTGCTATGCAATGGGGATACAAGCTATGGGATTGCTCACATTTGGGTTTTGGGATAAACTTTGCATATCTGGATTAGCTATGACATTAGTGAGTGTTAAATGCTTTAGTTCTGGATTAAATCGTCTCCTCATTCAACTCGTACATTAATATCAAATATGTAGCTATGCCCTGTTAGGAGCTGCATTAAAAGCTTAGCAAATTTGCTGAGAGAAGACCAAATTAATGACCATTCCAGAGACTCAGACTTGCCTTTTTAATTTACAGTACATTGAAAGGATTTAACCAGAATATGCATATTGATAAATGACAACTCAGAACAGCTCTCCATTCCAAAATGGAAATGTTTTTACACTATTCAAACCATGTTAACTATGTGTCCGTGGATTTTATTTTAAAACACCTGACCTTTTATTTTACATGATATGTGTGGTATTTACTTAACCTGTAAAATTATGATTGTGTATTTTGATGCAAATTGATGTGTAAGTTGCAATTTCATTCCCTTGGTTCACTTATTTATTAATTTATACAGTCATTCATATATGCATTTTTGAAGAAAAAAAAACATTTAAACTAGTTTTTATTCATCAGTCTCTAAAATTATTTTAACACATATTTGCTCCCTCTCAACTGACGGTTTTCCTTTTTTCAACAAGGATTTCTTTTGGTACTATGTTTGATGATGTACTTTGTGTTTTATTTATCTCAATGGTTGTTTTGCATCACTTTAACTCTTGGTGTTATGATTTCTTTCAAAGATGCAACATGACAACATTTTATTTGAATCAGCCATTTGACCCTGTTTCTTGCTAAACCTGAAAGAGACTCACATGCCTCTCTCACAGGCTTCTCAGTCAGCTTGGCCAGTGGCCACCAACATTAATACTGAGACTGCCTGGATTCATCCTGCCTGGAAATGCAGTGTATTTGAACCTACAGTAAAAAAGAAAAAGTAAAACTATGGCATGGAAAAAGATGATATAGATCACAGACTGATAATGCCTGTAAAAATGTGGAGTTAACAGAGATCCATAGGACCCTAGTCACATGGACCACAGTTCCTTGTAAAATCAGGAGAGATGAAAAGATATATACTAACTTTAAGAAAAATATCATACCCGTCTGTTTACCACTATAGAAGGAAGGGAGACCAAGAAACCTCCCTCCAGAAGGAGAGTGAAAGGGAAGTACGGGGTCTGGATCTTCTGGATGATGAAGATCCAGATATAAACATGGCTTTCATAGTAAATGGGATTTGGGGAGTCCTGAGGGGGTTGTTGTCCAGTACAGTCAAGCCCCGCTGAAACAAGGGAACAAGGTGAACAAAATGAGCCCAGAGATTCAGAAGAACAAGGAAGGTAGATGGTGTGAGGCAGCATAATGGGCGACAAACAAACAGAAGTTTAGAGAGACGCGGTGGTTATCTAAATAGTTGCAATATCACTCAGACCTACAAGGCCTCTGATTACAAAGACTGATTAAATCTGTTTGGACTGAGGCATTAGAGGATAAAAGATAAGGCAGCTTCAATTAATCAAATAATGGCCAATTAGTAGAAGATCAAGGCAAAGTTATAATTTATGATTTAAAGGACTCAACACAGCCAGTGTTTGATATTAACAGTGCCATTACTGAAAAGAAAAGATGTGTTTATGCAGAAAGGCCTTGGGGCCTGCTGTCCTCCTTTTATTTGGGGCAGTCACTGAATTCTGGGACTGACAGCACGGAAGAAATTATAAAGTCATAGGAAATACACAACATGGACATGCCTATGTAGGACTTTCAAAATTGTCTGAACAACACAGAATCCAATATAATTAGTAGAGTCAGTTATTGTATTAAAATTTTTGTTTCTGAACTTGTTGACCAAACACAAACACTTGCATGCCTTTTCAATGTTCTTTCAGATGCCTTTTGAATACAATTACAATTTTCAACTCTATGTCAGGAAAAGGCATAAAAAGTAATATAATATGAGCTAATTTTCTTTGTCTCATTTCAAAAAACTAGATGTAACAGTCTGAACCATTTGAAGATGCTATTAAAACCTAGATAAAATGCTGAAAAAAAAAGAAGGAATAAACAGGAAAACCCAAACCGGTGCCATGTTACACAACAAATTGAGTTATTTATTTGATGTTCTGATGGAAAGACAGAGGAAGATAAAATGTAACAGGGAAGGGTTTTGCCTTTTAAGAGTTTGACACAGCTGTTGAAGAGTGTTACTCAAATTTGGTCAAATGAGTGGTGTGTATATGGAAAAATTCATTATGTAATAAAATTCTATTGCAGTCTATAATTTGCCTTGTAGGTGGAAACAAATGCAAAGTCCAAAGAGCAGGCTTGAGGAACACACCTGAGCTACAAGAAACAAGGATTTTCCGATCATCTGAAGGCCCCATCGTAATTTATTGAATCCATCGGTGCACGTCTATTCAGTGCTAATCAAAAAAAGTGAAATCCACCATTGTTGCAACTTCCTCAATCAGTGTATTGGTCAACATAGTATGGGAATCATGATATGACCGATAGAAATAAACACAGTGAAACTGCAAAATACATAATTTTGATTTCTATTGATTCTATTTTGCTTTATTTTTGCTTCTTCCTAATAGTTGCAATAATCTACGACACTCTTCTTCTTTTTTTTCCTTTCGGCTTTTCCCTTCCAGGGTCGCCACAGCAAATCAACCTTCTCCATCTAGCCCTATTCTCTGTATCCTCCTCTCTCACACCAACAAACTTCATATTCTCTCTCACTATGTCGATAAATCTTCTCTTCAGTAGTCCTCTAGACCTCCTGCCTGGCATCTCCAATTCTAGCATCCGTCATAGCCATACTGCTGCTCACAAATGCTGACTTCTGCTCTGAGTCTAGCTTCCACTAGTCTTTCCCATAACTTCATTGTATGGCTCATCAACTTTATCCCTCTATAGTTAGCGCAATTCTGCACAACCCCCTTATTCTTAAAAATGGGCACCGTCACACTTCTTCTCCACTCCTCAGGCATCTTCTAGCAAAGATCCTGATAAATAATCTAGCCAGAAACTCTACTCCTGCCTTTCCTAGACACTTCCATTCCTCCACAGGTATTTCATCAGGACCAAGTGCCTTTCCACTCATCATCCTCTTCAATACCTTCCTCACTTCACTTTTACTCATTTCTGCTACTTTGCGGTCTGCAAGTCACCTCTTCTACCTTTCCTTCTCTTTCATTTTCCTCATTCATCAGCTCTTCAAAGAATTATTTCCATCTTCCCATCACTCTTCTAGCATCTGTCAATGTATTTCCCTCTCTATCCTAAATCAGCTGGACCTGCTGTACATCCTTTCCATCTCTATCTCTCTGTTTTGCCAACCTGAAAAAATCATTCTCTCCCTCCTTTTTGTCCAACTGAGCATGCAAGTCATTGAACCTTTGTTTTGCCTTTGGTACCTCTATCTTTACCTGACGCTACATCTCCCTGTACTCCTGTCTATTCTCTTCAGTCCCCTCAGTGTCCCACTTCTTCTTTGCTAACTGCTTTCTCTGTATACAATCCTGCACTTCCTCATTCTACCACCAGGTCTGCTTGTCTATTTTCCTTCCAGGCGTCACACCAAGTACTCTCCTACCTGTCTCCCTGATCACATTGGCTGCAGTTGTCCAGTCAACTGGAAGCTCTCCCTGACCAGCCAGAGCCTTTCTCAACTACTCCCTGTAAACCATACAACGCTCCTCCCTTTTCAGCTTCCAGCACTTTGTCCTCTGCTCTGCCTTTGTCCTCTTGATCTCCCTTGTCACCAGAGTCATCCTGCAAACCATCATCCTATACTGTCAGGCTACACTCTCACCTACCACTACTTTCCACTTGCTGATCTCTTTCAGATTACCTCGTCTGTACAAGATGTAGTCAATCTGCATGCTCCTACCTGCTCCTATAAGTTACCCTATCTTCCTGTCTTTTCTGGAAAAAAAAACAACCACTATAGCCATTTCCATCCTTTTTGCAAAGTCTACCACCATCTGTCCCTCTCCTTTCCTACCATGGATACCAAACTTTCCCATCACTTCTTCATCACCTCCATTGCCTGCAACAACATGTCCATTGAAGTCTGCCCCAATTACCACCCTCTCATCTCTGGGGATCTTCTGCATCACTTCATCTAACTCATTCCAGAACTTCTCCTTCTCCTCTAACTCTCATCCTATCTATGGGGCATAGCCATTAACAACATGAAGCATCACACCTTCAATATTCAGTTTCAGACTCATAAGTTTATCTGACATTCTTTTCATCTCCAGAACATTCCTAACAAACTCCTCTTTCAGGATAACCCCCACTCCATTTATCTTCCTGTCAGTACCATGATATTACAATTTAAAACCTGCTCCTAAGTTTCTAGCCTTACTACCTTTCCACCTGGTCTCCTGGACACAGAGTATACCCTCCTTCCTCCTCTGCATCATGTCAACCAACTCTCTACTTTTTCCTGTCATCGTCCCCACATTCAAAGTCCCTACTCTCAGTCCCAGACGCTTGCCTTTCCTCCTCTCTCTCTGCTTCCGAACATGCCTTCCTCCCCTACTTCTTCGACCCACAGTAGCCCAAATTCCAATGGTACCCTGTAGGTAATTGGCACCAATGACGGTTGTTGTTAATCCGGGCCTCGACCGATCTGGTATGAGATTCATGGTTTGATTCGCATATTTAGTTTTGGCAAAAAGTTTTACGCCGGATGTCCTTCCTGATGCAACCCTCTGCACTTATCCTGGCTTGGGACTGACTGTGGGAGACACTGGCCTATGCTGCCCCGAGGCTGGCTCCGGGAGACACTGGCCTATGCCGCCCTCAATAATCTACAACAGTGATCTATTGAAAATGCATTCAAATGGAGAAGAAAAAAAGTGGTATTCAGAATGATTAGGGTGGTGTGTTTTTTTTCAGGGAGGCCTACCTTGAAGAATAATGAAAGAAAAGTAATTATCTTTACAGTTAATATCCCTTTTTTTTTCCTCCGGAAAAGGGCGCAGGATGTATGATGCCTCCCGAGACAGATTGCTCAAGGGCCTTACACTAAAAGGCTGTCAAATAGCACTGTATGTCACCAAATATGACAAGTTTTTCTAATGATAATGGAAAGATGGATGGATACAAGGCCAAACAAAGGGATGGCTGTGAGGGATTTGGCTGCCATTTGTCATTGCATTCTCAGATGCAACAGCCAAAAAACAATAATAAATCCACCGGTCTGTATAAATGCCAAATAGAAAATACATCACAGAAAACCAGAAACTCTGGTAGGCTTTTTCCTAACATCAAAGCAGAATAGCTGTGTTGATGTTTAGTGTTAATGTGCATTAGAATGATTCTGCTCTTTTAAAACACAGATATTTAAGTCAGTCTCTAAGGCATCACATCTCCTTTTGTGCTTGAAAATCCAGTTTTAATCACTAATGCTGGCAACATGTTGAAGTAGAAATGGGCTTTTTTTTTTTTTTTTTTGTCTTGAGGCTGGACAGAATGATTGTCTTCTTAAATGATCCCGCAGTGTGAAGGCTTTACAGATCTAATCTTAACATCACAACGTCATGGCATTGGTTCCTTCCCATTCAGAGGCCGGAAATCATTAATGGCATTAGTTTTACTCTGTATGCCACACATTACTGCTTTTAATACATTTAGTTTCTGGCAACTATATGCTTTGCATGCAAAGCGGTTCAATCGGTGGAGCCAGTTCCACTGTTGTCTTCAAACTGGTGATGTGTTAATTTCATGATGAGCGAACAGTGAAATCTGTCTGTGCCTCTCTGTCCAGCCATTGATGTGTTGTCTTAAAATCAGGCACAGTTAGTTGAAGTTTGGGGCAATCAATACTCAGTCAGGGGTGTATGGGGTAGCCTTTCTGGTGCCCTTATCATACAAACAAGCTATTGTTTTACTAATTTGAGTCAGAAACTCAAAGACATTAGAAAAGTAATGCGGCACTAGGGGGTCACATGCCAGTGTATCGCTGAGTCGGTCCCAAGCCTAAATAAATCCAGAGGGTGCGTCAGGAAGGGCATCAGGCTTAAAACTTGTGCCAAAACAAAATATGCAAATCAAACCTGAATGTACGGATCATCTGTCAGCTATCAATATCAAATTGTGAATATCAATAAAACCCTATGCAAATGCATACGCTGTCTGGGGACCTAGAATCAAAGTTCGATTAACTATAACTAAGCTTGAGACGATAACTGTACAAAACTCATAATTATGCTGCAAAATGTATCCAATCGCATGAAGATATCAACCCATCCTTATATGACTTCTATGAATTTTTTGAAATCATGTTAGCTCCTAAGGGTGTGATCATGTGAAATGTCTTGTCAGCTCACACATTATGAATACAATTTGGTTAAATTTTTCCTTAAAGTGCTTTCTCCCTTTACTGATCTAATCTGGACCACTTGGAATATATGTTTCAAAGCTGGCTCAATGGATTTTATGTTCTGAAAAGCCACCAAATTACTTAAAATGGCTCTGGTGCACATCCATCTTTTTTTAATCCCTTTTTCTTGGTCTTTCTTGGTCTTTTGCACAACAAGACTGGATAATCAATAGGCAATGGTAACTATATTATAGTCTCTTTGGCAAAATTCAGGTTGTCAAGTTACACGTTCACAGCATGCTCAACCTACACTTTGACCATCTGTGCTCTTCTGTGTGTCTGCGTTGCATACATATGACTTTGTGCCATTTTTTTTTTATTTTCTAACATCCAAAGGTTTTTGCAGAGGCAGTCATGCCAAAAAAGCATGCCAAATTGGCATCACACAGATGAGTTTAGAACTCTTTCATGTGAGAGCTGCACAGAAGTGCACACAATCAGGCTGTGTAACAGGTTTGTCTTGGTAGAAGAATAAGGGGAGAGATTTTAGTTGAGTATGTTTACTTACACTGTGCCACTGGACCCCATTACTTTCGTAAACAAGACGGGAAATAGCATCACGTTGCTCAAGGACTATTACTATCTTATCTTATGGAAAATATAGAATGTGATTTGAGTCTTCACCAGCAGAGGTAGATATATACGTGTATATATATATGTATTACCATGGACACCCTTCTTTGTCAGCCATCAACTTTTCATCAGTGTGCACACGCATGTCTGTGTTATTGGAAATGCATGTTTCGTTGTCACCAGTCCGTAGCCAGCCTTCCAGACTGCAACCTTTCCACATTGGAAAATAAAAAAGATATATCTCTTGCATATTCAAATGATCCGTCCCATGGGGGTCATTAAGAAACATGTTTCAAAGGAGCTAGTACTCCCATACAGCTGTTAATGAGCTATGGTTATGACTTTATTAAAGCCAACACCTGTTGGCCCGTTGTTATCTGGGCTAATGGATGGAGGTCAGGGAGGTGAGCTATGTTACACCATTCAGCACTTCAAAACTGGTGTAAGTTTGTTCATACTGCTCTGCTCCCAGATGTAAATCTATGGACACACTCAGCTGGCTGCCATTTCTGAAGCCAATCTTTTTTTATATGTCATGAGTAGCTATTGTTTGGTGTCAGTGGAAGAAATTTGGGTATGTGCTGCAAGCCGTAAAAGTGATAAAAGATACTTGACAGGATTATAATTCAGTGAAATGAGTAGCTAGCCCATCCTCTGAACATTGACAAATCTCTAATTGCGGTGCATGGGCTGAAAGCCTGTTGACAACCATTGCCATGCATTAGTGAGAACTACTGTACTTAAGTTCCATTTAAACAATGTCTCTTCCTCCACTCATGAGCTGATAGACCATCATATTTTGAATCTAACTTTTTTTTTTATATACTAAATCCTGATGCACTAAAATGGTAATATCTGAAATGCAAGTGTCGACAAACAAATAAAATTGTTATTAAAATAAATTGTGCTTGAGTGCTGAGGAGTATTTGCTTTATCCGCTGCACATAATGGATTTGTGGACTGGGACATGTTGCTGCTTGAGGTATGTGATTCTGAATTTGAGAATCTAGCTACAATGGTGCAAGACATGTATGCTAAATGAATAAGTAGGTTTTCCCAATTCCATGTTTACATGTTCTCCTTCGCTCTCTCTCGCTCTCTCTCTCTTACTACATGTGTCTTTTTTTCTTTCACTCAGTTTAGTGTTTCCTCTTTGAAGGAAGCACCATGTAAGAAACATCATCTCAACCTAGTGGGCAGTGTCTTTCCTCAATGATGCATTTCCACATAAACCACATTTAGAAATTTAAGTTTATTTGGAGTGAACTTTTAGTCAGTTTAAACAGTCCTGGCAAACTCTATTATTATTTTTTTATTCACTTTTCAAATTAAAACAACAAAATTGAAATCATTTTACTTTAGACCTTTCCTAAATAATTAGACTTGTAGGCTCAGTTGCAGGATTTGCCTTGGTTTACTGCTCACAATTTAACAGAAAAAAAAGCCTTTTTTATTCCTCAAAATACTCAGTACTTATTTGTTTTGTCATACAGTTAGCTTTCTCTCCAGGCTCAGCTTATTCCTTACTGGTTTAAAGAAACAAACAAACAAACAAAAAAAAAAAATTAAAAAAAAAAAATCCAGATTTTACACCTGGGAGGCAGCAAGCAGAAACTGATTTGTTCAGCAGTTGACTTTACCGGGAAGTGTCACTGAAAAACACAGACAACGAGAACGGGAGCAAAGAAGCAGAAATGTTCTCCTTGCACCACAGCAGGTTATCCTTCTTGTCAAAGGATGCTCTTGGTGGTGACCAGGGTCAGGTGGGCAGCGCCCAGGAGAGGAGCCTGTTATGCTCATCCGATCTTTAAATATTGTATCCAACGAAATACAATGTTAAACCAAATGGCGAGAACAGTTTGGCAGTCCCCACAGGTCAGCTGATTTTCTCTCCCAGTGGGAGCATGCTCAATAAGGAGGCAGATAAACCCTGCATGGTACAGGGCCCCCACTGTGAGTATGACAGTACCAGCGAAGCAGAGGTAAGCATAATCCAAGGAAGAATTTTGGTCGGCTTTCACAATAGGTGCTGGATAAAAGTGGCTGAGTGGCTGAGTCCAACAGGGCAAGATCAAGTTTTTTGTGACTGCAACTTTTTGAAGTCAGTTTTCAGACAGCAGCTGTGGCCACTGTTTAAAGCAGAAGGAGCATTGACTTTATCAAATTTTATTTATCAATTTTTCTCTCTTTTTCTCCAGAATTACTTTTATGAACCCTACTAATCATAAGCTTGTATTGAGAATGAATGAATGAATGACAAAATTAAAGACAGCTGTTATGATTATTATTGTTGTTGTTGTTGTTGTCTTCTTAACTCCATGACTTTGAGCTGTGCTTTAAAGTTATTCATCAAATATGTTTTAATAGTTTTACAGAAGTGTGGGAGTAAATTTTGCAAATAGCTTTCCCACTGATAACACGGGGAAGGGACAATCAATATTTGGCTAACCTTTTTTTTAAGAATAGTGTACTCTTATGAGGTCATATTAATAGAGATGACTTTCCACGATTTACAAAATAAGTAGAGTTGCAATTTATAGACAATTTCACAGCTCCCTCAAGCCAGTGCCATTCAGTTTTCAAGAAAAACAAAGACATTGCAGCCATTTAGGAAGTAGATTCAAAACGCTGCATCAAATAAAATGTAAATATCCTTCCTCAAATACACAATTTCCTTCAAGCTAAAGGAGCCATTATCATGTGAGCTCCTCTTTACAATTGTGGGAAGTAGCCCTTTGCATGAATTGTGTCTGCTTCTGTTTGTTTCCATACCATATCGTTGAGAATTCAATGAAATACGCAGTAACAAGCAGCGCTTATCGATCTTTGTGATGCTCCGATATCATCCCTTTCACATTGCCACAATTTTCCTAGAGGCAGCAAATTAAATGTAGTCCCCCTTTTTTGATTCAGATGGATCAAAAAAGGTGTCCATCATGAGGTAAGGAAGTATTGTGATGCTTTCTCTGACCATCCCATCACATCTGAATTACTCTATTAGAATTTTGACTCTCCTGATTAATGAATTCAAAGACAGATTATGACAACTAATTCCGAAGAATGAGATAACCTGTTTCTTTTTTTTTTTCTTTTTTTTTAAGACAAATACTTTCTTGGCATTGAGAAATAAAAAAACATTTTGAGAAGCTTGACAACAATAGACCTGGGCTTTCTTTTCTTATTTATGTGTGTATGTATGTATGCATGTATTCATTTATCAATTTATTTGTTAACTTCCTTGTTTGCCTGTTTGTTTACCGACTTCATAATCTGTTTTGGAAATGGGTTGTATGAGAGACTAGTTTTACTTGGAGTTGTGTTGGCACAAAGTATTTATTTGTTTTAGCCTCTCTGATTTTATCCAATCGTGTCGCAGCTCATTGTTGGTGCCGCTTGGTGATGGAATCTCAACAATCCCTCAGCTTTAACCCAATTAACTGAAGATGTGAAACACTTCCAAGCAATTATTTTCATCAGTAAACCATTTTGATATTTATTTTCGCCTTCTTTTAACTTATTGTCAAGGACCTCTGTCACAGATTGCCATCAGACTGGGGCCCATCCAATGTTTCAAAGGACATATTCATTCATTGATGTTTAATTGGACGGTAGAGGATTAAAGTGGAGAACAAACCAGAGCGTAACCAAAAATAAACCAACGGGTCAATGACATCAGAGACAAAACTAATCTAATGATTTTAAGGACAAAAAAAGAAATATTGATCAATCACTTTTATTTTTTCTTTGGCGATGTAAAGAGATTTGAGTTAGGGATAATTAAACATTTTTAGGTGTAGTGTAAGTTATGTTGGAGTACATACAGAATGTGACATATGGGTTTTATTTGTCCATACTTTAGTATACTAGTGACTTGGCTGTAACTGAGTACTGGCTGTACTTTGTCTACCATATTGATTACAACAGTAGGGATCCTTGACAAAATATATTAATAGTTCTGGAAGTAGGCAGTGCATGATAAAAATGTAAGAAATACTCATTTAGTAGTTGACGTGTGACTGTAATGAATATAAAGATATGCAATCATTTCCCTCCACACCCAACAGTTTGTATTCATCTCTGTGCATGACCTCTTATACATTCTTGCACCCGATGGATTGGAAAACAGGTCTTTTTTCTTTTGAAGGAAACCACTTGCAGGCTGCCACTGCTCGTAATTGGATTTGTGAAAAAAGTCCTCTGAAAATTCTGAGGCATAATTATTTATCATTATTATTTATGAATATGCCTTGGTTTATATCTGATTGCTTCTTATTAGAATAGTGCCATTAAGATTGTGATGAGTGTATTTTTTTTCATTCCACTGCCCTCAGAATAAGTTTGAGCCTCATACATTCTTTGACATTATGCGAGCAGAATCTGTTATTCTGCATTACTTTGACTTACTTGTATGATGAGAGGAGCATTGATACGTATTCACTTTGCTCATCTCCCTCCACCCATTTGAAGTGAAATTGGACCATCACCTCCATCACCGCTGGTCTCGCCCCTTTCTCTCTCTTATGAGGAAAATCAGTAGCTTCAACTCGGCTGCAGATCATGAGGGAAGACTGACTTCTGCCTGTGATGATTATCAATAATGAAATGGGCAATTTAACCGCATCTAGATCTGTAACTATATCTGAAATTGAACAGTTTGCTACATCACTGACATATAGTGTGTTGCCTATTTTGCCAATGACAGATTTTGTCTGATTCCTACACCAGCTCGTCTTATCCCTCCATAAGGGAACACATGTCATGTGTTTCTTTCAGGTTACCCAAGTCTTAGGTTGAACACATTTCATCTTGTGCGAGCATTACTATTGCCATACTGTAGAAGCCTATTTAAAGACTGATAGATTGCCATGATGGATGCGTGCTCATCTAGATCAGGCATTTGTGTTCCTCAGAAGAAACAAATAGCACTCTTTTCTGTCAGTAAAGATAGATAGCAAAACCGACTATTATAGCAGGGGTGTCTTTACTTTTCTTGATACTTCTGTTCTGCTTTTAGAGACTTCATATAAAAAAACAATTTGTCCCTATTATAAGTAACTATTCAGAGAACTTTTGTCTTTCCAATCCTATATTTGATGCTCTAGCATGCAATATTTGTTTCATGATGGTCTACACAGTTTATACCTTATGGCAATAACTGCATTAATGTATGACCTAATTTCCATTTTAACATAGCAGAGGGTGTCATACTATGTGCCAGCCGGTTCAATGGGCAAAATTATGGGTCCACTGTGTTCCTTATGGACACTTGGATATGTCCAAAGGAACTGTTTACCTGATGGTCACTCAGCCACCTTTGCCATGCTGCCCCAAGACATAGCTTACAAGCAGTATCCTAATATATGTGAGCTCTGTTTTCACTTGAATCCCAATATTCTAGAGTAAGGCACATCTAAAATACTTAATCTAAACTTTTTTAATGGATATAGAAAATTAAGGGTAATAATTTGTTTGATTCCTGAAACATGCTTGAGTAAAAACATTATTGCCTTTATTCATTGTTTATGTCTCACCAGAATAGCTTTATGCTCAGCTCAACAGTACATTACGGAGGAGTAACTTGAAGAGATTGTACAGACTGTGAAATTCAATTGCAAAGCTAACTGCATAGACCAAACATTAGATGATAGTATACTCACAATTGAACTTTGATCAGATGCAGAAAAAATATAAGGCTTTCTCTTCATTAACCATGAAGAATTGTGCCCTTCCTGGAACCAAGCCAAACAATTGCTGCATTTTGTGTCCTGTGTCTGTTTTGAGCCCAAAATTACTTATAATTTATAACTGATCATTTTAAACCTTGTGGAGCGATCTGATTTTATGGCCAAAGTGATCAATGTATTGTAAAATTCAAAAAAAAAAAAAAAGGTGGGATGATCCTAATACAGTTGAGTCTAGTTTTAAGGGTCAACTTATGACCAAACAGGATGATTTCCTTTTCTTATTTTAATAAGTTTCACATAGTATTTATCTGTTAAAAAAAGACAAATGTTCATGTCTTCCGTCTCTGAATCTTCATTTCAATCTCATAGCAGATGTCCACTACAACATTAAGACAAATAAGAGTCAGAACATGTTTTTCATAGATACACTCAAGACTGTTGGGAGGGACTGTGATTTAAAATCCAACATTTTATTATTAATCTACACAGCATAATGGTGAAACAAACATTTTCTTTTGTTTCTTTCAAGCAACTAACTGTCATAAGCCTGGCATGATGACCCAGGATGGAAAAACTCTTTTTTTTGGGTCAGGCAGACGATCAAACCTCTAATTCCCAGTAAGTTACTGACTACTAGTTGAATTATTTATTGGATCCAATCTAAATCATATGTGCTTCCTGCTCCTAACTTTGCTAAAAAAAAATTTAAAAAAAAAAAGACTCAGCTACGAACACAAAGAGATGTCAGTGTTTTAACAATGTTGGCCTGTCAGACAAATTGATTGTGCCTCTCAGCCAATGGTTGGTTTGTTCTTATGCAACTTCATGGGGTGACCAAAAAGCCTCTGGACTTGCTGGATGTAGCCAACCACTCTGAGCGCAATCACTTCCCTTCCACTTAGAGTCTGTTAGCTTTTATAAATGACCGGCACGCAAGACGACAAAGCATGCATCCTCCGTTTCCTCTGCTGGAATATGAAATGACTTCAGGGGCAAATAGAAGATACATTGAGAGGGATGCAGAGGTTTCTTTCACACTATCCCTCACTCTGACTTACAGGTCCCCGTGGGTGATTAAGTTGCCTGGCAAGAATGCTGATAATTTCAGTCCTGACCGAATACGTATGTCAGCAGTCTGAGCTGAACAAACTACTCGGGGCTTGGAGTGTTAATGCCTCCGTGTATTGGCCATGACACAAAATGAGTCCCTCTTTTTGTATTATGTATGCCTGGCTTGGCTGGCTTGTGTTTGCTATGCATCAGCCAGTTTCACTCTTTGGAGACCGGCAGCATCTGCACACAATGTTTCGCTCTGCCGACTGAGAGAGCAAAAGGATATGCAGAGAGTGAGCGACAGAGGAGGATAAGATGCAGAGGGAGAAAACGGGATTGAGTGTGGGCAGGAGACATATCAATGCAAGATTGCTAAATTAGATACAGGAAGTGTAATGGAGGAGTTGGGAGGGATCAAAAGATGCATGAAGAGAGACAACATCATGTCTGTTCAGTAAAACCAAACAGAAACAGAGAACAAAAGCAAACTGAATGCATTTAAAGTGTATCCTTGTTGATCAGGGTTTGAATGTGCAGTCATCAGCTGACAGAACAGACTAAAAAAAAAAAAAAAGGTCCCATATTGGTGCACAGCTCAACTGTAACCATCTTCCTGGACACGCTAATAGGTTTTCAACAAGGAGCATGACTTTAGTGTGTGTTACACGGCCGTGCACTGAAACGACATCATATAGTCATGTTGCAGAATAGCCTTTTTGTCTTTGTTTTTTTTTTTTTTTTTGGGTCAAAGTAGTTGAAGCCGAGCCTGAATAAGAGGGTAAGAAGTGCCACTGGAACTTCAAAGAGGTTCAACGTGATGCAATTGAATGCAATGCAACACCAAATTCCAGCAACCAGGTCTCAAGAAGCAGGTATTCCAACAGAAGGCAAAAAGCTCTGCCTAACAGGATAGATAGAAACCACTGGCTATATTACCTCAAGCTGATCCCCCTGATATTCAGAATTAAGAACATGGCTCGATTTCATTTCCACTATGCAAGCTCCTGCACAGCTGTCTCGCAAGAGGTTCTATGTCATAAGACTAAGATTTCAATAAACAGAAATTGGGGTGCAATCTTGTGACACCAAAATAAATTGCCTCCACAGATGAGAAATTGAATGATAACACAAACATCTGATTAGATTCACAACAATGAGAGAATACTTTCATTTTCAGGACCACAGTCTTAAGAAAAGGATTATTTGAAATAAAAGAAAAGACAACAGTGTAGCACATTTTTAGCGCGCATACTTCATTTTGCCTTATTTCCTCAACGTTGTTTGTCTGTTTGCCTCCCTGTCCATCTGTCAACATAATTATCATTACAAGCAGAACAATTTTCTTAGTGTTGCTGAAAGAAACATTACATTTTGGAATAAATCCCAAACATCACATGGATCCACATGTTTCTTCTTTTCTAAAGGTAGATGAAACCTCTCAGATTCAGGGTGGCTTCCTCAATGTCTCAGTTGTTCAGAAAACAACAGAAGGCGTCAAGGTAAATCCTGTCCCGTTAAAATATATTCTTAATGAACATATTAAGTTCTGAATGATACATTCAATGAGAAAAAAGAACAACAGGAATTGCATGCTCTCTTAAAAAAAGTACACTAAAATAGCTTCTCCCATGCACAGGTGTTTAATGAATTCATATTCTAGACTGCTTATTCTTCACAAAAACAGAGGCGCTGAAACCAATGGTTGGGGGCTACAAGATGGTGGTGCCCTGTCAAAACAAAATAAAAAGAGATTTACAACCAGGTCACTCTGTCATTCACACCTATGTACAACTTTAGCATCTTTAATAGTTTGTTGCATTTTTTTCAGAAACATGAGAAGGCAAAGAAGACCAAAGCAGACACAGGGAAAAAATGCAACCCCCTAACAGAAAGGTCCTGGTCAGAATCAAACCGAGAACCTTGTTGCTGTGAGGTGGGAGGACTGAACAGTGGCTCAGCAAGTCACAATATACTTTATGACCAGTAAATTATTGAATATAAAGATTATATTTATTGAAAGTGTTTGGGGATGTTTTGGTTATTTACTTTTAACTTTTAATGGCCCAAAGTTAAGTCATATACCTTTTATGATAAATAACATGACAGTAATACAGTCACAAAATAATACAAAACTAGCTTCATCCAGGACCAGGGCAAAAAGGTAGATCGAGAGCAGGAAGCCTGACTCAAGCCAGCTAGCAACTTGTCAATGTGTCAGCAAGACTACTCACAATTATTGCATGGTGTTGACAACAACGTTAGAATGTCCTGACTGAGTTAATTTATTAAAGTCCCACAACATCCACAGCTATTCACTTCAGCCAACATCATTACAAGTACCGCTGAGTAATGCACCTCATAGAATACATGTAACGAGAGTGCTTGGAGTGCATATCCATGATAAATACCAACCCACACTGAACACCGCTCAAATTTCCTGTGTGTTACTAGCTTAGCCTGAAGCACAGGTTTGCTGGAAACAGTAAAAAAAAAAAGGAAAAACTGTGTGTAGAAGTGTGTGTATGTATGTATGTGTGTCTTCATTTAGAGTTTGTGGCAACAGGGATATGAATTCAAAAAGCAACACTTGTTAATTAATTGAAAATCCTAATCAAAATATTGCCTTATTTAGATAATGACCTATAATCAGGATGTGTGAGAAGTCATTTAAATACTAGATTGTGATGTTATAATACAGAGTGGCTTGATGCTGTTTTCCTTCATTCATTATCTATACCACCAATCATACGCTCAGGGTCATGGAGGGGCTGGAGCCAATCCTTGCTGTTGGACAAGGGGTTGGGGTAAAACCTGAGTTGGTCAACAGTCGATCACAGGATCACATATGGCGGCATAAAACCATTCAGTCACTTTTTCATACATTTGATAAATTCTGGGTCTCCAACTAACATTGTTTTTGGACTGAGGGAGTATAGTCAAGCAGATATAGTGAGAGCATCCAGATTCCCCACAGAAAGGCTAGTGGTCGGAATCAAACCAGGGACGTTTTTGACATGAAGCAGAAGCGCTACCCACTGCTGCACCCTGCCACTCCCAAAGTACCATTCGTTTTCACTGAATAACGCATGGGTTTTGATGGAAATCTTAACTCTCAGAGGGCACTCCAGCACCCTGAACGTGATCGTACAGAGGTTGGGACTTTATTGAATAACTCTGAGCAGTTTGGGAAATACTCTGAGGAATTGCTTGTTAATCATAAACAATCTTCGACAAATCGCCAGTTGTTATTATATTAAGCAATACATTTGGAACGTGAAAAAGCCGGTATCGTTGATGACACCTGCAAGACGTCCATTTCCTTCCATCTGTCAGTCGTTGTGAGGAATTATTGTGTTTTTTACATTGTTGTTTGAGGAAAGCTGACCTGCTATCCAGGAGAAGCTTTTGTACACTTATTTACCATTATTTGCTGCAAGCTGTTTTCAAGGCAGGGGGAAGAAACCCAGCCCTTTGAGATAAGCGGCCCTTTGTTTTTAATCAAAGGCCTGGTTTGAATGGGAAAATGTTCCAAATGACTGGAGTCAAATGAAAAGAAGATTTGCGCTGCCACAGAGCTCAAATCAAACCTCAGACACACAACTATCCTGGACAAGGCTGTGAAAACACAATTAATGTTTCACTCATTGGCAAAAAAAAAATTAAAAAAAATGGTACCTTTCCCCACAGAAATATGATTTACTGTTAATATTCAATGGCCTGAAATGTCCTGGCCAGAGGAAACAATCACACATTGGTTGGATGTTAATCTGGGAAAAAAAAAAAAAAAAAAAAGAACACCAGTGATACACTTACTTGTATTTTACAGTACAAGCCTAAAAGCAGTATTACACAAGGTGTAAAGGAGCGGTGCATGATTCAGCTGGTGTTTAATTTTGATATGTGCACCAAATTTCTGCCTAAGAGGTTTGAGAAAACTGGAACATTTTCATACACTGCCGCTCATTTTTTAAATCCACTTTGTACATTTTGTAGATGTTGCATTTTGTGTCCAAAAACACAGCATTTAATGCTGGAGAAAAGAAGAGTTCTACACAGGTGACATATATTTTCAAAAATTTGAAATATATAATAAAAAAATGAGCAAAATCATTTCTACATAGATTTTTTATTATGAGCCCCTCTGGAGAACGTGTTATTTTTGATACAGCTGCAAGCACCAGTTGTGATTCCACTTATTTTAAGGGGTTTCATTTGGAAAATCAGCTTTGAACATTTTAGGGGCCAAAAGGAGAGCAAGTCACCAGCCTCTAAGCTATTAGGTTAAAAAAAAAAAGAATAAATAAACAAATTAACCAAAATGAAACAAAATAAAATAAAATGAAATAAAATAAAATAAAATAAAATAAAATAAAATAAAATAAAATAAAATAAAATAAAATAAAATAAAATAAAATAAAATAAAATAAAATAAAAACAGTAAAGACTGCTTGTGCTTGTGTTTATTGGAAAGCTACGACTGTAATCTTTTGGCTATTACATTTAAAAGAGGTGCTCGAGCTATCTTCCTGTTTATCCGTTTCATTTATTTAAAACAGTCGGCAAATCTTTTCTTATAGAGGAGTACTGGTACAGTTAGCTATATAATAGAATACTGTATATGATGTATGAAAGACTTGAATCCAGACCTATTTTGTCTCAAAAATACCTAACGATGACTGTGGGCACTATTCCAAGCAATGCTTTGATTGGAATTGTGTTTAATTCCTGTCAAAGCTCTACCCATGGTTGCTGCAACCAGAATTCTGGGACCTTAAATATTAACCTGTGCCTGCTCTTCCTATTGAAGCCACTTTACTCAAATGCACCATGACCAGAATCTTAAAGTGGAACCCTTCCATTTAAGACATCAAAGAGTGTTTACAGGGCTTGCATACATTGAATATGTTGGCTCAAGAATCTGGAAAACCAGATAAATTGTCTCAATTCATAAAGTGTGGAGACAAAATGTTGGAAAATGACAGCAATATGTGGGCAAGACCTCCTAAGTAGTCTAGATACCCTTTACTCATGCCCTGTACCTTTCTTAAGCTCATATTAGACACTATATATTATTGTGATCCAACCACCTAGTTAAAAGAATGTTCAATTTAAAAACTTAAATAAAAAAACAATTTTAAATAATTATATGACGTTTAATTACAGCTTAAACAGCAATTCATTGTAAGAATTTGCAAATGCTACTTTCGCTGAATCACCATATGTATTTGTAAAATTCAATGCTGAGGCACTGTACTGAATTATTTCAATATTGTCACCATAGTACTCTATTCAGTTCAAGTGGAATCCTTGGAGTGGATCACATACTAGTACTTGGGCCCTCTTCTTCAGATTCCTCAAGTAAAATCAGTCCACCTGAACTACAGACTTAAGTATGGAATAGATATGCATGGTCTGTATAAATTCCTTTGAACCGGCCTTCACTGTCCTACAGCTCATGTTTAAAGGTCTGATGCCCACTAGAATGTGCATGTTATCTCCTGCTGCATCTCTGAAGGTCTTTTAGAAGTCACCACTAACTAGAAGCTGGGGAATAGACTGTCTGGGTTGACAGAGAAGAGAGGGGGGTCCCCTAAGAGGCTGTGTCAGTCCCCAACGCTCACACCTCATACAGATTCTCTTTCATGTGGACTATTAGCATCAGGTAATGCTGCAGCCCACCGCTTTGAAGTCAACGTAGATATCAAAGGATCAGGAAGAGAAGTGAGAAAAGGAGCTGTTGCCTTTATTTAGATATTAATACTACATGTAGATTAGCTGCATCTTTGCAGTTTATTATGTGTTCTGCATACACAATAAACTGTTTATGTGCAGTATTAGTATGAAATGAAAGTGGTCCCCTGGCAGTATACATTTTTAGTATGAATATAGTGAAGGATATTTAATCGTATCTTGTCACCGATTGCACTGAATGATATGATAAATATATAAGTGAATAATTTCTGATTGCTTTTATTAAATTAACTGGTCTCTCAGTATCAAATTTTCTGGTGTAAAGGATATTCCCTTTTTTAAAAATTCAAATAAATTAATAAGACACCAAACTAGAAGGAATGCAGTGTGTGTGACAATTACAATATTTAATGTAAATTGTTTTCTATTGTTTTTAATGATCATTTGCATCAAGACAACCTTATCAGACACACAAAAAAGTAGTAGTATGTGGTTTGAGTTAACTTGTGTCAACACTAACATGTACAAAACCATGATGTGCTTACTGTTCAGCATCTGGTGTTATTTCCTCAAGAAATTGATTTGGATTGTAACAATGTGTGAATCTGAACGCTGCTGTCTCGGAAAAAAAAAAAAAAAAATGAAAATATTGCATATTCCATGTTCAGAGAAGAGGCTTGTGACCCAGGATTCCAGACATGTTTCTCACACACCACTTTTTCCTAAGACCCCTCTTTTGAGTGGTGAGCTTCGATCCATAGCAGACCAAGCAGCAAGAGCGCTGCAGGGAAGGGAGATTTAGTTGAAGTGCTTCCACCCTGCGATGTTAATCCTGTGACTGCAAAGGGAGAGCAAAACAGAGAAAGACAAGTAGAGAAAGACGAAGACCATGTAACTGGGGATGGTTCTGCAGGCTCAGCCAAGTGTGAACACTAGATATGTGAGGTACTGGAAGCAAGCCTGATGCCTTGGTCTCTGTCACATAAGTGTACAGTGACACACAAATTAAGTTGTTACACACATTTGCAAAACTCTTGTAAGGGCAGGTGAATTGTAAGTCCACCTCAACCTTTTTAGAGTGTGTCAAAAAGGCATGTGTAAAATGACAATTCATAGCAATTAGACTCTTTAAAAATTGTCTTTTATTGCCCAATATTAGGACAACACATTATTCAGAGCACTGGCACAATGCTCACAATAATGGCCAGAATGGTAAGGGCATCCAAAACACGTATTAGATGTCAAGCATATAAATATATATGGACAGACAGAGACCAAACCGCACCTGATGCTTTATCTTATTTTATCTTATATACTCATTTTTCTTGGTTATTTTTGTTCAAACCCCAACATTTATTCAGAAATGTAGTTGCTCAACTGCTAAGTTGCCCAACCAATGGCTTGATATTTCACATTGTCTTAATGACTGAGAGAAGTTCAGTTCAGTTATTTATTTATTTATTTATTCTCTTGAAGTGTCGCAGGAAATGGATTGATAGAGCAAAAAAAGTGTAAAATCACTTTAACTTGTGGGCAAATGCATTCTGTCTGTAAACATACTTTACAAATAGTACTGCAATCAGTCTGACTGTGTATGTAAAATTGTTTCATTTGTTTCATTCTCCATTAATCTGACATTTTCTTGATTAATTATGTGGTGTGTAGAATATTGGCAACATCACTTTCTCCAAGTAATTATTGTATATATATATATATATATATATATATATATGTATGTACATATACTGAGAGAGAGAGAGAGAGAAAGAGAAAGAGAGAGAGAGAGAGAGAGAGAGAGAGAGAGAGAGAGAGAGAGAGAGAGAACAGAACAGATTTTTGTGCGGTGACTTAATTTTTTTTTTTTTTTTTTTTTGATTTTTTTGTATAATTGTTGATTAAAAAAAAGTTATTCCCCTAAAGCTTTATTATTTTT
>CAAKHD010030805.1:208010-218071 GCA_901007705.1 Fistularia tabacaria
AAAAAAAAAAAAAAAAAAAAAGAGAGAAAGAGAGAAAGAGAGAAAGAAAAAAGAATAAATTTTTTAAGGGGAATTAAATTTTTTTTTTTTTTTTTTTTGATTATTGTGTACAGCTGGATTCAAACAAAAAGTTATCCACCCAAACACCTGTAATTATTTGTATTAAACTGCCTCTCCTTTTGCCTCCAAACCAACCTTTTGTCCCAGGGAACAACTACGAATAAAATCAAGTGGCTTACTTATAGCACTCTGGAAAAGTAATTAAAGGGGTGTTTTTGAGCAACACTACCTCACTTACTACAAAAAAAACAACAAAAAAAAGCACAAACATTGGGTGGATAACACTTTACATATAAATGAGATGCAGTTTTTAGTTACACCCTTTGCTTTCTTTCCCTGTTGCCTTAAAATCCTCCCCATACTCTGAAAAATGCTTTTGTTGAAGTGATATTAGGCGAGTAAGGGAGTGAGGGGGGTGATTTTTGGTTAAATGTGGGGGTAATCAGCTTAATGCAGAGTTAAAGGGCCGATGGGAGGCTGGCCAAATCTCTAGGCTATTAAAGCTGCACCATTTCCCCGACAGTGACCTCGTCCTCAGCCTTAATTACGGCAATAGTATCTCTCCTCTGGCTCTTCTCATTCACCCTCTCTCTCTCTTTGTCAGGCTTACTCGTTCTCACCCATCCCTCACTATCTGCCTTTTAATTCCTCTTGCAGCCTGCTGTTGCTCCACATTCTCCCCTCGCGCCAAGTAGTTGTAAACCTCATATAAACTCCTGCAGGATGTCACTCGCTGATGTAGCTCTTTCTCTTCTCATCCCTTGCCTCCTCATCTACTTACAGTTTTTATATTTCCGTTCATCCCTCTCTTTTTTACAAGCCCATGCTGTTTCGTTCTCTTCCAGAATTTCAGTTTGGGATGGAGCAGCTCTTGTCTCATCTTTTGCGACCATTGAGTAATTGATTGTCCTCCTGTTTCTTCTTGCTTCCATTCCAATCTTCTGCATCTGGCTGTGCCTGTCATTTTTGTCAGTGGCTGCTGACGTGAATGAGTGAGGTGAAACTTCTACCGCTGATGTGATTATGTGCGGGGAGGCCAGTGGGAGGGCTTATACTATGATGATTGCTCAAAAGAAATGTTTTAATGATTACAGTACAAGTTAGTCAGTGTACTAAATCCCACCATTAGGCTTGTCCCGTGAGAGGCACTGTTTCTGAGATAGCTTACATTTTCTTTTCCTCCTCTTCTAATGTCTCCTGGCATGTCTGCGACTCCCTTCCTTTCCGCCTGACATGGCTCTCTGTTTATCCGTGTCTCGCTCATCCAGATTCAACCCAATCCTTTTTGCTACCCTTTTCCTCTTTCAGAAAAAAATACAATAAATTATATAACCTGCCTCTCTAATTCCCTCTGCATTTTGATTCCACCTCTACACTCCCTTGTGCCACTTAACTCAGCCCATTTTCATTCTCCTCAATCCCTCTGTCAAACTCTCTCACCTGATTTTTTTCTATCTCCCTCGCCAATCACCTTTTCTTCATTCATTTTTATTTCATTCCCTCCTCCATTTAAATCCACCGCAGAGTCCACCTGCTACCCGTGACTATGCAGTATCAATATTGCAAAGAGACACACTGATGGTTGTTCACATTCAAGCGCACACACAAATTCTGAAGTCCATTAATTAATCTCCAACTCCCAGACACAAGCTCGCACCTGTCAAATCCACAGAGATGATAAATACATAGGCTTTTTTTTCAATGCACTCCTATTTCATATGAAATGGAATGGACAAAATATTACAAATAACTCTTATTTCAATGAAAACTGAACAAGGTAATCCTCAGGAAGGGGGATTTATTTTCAGGATGTTTTATTAGTTTTGGTGCATCAGATGCAAGTGGCGTGTGTGTGTCTGCATGTATGTTTGTAGGGGCAGATTGGAATAACAAAGTAGATGTACAGGTATGCTTACCAGCTGCATTTAGGAAAGGTTTTGATCATTTTAAACAGTTCACTCGCAGCAAAACGGAAGCTGAACTGTAACATTGCCATGGCCGTGATATCGATTCAACCTTGTGTTTGTTTCAGACACTTAGCTGAGCAGTTCAACATCAATATACTTTGATAAGATATTTTTTCGCCCCATTTATCAGTATTAGGCATAAAATTTAAAAAAAAAGCAAATATCTGCAAATCATGAAGCTATGGGATAAAATGTCAAGCGGATATATACAACCTAAATTCTTCATAGCATGATAAAATTAAACAGTCTACAATCAGCACCTCAAATTATTGCACCTTTGTCTAAATCACTGTCTCGTTCAACTTCCCACAACTCCCTTTTAAGCTTATATGAGCAGCCAGTACAACAAGCTTCACTTGGTGATCTGATCATATTGGTGAAAGGAATCACTGACCCATGACCAACTCTAATAGATGTGTGCTTTTGTTGGGCACATTGAGTCATCACAGACAGTGCACCTGAGATATGTTACAATCATTGCCATTCATCCTTTCCTCGTCTTATTTATTAGCGATATAATAGTGTGAAATGGAACCGATAGATTGAACCAAAATGATTTTGCAATGTTCCTAAAAAGACATCCATTAAGCCTTGGATTTTCTTTTGTTTGCCTTTTTTTTCTTTTCTTCACCAGAGATTGATGTTCTAGCCAGACATTTTTCATTTTGTCTTATGTGAAAACACATGTCTGTGATTTCATTTCATAAGAGGCTGCATTCATGTAAATGTATTCAGTTTTGACATGAGTAAATTCTAGAATTGTGGCAAAGAAGTATGCCAAAGTTATGCTTATCTAACATGTTTGAACGCGTAGAATGACAGTTTATTGCAGATCAAAAAAAAGCTACCATGTCAAAAATTTTTTGATCATGGTTACAATGTCCATTCAAGAATAGAAAACAAGGCTACGTTTATCTATTCATTTATTTGTTATGGTATTAATTATTTTGTAGAGCAGTGCAAATGTTTCAAGGCTTTTTATTTTACATTAATAAATACGTCATTTGGTAGTTTTCTCAGATGTGCTTGTCCAGCCGGCCACGGGGGGCTACCAAAGACGTTGATGGTCGATAAGAAATGCAGTTTGCAGCAATTGTCAACATAAGCAATGGATATTAACACAGGCAATTTAATTTGCTAAGCTGTCAAGTAATACAAATGATTCCAAGCCCATCTGTAAAATGATACAAATGAAGTCGTCTTGGAAATTGGTGGATTTGACTGTGCTATTATACAAAAGACGGAAGCACAATGACTGATATCTACTTACATTCTGTTATCAGAATTCCAATTTAGAGTCATCGATTCCATGAAGTTTTTGACATGGACAGATTTGATGTCCTAGTTATGTAAGGGTTTAAAAAACAGCCACGCTATTATTGGTCAGACAACCATTATATCTGCATTTTGAATTAATGTTTCAATTGACAGCGGGGGGTTTCAAATAGCAATGTGATTGAGTTCAATTGATGGAAAATAAAATGATAGTAATAATAATAACTACCTGCAATCAGATTTAATATCAGGAGGCAAATGCAAACAAGTGGTTTAAATACACATTCTAAATTAATATCTGTCATTTGACCAGCAATCTACTGCAATCAATGGAATAAAATACTCAAATACCCAAGCTTTATTTTAATGGTTACATTTGCTGATTTGAATTCAACATTGTCAACATTGAATTGGGGAATTAGCAAACAAACACCTTTTACCCAAAGTTTGGCTCTTTGGGTCAGTACAAATTCAACATTTTCCGCCAAGCATGATGTATATACTCACAAAAGATTATATTCACTGGAACTCTACATCAGACTAATCAACCAGACTTGATATCCTTTTTCAAATAAAATATAAGGAAGTCAACATGTATTTCTCTTTTGAACTAGTCTCCTGAATTGCTATCGCAGATAAACAGTTATACACTATTCATTTTTACTTAACACATGATGAAGCGAGTAAAGATCCCGATTTCCCACTGATTTTACTTTAGACAATTACATCTCACCAATTTTTGCATCATTAAAGTATTTTGTATTTGTGTTCCTGTAAATCCCATTCGGAGCCTAAATCATTATGTCAGGCATTTTTGCAATGCACTGATCATTTGACACAGACATAAGCTCTTGTTGAATTTAAGCAATGTTTATATGATGGGATTCGTTCTGCAGCCTTGTAGACATTATAATACATATACAATATGTGTTATCTATGTGGTATACAGAGAAAATGATTGATCTCCATCAAAAGCTCAGAGCATCAGCTGAAGAGGGTGATTCTGAGATTGGACGCGTGTATTCAGAGACAGATCTATTGATTTTTTATCTTAGTATTCATATCTTGAAGTGTTTGGGAAGACTGACAAGTTCAATTTTATTTTAATTAGACCTTTAGGTGATGCTGTTGTTATTTCATTGCAAAATAACTGTGATCCCCAAATACTATTGCTGGTGGGTTTTCTTCGCTTGCTAAAGAGAACAAAAAGTTATTTCATTTGTTTTTGTTGTTTATTTGTTTTTGTTTCTTTTCTTCGATATATCCCAAACTCAAACAGCATTTCACATTTGCAGGCATCTTCCAAAACTTAGAGGTTATTGTACAGTTGGATGCCCGTTTCTTCTTGTGTGGCCATGGACGAAAGGCATAACAACAAAACACCATGTGTCTCAAAGCAGCAGTGAAGTCTGAGCAGACAAAAGAATAACAGGATATAGAGAAGAAGAACTGTGTGTGGAGTGGAAAGATGGCGGGGGGGGGGGGTAAAAGAAGCATAATTATACATAATATTTTGTTTATGGTATTTCTCACCTCTGTGCATGTGTCTACTGTTAAGAAAATAATAAATGAGTGTCACTCAATGTTTACCAACTTTTGATTTAAGCCGGGGCAATAATAAATTGCATAACATGTTTGGATCCACCTTGATGTCAAAAGTTGAGCAGGAAATGTCCTTTTTTCCCATTCGTCCTGATGACACAGCACATCCTTCATCATTCTGTAAGCTGGGGTGGGCAGAGAGAGAGGGAGAGGGAGAGAGAGATACAAACAGCATTAAGCCACATTAAAGAAGATTAGGGCAAGCAATCAAGTATTGGTTGCCATAGAAACACCAAGCCTAAACTGTTATTAAGTGGAGCTGGCAGGCTAGCCAAGACTAAGATTCTACAATGGGGATAAGCTAAATGTTATCCAACTCAAACTCCCCCTCCCTCAGCTTTTCTGACTGTAATTCGGGATAACATGACAATCTACATCCCAGATAATCTTTCTCCTCTAAATGTATTTATACTTATTCTGCTTATTTATTGCAATGTGGATTGTTGGAACAAACCTTCATGTCATGTGACTTAAGTGTATGCTGAATTCCACCATGTGCAGCACAAATAATGAGAGGTCACTAGACACGTGACCTTTTAGTCTCAGATCAATCACTGGATTCAAAAAATGTAGTGATCCATCAAACTGCCACAAATAGGTTGTCATTATGAGAACTAATGTTGTACTTTATGTGTTTGGGTCATCCACAGCCATGAGGAGGGGAAAAAAAATGCCCTAATTTCTAGTGTGCTAAACTACTAGGCAGGAGGGGGGGTATTTGAGCACTCCCATTGGGCTCTTGAAAGGGAGTCAAACGAAATACAGGCTTAAATATGAGCACTAAGCCAGACAGTGTCACCAGCCGAGGCATGAGGAGAGAGAGCGAGAAGGCAAGGGGAACCTGAGGACATGAAGTTGTAGAAAATTGAAAAATATCATTTGAAGCTAAGCACTTGTGAACATATTATACAACAAATTATAAATATACACCGGGAATGGTATGGTAACTTCCTTTAAGTTCTATTCCAAACGTTGTGCTGCCCAGTGGGTTGAATGCAAATCAGCAAAGAATTTAAATTAATAAATGAATAAATGCTATAATGATGCTTTGTATGCCTCAGTGGGGTGAGTGAAAGAGCTCATGCAAACATAGGCTATTAAAACAGTTTCATTGAAAATCATGGAATCTGCCATTCATCAAGTCACAAAAGCATTTTCTCTCTTTTTTTTTTTTTGTTTTCCATGTTTGTTTATCAATTATTTATTTGACATGGACCCTCGACCCTAACCCCATAACCGCCTGCATTCCTGATGTCCCATCCTTCCCCTACATTTCTACTTCTTCTGGCAGGGTGAACCAGCTCACTCACTGGTAAAATGCTAAAACATAAATACCTAAATAAATGAAAAGATAAATTAATAAAAAGGTTGAGCAATAAGATTTTATTAGATTAGATATATTTAATCTGCAAAGTCAACGATAGAAGCTGGAGAACTTCTTGTGAATTGGTGCCAGGGAGTTTGAATGATACATTTTCTGAATTAAATTGACCTTACTCGTCTTTCACGTTGTCAAGTCTTTTATTTTGTTTTTTATTCTTTTTTAAAAAAATTTTCTCCCCAGAACAAATTAAGTCAAATACATTTAGATCAGTGCAAAATAAAACTACCACAACTTCTACGACTGAAACCACTGCCGAGGCACGTCTTGTCAAACTTCAGGAACAATGTTTTGTAGGATAACAGGTATCAAGTTCAGTCTCACTCTAGTGGGTGTACAAATGTGGCGTTCTTGCAAGCGACAGGTACAGAGGTTTGCAAATGTGAAGATTTTTTTCAAGGGGAACCACGACAGTTTCCAAAATCAAACTTGGGATTTATCACAGGCACACACCACTCATAATCTGCTATTAAAAGGTGCACCTTGTAGCATTATAGATATTGATCAATCAGTTGCTTAGTTTTGAAAAAATTAAATCTATCATGCACTATTCTGCTATGTGATCTATCTCTAATCAATTCAAATCTTATTTTAAGAAAGAAAACTCAATGTTTTTCACTCTATCCTCATCAAATGTGAACTTATTTGGATTCCTTACCTTTCTAGTTCCTTTCAAACATGAGCTCAGGTCAGTGCATGGGAAACCAGGCTTCGTCATAGACTGGTATTGCCCTTTTATATCTCGCTCGTAACGGGGTATTTTCTGTGTCAGACAAAGAGGGGGGTTGATTTGGGTCAAGCAGCAGGAGGCAGAATGTGACCTGAACCCTTCAGCCCTGAGATCGCAATGTTTTGTTTACAGCAATCAGACCTGAAGTTGACAAATCTCAGCATGTTACAGTCAGATATTTTGGGGCTATTCCTAGCACTTCATTGGCACATTTTGTATAAACAGAGTATCTTCCATTGAATGCAATGTTTGCCACTGCTGTATTTTTATATTGATTGGCACTACTTTAAGTGGAAGGTTATACCAGCCCAAGTTAAAAGTAATAAAGGCAGAGCCTCTCCCACTTTTGTTTTCTTCTGAGCCAGAGTGGTGTGGTGCGGCTAACAATATTATGTCTCCCGTGTCATATTTTACTTGGTGACTGTTGTTAGTACTTCTGAAAGATGTCTACTTTACAGATAGCAGACAGGGGGAGAGGGAACCTCTGGAGCTGTCGAGAGACCCGCTGCAGAACAGCCAACATCTTCTTTTCTTTTTTTGCTACAGGTTACGTAATGGATATCAATATCACACACTTGCCCAGGAGAAAGCTCTGCTGCAGATTGATGGGTGATGATGCAGATTTTACACTTGGTAGCTGAGTGCTGTTTTAACTCATTTCATGTAAAGTGCGCATTTTGAGTAAAGTTTAGGGGAATTTCAGGCTCCAAGTGCATGTGGAAGAGTAGCTTAAGAGAGGGTTTTAAGTTGTACTATCATGGAACTGACAGGAAGATAAATGGAGTGGGGGTTATCTTGAAAGAGGAGTTTGTTAGGAATGTTCTGGAGATGAGTTTGAGTTTAAAAATTCCCTTTAATGAAACATTGGGGTTTGACAGGCATACGTTCAGAGAGAACACATAACGACACTCAATACTTCTCAGTGGCAAGAGATCAACTTACAGTGGGAAAATTAACTCGTCATAGCTGTTGACAGAACACAAAATGCCCCCTATCGCCCAGGTAGAAATGAATTCCCCAAATTGCCGGTTAACGAAAATAAATTGAACCACCTTTAGGCAAGTCTTAATCAGTGCTTTCAAGACTGACACTGGAGATGAAAAGATTGTCAGATAGACTTGTGAATCTGACACTGAATATTGAAGGTGTGATGCTCAATGTTAGTGGCTATGCCCCACAGGTAGGATGTTGAAGGTCTGATGCTCGTTGTTGTTAGTGGCTATGCCCCGTAGCTAGGTTGTGAGCTAGAGGAGAACGGGAAGATCTGGAATGAGTTAGATGAAGTGATGCAGTAGATCCCCAGAGACGAGAGGGTGGTAATTGGGGAAGACTTCAATGGACATGTTAGTGTTGGCAATAGAGATGATGAAGAAGTGATGGGCAGGTTTGGTATCCATGGTAGGAACGGAGAGGGACAGATGGTGGTAGACTTTGCAAAAAGGACGGAAATGGCTGTAGTGAATGCTTCTTTTCGAGAAAAGACAGGAAGATAGGGTAATTTATGGTGAACTAGATCTTGTATAGACGAGGTAATCTGAAAGAGATCAGCGAATGGAAAGTAGCTGTCGGTGAGAGTGTAGCCCGACAGCATAGGACTCTGAAGACAAGGAAGATCAAGAGGACAAAGGCAGAGCAGAGGACAAAGTGTTGGAAACTGAAAAGGGAGGAGTGTTGTATGGTTGCTCCTCCTCAGGGGAGGAGCTGAGAAAAGGCTCTGGGTGGTCAGGGAGAGCTTCCACTGTACAACAGCAGCTAATGTGATCAGGGAGATAGGTAGGAGAGTACTTGGTGTGCCACCTGGAAGGTAAATCGATAGGCAGACCTGGTGGTGGAATGAGGAAGTGCAGGAGTGTATACAGAGAAAGCGGGTAGCAAAGAAGAAGTTGGACACTGAGGGGACTGAAGAGAACAGACAGGAGTACAGGGAGATACAGTGTAGGGTAAAGATAGAGGTACCAAAGGCAAAACAAAGGTATGATGACTTGTATGCTCGGTTGGACAGTAAGGAGGGGGAGAATGATTAATACAGGTTAACAAAACAGAGAGATAGAGACGGAAAGGATGTACAGCAGGTCCAGGTGATTAAGGATAGAGAGGGAAATGCATTGACATGTGCTGGAAGAGTGGTGGGAAGATGGAAAGAGTACTTTGAAGAGTTGATGAATGAGGAAAATGAAAGAGAGGGAAAGGTAGAGGAGGTGACTATTGTAGACCACAAAGTAACAGAGATTAGTAAAAGTGAAGTGAGGAAGGCATTGAAGAGGATGAAGAGTAGAAAGGCAGTTCGTCCTGATGAAATACCTGTGGAGGCATGGGAGTGTCTAGGAGAGGCAGCGATATAGTTTCTGGCTAGATTATTCAACAGGATCTTAGGGAGTGAGAAGATGTCTGAGGAATGGAGAATAAGCGTGATGGCGCCCAATTTTAAGAACAAGGGGGGTGTGCAGAATTACACTAACTATAACGGGATAAAGTTGATGAGCCATACAATGAAGTTATGGGAAAGAGTAGTGGAAACTAGACTCAGAGCAGAAGTCAGCATTTGTGAGCAGTATGGCTTCATGCCTAAAATGAGTACCACAGATGCAGTATTTGCTTTGAGGATGCTAATAAAGAAGTACAGAGAAGGTCAGAGGGAACTGCATTGTGCTTTTGTAGACCTAGAAAAAGCATACAACAGGGTGCCGAAAGAAGAACTCTGGTACTGTATGAGGAAGTCTGGAGTGGCAGAGTAGTATGTTAGGCTGATGCAGGACATGTATGCTAGCTGTGAGACAGTGGTGAGGTTTGCTGTAGGTGTAACAGAGAAGTTCAAGGTGGAGGTTGGACTTCATCAGGGATCAGCTCTGAGCCCCTTCCTGTTTGCAGTGGTGATGGACAGGCTGACAGATGAGGTTAGATAGGAATATCCATGGACCATGATGTTTGCAGATGACTTTATGATCTGTCGTGAGAGTAGGGAACCAGTTGAGGAAAATATTGAGAGGTGGGGGTATGCTCTGGAAAGGAGAGGAATTAAGATTAGTCACAGCAAGACAGAATATAT
>CAAKHD010030805.1:218091-237522 GCA_901007705.1 Fistularia tabacaria
TATCCATGGACCATGATGTTTGCAGATGACTTTATGATCTGTCGTGAGAGTAGGGAACCAGTTGAGGAAAATATTGAGAGGTGGGGGTATGCTCTGGAAAGGAGAGGAATTAAGATTAGTCACAGCAAGACAGAATATATGTGTGTGAATGAGAGGAACCTGGGTGGAACGGTGAGGCTACAGGAAGTGGAGATCAAGAAGTTGGAGGATTTCAAGTACTTCGGGTCAACAGTACAGAGCAACAGAGAGTGTGGCAAAGAGGTTAAGAAACGGGTTCAGCCAGGTTCGAATGGGTGGAGAAAAGTGTCAGGGGTACTATGTAATAGCAGAATATCAACCAGAATGAAAGGAAAGGTGTACAAGACAGCGATGAGACTAGCGATGCTATATGGTTTGGAGACAGGGGCATTAAAGAAAAGACAGGAGGCAGAGCTAGAGGTAGCAGAGATGAAGATGTTGAGGTTCTTTTTTGGAGTGATGAGGATGGATAGGATCAGGAATGAGTCTATCAGAGGGACAGCACGTTAGATGTTTGGAGAGAAGGTCAGAGAAGCCAGACTGAGATGGTTCGGTCATATACAGAGGAGGGATGGAGAATATATTGGTAGATGGATGCTGGAATTTGAGTTGTCAGACAGGAGGTCTAGAGGACGACCGAAGAGAAGATTTGTGGACGTAGTGAGAGAGGATACGAAGTTAGTTGGCTTTAGAGAGGAGTATACAGAGAATAGGGCTAGATGGAGAGGGTTTATTCACTGTGGTGACCCCTGAAGGGAAAAGCCGAAAGGAAAATAAGAAGATAAATAAACACAAATTGAAAAACAAAACATACTAACAAAAACCGAAGCACTCCGTTCCTGCTTTCAGCTGACAAGTGCACTCTTCAGAAAAGTGCCGTTTCAGCAAGGGGATGAAACTGTTCCATAGAAAAGAAGGAAAAGTGGACAATGAAAACAAAGGTAAATGAAAGGTTATTTTCAAAAATCTACAATGGACATTTTTGTTTTCAGATTTAAACCTTGACAGACATCATCATGATAAAGGGCTGGTATAAACACAACAACCATGAAAACAGCAAGGAAACTGCAGTTTCCAAAAGCAAGTTTAAGAAGCGTAAAATGATTCAAAATTGTTGAAGATTAGTTTGAAAGATTATTTCAGTGGTGCGGTGCTTCTGGGATGCATCCCTTTAGCGTGGATTTAATGGTCACTGTACTTTTATAAATGCTTCTGGGGCTCAAGACTTTGGTTCATAACGAGTGCAGAGACGGCTCAGAAGAGTAGATGAAAACAAGGTTAATTTCAAGAGGTAGAAAATGTAAAAATGCCCTGTCCCCTCCTGTTATTTGGTCAACAACACACAATTCCTGCATGCTAGTCATCCATTACTTGGAAGTGTTGACAATGCTCCTCCAGGAATGAGCTTTGGGCCCCTTGAATTGAATTTGGACCATTAATATTCCACACAGGGCCTTTTTGCACTGTGGCTCTGCACAGGAATTTGGAGAGACACATATAATGTTCTGTCAGCATATGTGGTGGGTCCCTTCCATCTGTGTGATGGGGCCCCACAGCAGCATTGACATCCCATTCCCCTCCCCCTACCAGAGCCTAACAGTGAAAATGGCAATAAAAAAAATTCCTTCAGCACTTGTGTGAGGTGTATTGCGGGTGTTCACATGTGACCTGTGTTTGTCTACATACGCCAGCATGTGCTTATGAATGCATTACATGCAAATCCTGCTCTTTCACGAGCCCGAGAGTACAGCAGCATTCAATACAACATCCTTGCTGGCATGCAATGACAGAGGTCACCTGTATGCAATCTGGGGACCATTCTGTCATTCTTCCTCCTTCTCATTCTATTACCCTATTAGCAACTTCCCAAGAGGCATCTTATCCTTACTGCCATCTGCTGGCACGGCATGCAAATTGATTAATTAACAAACAGCTAAAAACAGGCTGGGCACTCATTAAAACGCTCATTATATAGGACATCCGAGGGGGTGAGAGTCAAAAGTATGTCGCAAGACTCCTGAAATTTGATCTCCGAGGTTAATCAAACTCTCGGTTTCGCTTTCTGCCCTCATCCTCCTATTCCTCTGGGAGTGAAGCTGGCAAAGGAAGAGGCTTGGGTTGTCCTTCTCTAATAAGGGCACTGAAGAGGGACTAGTGAGGGGATGAAGAGTTAAGAACAGAGAGGGGACTTGAGATTCCCCCCGTCGACAGCATATTGAGAGCTGCAGTGATGTTGGATCCAACTGAAGCAGAAGACAATTAAAAGTGAATTATTAGCCTCGGGGGAGTTATTGGCTTTGGGATTTTTCTTTTCTTTTTTATGGGCATTACGGAAGTTTAAAATTAGTTGGACCTCCAATAGGATTGTAATATTAATGAAATGGTGTTGAGAAAAGGCCCCACTTACTTTTTCATAAACCAGAATGAGTGCGCATGCGGAAGTGATTGCAATAATGTGTGTTTGCGCACATAGTAAAATGGTAACCCTTCACATCCCCCCCTGCTCCCAGTGATATAGATCAGGTTTGAGTACTCCACACCATCTTGTACGCACACACACACACATACAACGCACACACGCAGAGGGAGATAAAGCCCTTCCTTTAATGTAAGATCAGTGGATCAGTGATGAGGATGGATGGAATAATTACAACTGATGTGACCTGGAGCCATAAAGTGAACCGAGAGTGTAAAAATACAGAGTGAGAGTATGTTTAAACCTATCCAGCTGGCATTAAGACCACCCCCTTTCACACACACACACACACACACACACACACACACACACACACACACACACACACACACACACACACACACACACACACACACACCAACGTATTCTCTTCATTAAACATCTGTATGCCATGTCGAACTCCCCCTACCCCCTACTCGGGTCAAATGAGGCTCTGTAATGATATGGACTAGAAGATACAGATGGGTGTTGTCTTGACCTTGTCTTTACTTTTCTTTTTTTATAAGCAGCATTAGACATATACAGGCCTGGAGCATATAAGATATCAGCAACTATATAACATTCAAATAGATTGATTGGCAATCCAAATGTGATTTAAGTAATAAGATGTCATTAGTTCAACATTATACCTGAATCGTTCAATAGAAGTATCTCATCATGCATATCATGCTATTTTTCATTTTTTTAACTTCTAAGTTGGGTAAATCAACTAGACTAACATGTTGGAAGATGTCAACAACGTGTAAGTCAAATGCTCATCCGTCTTCTTCTTCTTTTCCTTTTGGCTGCTCCCTTCAGGGGTTGCCACGGCGAATCCACCAGCTCCATATGTCTCGATTCTCTGTATCATCTTGTCTCACACCAACTAACTTGTCCTTTTTCACTTACTCCATACATCTTCTCTTTGGTCTTCCCCGAGGCCTCATGCCTGGGGGTTCCAACCTCAACATCCTTCTACCAATATATTCACTATCCCTTTTCTGTACATGACCTAATCTCATTGAAAAGATAAAATGATAGATGACAATCACCAAAGCAACAACGACAACAATAATAACAATGGTGATAATATCATAAATGATAATAACAAGTTATGTTCGGTGTTCAAATAGAAAACAATCATACTTATGTGTCTTTTTCTAAAATGAGATGCTCAGAAAGACATGACGTTTTGTAAAACAAAACAAACAAACCAAAAATCCTTTCTGCAGCTGAATTACTGTCACTGTCAGATCTGAAAGGGTGTATTCATCCTGCAAGAGGAAGCAATTTGTATTCAGAGGTGCCGCCTTTTTATTTTAATCTCAGTGATCTCAGTGAGGTCCTTTGTCAAAAAAAAACCAAACAGTTTTCTTAATAACAATTGATATAGAATGGTAAATAAATCAACACTTCCATTTGAAAAGAAACCTTTTGCGAAGTTATGTCCGTGTGTGTCACAAGACATGAAAACACACGCTTCACTTTTTTTTAAATGTATTATTTTTAAGTTGGTTTGCCATGTTCCCCTCATTTCCCATGCAATGGAGCAACTAAACTGGGTTGTCAAAATCAGTGTATCAACTAACCCAATCTCTGCATCGTATTATCTCACACAAACTAACTTCATGTTCTCCTTCACTACATCTCTTCTTTGGCCTTTGTCTATGCCTGCTGCCTGGCAGTTCCAATCTCAGCACCTTTCTAACAATATGCAGCATTCACAATCCCTCCTCTGTGTATGTCCAAGTCATCCTAAGTCTGGTCTCTCTGACTTCATCTTCAAACCATGTAACATGTGTTGTTCCTATGATGGACCAATTCCTGATCATACCCACCCTTATCATTTTCATAGACAACCTCAACATCTTCATATTTGCAACCATCCGCTCTGCATATGGTCTATTCCTTAATAATATTGTCTCTAAACCATACAACATTGCTGATCTCACCACTGTCTTGTACAGCTTTCCTTTCATTCCAGCTAATGTTCTTTTATCACAAGCCAGAATTGACACCTTTCTCAGCCCATTCCAACCTGGTTATATGCGTTCCCTCACTTCTTATCCACACTCTGCATTGCTCCGGACTGTTGACCCAAATATACTTAAATCAAATGCTCCACCTTCCTTATCTCCACTTCCTATGGCCTCATGATTCCCCTTGGGTCCCTCTCATTGTCAAACTACTCTGTCTTGCTACAACTAACCGTCATTCCACTCCTTTCCAGAGCATACCTCCACCTCTAGAGATTTTCCACCACCTGCTCCCTGCTCTCACTACAGATCACAATGTCATCCGCAAACATCATTGTCTATGTTGATTCCTGGCTAACGTTATTTATCAGCCTGTCCATCACCACTGCAAACAAGGGTGGGGCTCAGAGCTGATCCCTGATGTGGTCCCACCGCCACTTGGAAGTTCTCTCTCACACCTTGATCACACTTCACCACTGTTTTACAGTTCACATACATGTCTTGCAACAGTCTAACATAGTTCTCTGCCACCCTGTCATATGCTTTCTCTTAACGTATAAAGTCATAATGCTGCTCTCTTTGACCTCTTTACTTCTGTATCGACATTCTTAAAGTTCTGTGCTTATCTATTTTTGTTTGCAAGGGTTTTACAACATGTTTAAAATCTGACAGAAAGTCAGGACAAGATTAAAAACATGATAACTGATAATAAAGATTAGAGAGTTTCAGTTTCTTTTGGTTCAGTGTGTGTATTAGATCCGAAAAGAATTACTTTTCTAAAAGAAACTGTTTTCTAATTTAGAAAAGCATTATTTGTTCAAAATCTTCTGTCATGGTTCATATACTATGCATATCTACCTTTTATTTATCTTTCACTTCAAATTTTAGAGCAAGTCTAAAGCTCATATGTACAGAAAATTGGATAATATTTTATAATATTAATGGGTGGTGAAGTGATTAACGCTTTGTTCTCAAAGCACGTAGGACCCTGGTTCGATTCTGACGGGACCTTACCGTGTGGGGTTTGCATGTTCTCCTCATATTTGAACTGGTTTCCATTGTATTCTCCGGCTTTCTCCCACAGTCCAAAAACATGCGGCCGGTTAATTGGGAAAATTGCACGGATGTGTAACTGAGAAAGTGAATGGTTGTCTGACGGTTTATCTGGCCCTGCGATTGACTGGAAACCAGTCCAGGGTGTACCCTGCCTCTCACCCGATGGCAATTGAGATAAGCTCCAGCATCTGCTGCAACCTTGAGTAGGATAAGCGGAAGACAATGGATGAATATAATAATATTTGAATTACATATATATATATATATATACATATATATATATATGTAATTCAATTATTATTATATAAGGCGGCCTGTCCAGGGTGTACCAAATCTCTCACCTAATGATAGGTGGGACAGACTCCAGCCTCCTTGCAAACCTCTGTGCAGGATAAGAGTAATAAACAATAAATGAGTGATACACATAAATTTTGATTCCTTTTTTAGATTTTATTTTCTGACTTCATGAATAATTTGCTTTTTTTTAATACAATGAATGTAACTTTTTTTCCATTTCCAGGGATTTTTTGTGACATCATTCACAGTCTTCTTTTTTTCGCATTGTCATTTTGGATGGTTAATGCAGCCTCAGGCTTGAGCAATCATCACAAAGCATCATACAATGATTAGATAAATAAATAATAAAACACATATGGTCCAAAAGAACATCCCACATGATAACACCAAAATTACTTGACGGATATCTCTTTTAATGACACTTCTGAAGCCTCTGTTATGAGATATTATATAATGTGTTGATGTATTTGTTAACACCTCAAAGCAAATTCTAAAGCAATTAAGTGAAGCCTCGTGTTGTGACTGTGTATTGTGGATTTAATGATTCTCCTGTGAGAGATAATTGTTTCAACAGCTATCCATCAGAGATATGTACGGCTTTCACTGCCTTCCCCCTGTGGCTCAGCCGCCTGGTGCCCAGTGTTTGCCAACACTTTTGTTGAACTACAGGCTCCTGCTGCGCTGTCACATCTGCCCTTTTTAATCCGTCTCCTGTTATCCATGCATTCACTTAGATAATACGACAGTGATACAAAAATAATAATGCAGCACGCAGGAGCTGAACTCCTGTTAAAGCCAAGTGCTTCCTGTAAAGGAAGCCGAGCCAGAAACTCCTGTAGATGGAATTTGTGGCGGTCTTTCTGCGTGAATTAAGTCATTCCTTGTGCAGCTCTGGCTTCCTTGATCATTTTCACTCATGAGCTGAAAGCCCTCGGGCTCAAAGCTGCGCATTTGGAACTGTGCTAAGTGATTGCTACAAGTTAAGTTGCAGTTGCGTCTTTGCCTATAGACATTAATGAGATTATAGCATAAACACAACAGTAAATGTGTTGTCTGCGTTAATTTGCATCAGCTTCCCTTACAACCTAAAGACTGCAGAATGAATCTTGATAAAAACATGCAGCTTATGTTTCTCATAAATCAGACTTCATCATGCAGCATACTAAGTGCATTCTAAACATGTTTAATATAATCTAATGATACATTAATAAACAGATATTTCCTTGTCAGAGCTCAAGTGATTTTGCAAAAACCTACCCTTTTACTTTTCAAGTCTGCAAGGTGACATTATCTGTGAAGACAGTAAAAGTGGACAGACCGAGTTAAAGGGTATGAGGAGGACTAGAACAAAGAGATGGAGATATATTCTTTGTCATGCATTTAAAAGGTGCGGCAAAAGGCCAGCACAGCATATGCGTATTATGACTTACGGCCACAGTCTGACACCTGCAGCTGCAAAGTCTCAGATTTTATCACTTCAATTTACAGTAAAGCCTTTTTATGATTGTAGTCTGGAAGAAATACTTAATAAATGAAATGACTTACTTTCTCTCTCCCTTTAAATTCACCTTTGAACCCAAAACATGATATAGGCTTTAAGTACTTTGACAGCATGCGCACACACACACACACACACACACACACACACACACACACACACACACACACACACACACACATGCATACGGGGGGACTCTTAATAAGGGCATCATATACCTCATGTGTCAGGTCTACATCAATATTTCATATTTACCACACTATTTATCCACTTCATTTATCATTTATGAATGTTTTTTCATGTGTCAGAGTCGCACAGAGGATTTCTGAACGTTGAAGTCTGCCATTTCGATAATGTCATGACAGGCCATAAGCTTCCCTGGCACCCATTTAATGCTGCTATACAGTTATCGACAAGGCTTTTCTCTGGATAAACAAGTGTCCCCTTCTCTCAACACCCGACCCTTAATTATTCATCCAGAGCTAAATAGGACATTGTTTATCAAGGCTGCAGCACTGGGGAACCTTGTGTACCGGGCATCGCACCTATGTGTGTGTATATGTGTGTAGTAAGAAGCCGAATGAAAAAGATATTGAAGTAGCTCCTGCACTGGCAGCCAACTTTCTAATTGGTAATTAAAGTACCTTTGACAAACCAACTTTAGCTCATGCGTCTACTCACTATTGGTATGGTAATGAGAGTTGAAGAGGCAGATTCTGTTCCCACCAGAGGAAAAGAAAGGGTGAAGAGGGAACATTTGTCACAATGAATTCTGTGCATAATAGTCTGGGTTTGATTTCTCATAAGCTTACAATGACTGCTTCATTTATAATAGTGTTTAAAATAATTATTGCATTACAATTATGATAAAGTTATTATGAACTATGAAAGATACTACAACAAGTATTCTACTTCAAGATAAAGTCGGCTGCTATTGTTCGTGTAATGGAGTCTACAGGTTTCCCCAATTGCACTTACTCTCTGCTGAATATTGACCAAATACTGGATTCCAAATATATGATATGTCACAAATCATTCAGCTCGGCAAACCTGTTGAAATTAGATTTTCTGCAAGAAAGGTTACACTCTCTTCTCGTCTCGATGAAAGCAAAGCTTGCAAGTATCAAACGGTTCCAATTGTCCTTCCTCACACTGAATATAAAACAATCAATTTAATGAGAAGGAAAACACGTTGATGATCAAAATGGGCTAATATGTCTGTATAATATACATGTGTGTGTAGTTTTCAAGCAGAAAGTGCTTAATATGCAGTTAATCAGTAAAACAGGTTGCTGTTTCTAAATGTTTTGTATCTGTGTTTCTTTTTTCACTTGAGTTTTATTTTCATTTATTCATGGTGTGGCTACAGCCACAGCTGCAGCTGCCTCTTTAATTTATCTGCATCTAATGTCTCCAGTTTATTATTGTTTGGCTTCATCAACTTAAAACCAAGTAATCAGACATATATGAAGGGTTCAGTGATTTATTTTAAATGTTTTGTTTTTTCAGAATACAATTCATTATTATTTATTATTAAATCAAAGAGAAGGTGGAGAAGATTCGGAAACTGCATATCCAAAGCTCTGCTCAAAAAGGGTAGAAGTAATAATAATTTGTCAGTAATTGTTTGCTACAATAATTGCTTTGTTCAAATGGTATTCTTCAACACTTCAAAGACTTTGTTGTCCCCAGAGCCTTACTTTTTTCACAGCTCAGGCCATTAACAAGGCATTTTACACATATAATTAGTGACAAACATAAACTGCTTCAATACAGAGGGCACCGAAAAAAGGACAGGTTTTATTACATGAATTCATAGCATGTGCCACAGACTCAGTTTCACATGTTTCAGCAGAGCTCTTTCTTTTAAGGCCAGTGAACTGCTTTCTAAAATCTCAATTGTGCACAAGGTAATTAGAAACCACAAAATGTGTGAAAAAAAATCATCAGCCGGCAAACGGAGCACATTCCTAGTCCACTAGCTCTGTTTTGTTTCCTATCCAAAATGTTTTAACTTTAGATAACTACTGCGACCTACAGAGCTCAGATAGAAGAAATAGATGAAAATATAAATATTCAAAATTGCAACTAATAACAATCCTCTATCGGGAGGTTTTGAGGCTTCAATCAATATTTTATTTTAATGTTCTTTTTCACTATTCCAGTTTTTTTTATTTTTTTTAAGCTAGCTGTTCCCCATCGTATTTAGTGTTTCATAAGTAATTTTGGTGTATTTTCTTCTTTTATCATATATTTATAGTAGATATATAGAATTTTATACACATATATGTATGTATGTATGTATGTATGTGTGATTCATCATTTTTATTTTCATTTAATCTTTATCTGACTCAACCTCCATTTTCAGAAATCTTAACAAGTCATCTGTAATTGGATATGCCACTGAATGTCAATAATTATAAGGTCACATTCGTAATAACAGAAGTTCATAAATAGATTTTGTGCATTTCCATCATTTCAAGGTCAGTTTTGACAAAACAAACCCTTTATAGTATTTTCAACATAGTGTTTAGGATAGGCCAACCTCAGACATGGCAAACATTGATTCTGTACTAAACAGTATGAAATTATCATTCTTACCAAATATTTGCAGGGTTTGGGATGCAATAATCAATGGCCCAATTTGTTCCACATAGCAGCCTGCTAAAACATTTATCCACTCGGATGTTAAAATGTCTCCCGGGCATCTTAACTCTGTAACATTTGAGATTTTTCTCCTTTTTCATTTGTGTATCCATCTATAGTACATTGGTGGAACTGTTTGTTTGTTTGCAAAGAACTGGACCGTGATCGGCATTCAACCCACCAGATATCCAGATTTGTGGTAATGTTCCACCACCCCTTTTCATCTTGAATTCGCTTTTTTTCTACCCTATAAGAAAGCACCGTCTGCAGCATTGTCAATCGTACCGGCTTCATTTAAATATCATCATGCTCATTTTGAAATGTAACAACGAAAGAAGGGGGAAATTAAAACAATTCTAGGAAAAAAGAAACTAAATGACAAAATGGCAATACGGTGGCACAATGGTTAGCGCTTCCACCAAGAATTCAGAGAGTGCATCATCATATGCTCAGTGAGGAAATGCCCTTCCCTGTAAAATGAAAATTCTGACTTTGCTGTCCGCCAGATAGTGTGACAAAGTGTTAGTTACATAGTAGAGGCATAACTAGTTGAGTAAACAAATAAATTAGGCACCGTAAAAGGCTGTGAATAAAAGATGTAATAGAAAAATGAACTTCGCCATTCAGCATATGGTAATTAAAGTTGTGAATAGAGTGTGTGTGAATTGTCACGTAAACGGTCAGTGCACTGCAGCCCATGAATATTCTCAGGAGGTTTCTGACTGAAATGTGGGAGTCATTTTTTTTACAACTGTGAAGAGTTAGATGCAAAGCAAATTAAACGTGCAAAATGTTACTTAATCAGTCAAGTACTGCATGTAGTGAGAAGATTGAGAAAGTGCAAGTTGAGTGTAGCTAATTGTTCTTAGGTAGTCTGTATCAGTTGTTTAGGATTCTGATGGCAGTGAGATAGAACGTGTTCTTCAGACCTTCTCAAGAACGTCCCCTGTACAGGGGGCCTTTCTGTGTGGAGTTTGCATGTTCTCCTTGTGTCTGTGCGGGTTTCCTCTGGGTTTTCTGCTTTCCCCCCACAGTCCAAAAATAAGCAGTAGATTCAGTAGACCCGAAATTGCCCAGATGTGTGAATAAGAAAGTGAAGGGTTTAATATCTGTTTATGTGGCCCTGTGATCCAATCTGGGGTGAAATCACCTTACAGCCAGGATTCCGCCCAGGCAACTGTGACTACAGGAATCAGCTTTACAGATGATGAATTGATGAAAAAATAAGTAAGTGAGGCTCAAAGAAGTTCCACTTCCATTTCTTGGCTGATGGTAACATAATGCTCTGTAATCTTAATTGTGGGTGCAAAATGGTGTTTCAAAGAAATTAGATTAACTATGTGTCAAATTAATGTCAAACTTGTTGATAACTTGAGTTGGGCTTGCAATAACAAACCGATTTCAAGTCAAGACTTTTTTTTCTCACAATGAACCTCTACACTTTGAAACAAATCGAATGGATGTGATAATGAAGTTGAGAGACAACTTCAACATCCCTCCAAACAACTGTTTAACAATTCTCAATTGAAACAGTCATACATTCTCTGAAAAGTTGGATCGAGACAAGATTAGTTAAGCAGTAAGGGGTGTGGGGCATATAAGTATGACTGTCACTCTCCTCACATGCATACAGAATACCACCCTGGAAAAGCACACACTTTAGATATAATGTCCTTGTATCATTTAAATGTTAATAGGCTTTGTATGGGCTCAAACCTACATTTATTATTGTGCAAATGAGCCTATTTCTGCATATCTATGCTGTCGTTACAGCTGGCATGTTTAGTTGTCTGAACATAATTAGAATTATTGCGCTGTAAGGAGGAGAGAAAAGGCTGTGGGAGAGCAGAAAAAAAGGGGTGCTCATTGTATGTAGTGGAACAAGCTACTTGGTGAAAGTTTCCATTCCACATCTTTCACTCTTTTTAAACCCAAAGATTTATGGATCAGTCTAATTTTCCTTCTGATTTATTTCTTTTTGTCGGACAAGACTGTTGGCATAATTTTCAGTCGTTGGGACCCTCTTTGGAAGGAGACGAGGAAAGGAAAAATGGTAAGATATTAGCATACAATGTACAGTGCATTTCTATAACAAGTGCAATCAATTTTAATATTACACATCTGTAGGGGACTGATGCCTGAGATGTCTTTTGTGTGTGTGCGTCTGTGTGTATGTGTGTGTGTCTCAGCATGCGTGAGGAAGCACACAAGCGTGTGATAGTGTAATGCGAACATTTAAATGTCATTTAGAGGCTCTCTCTGAAATGTGCTGTCATCTGGTCCACTTACGTAAAATTTGCGGCTTTAGTCAACGTTGCTCTGCTACTGCAGGCTGTGACATTTTCTTGTCGACAGTGATTTTGATACTGACAAGGATCAAAGATTTTTTTTTTCCCATTTGTTTTATCGACTCAAGGTTGGCATACAAAATTTAAATTGTATGTATTCATTGTATTCAAAAATGATCCATATATATATATATATATATATATATATATATATATAAGGAAACAAGATAATTATCCAACAGTTACATCATAGCCAGGAGGTTCCTGTTTGGGTTAACTTTTGTACAGAATCAGAAAAAATCATATTTTTAATTGTTTAGCTGAAGCAAGTCTGTCCTTCATTACCCATAACATGATGGTGTTAAAATATGCGTGTTGCTTATTTTACCACGGTCATGTGGTTTATATTTCATTTACATTTTTAAATTTACTGGGAAAATTAAATGTATAACAAAATGGATGAGTCACCCGGTAGTCGAAAAAGGGGGAAAAACAGTGAGTGTTGATCAGCCCTTAATTTGCCCTTGTGTCCAGGTCTAAAATGCAAATTGCTCCCAGACTGCAAATTTAAATAAAGGATTTTTTTTCCTCCAATTTGATTAGAGAAAGATGTTCCAGAAATGAGACTATCCTGTTTGTTGAATATATCAGTGTTTTGATTTTTGGCACTTCCATTATTTTATTCTACCTTTAACACTGCATCACTTTCCACTGGGAGCATTTCAAAATTTGAGTGATTCATCTCTACAGACTTACTGATTGATCATTTTCCCCTGAGTTTTGTGTTTAGATCATCAATAAGCTTTATGTTGCTCCTTTTGTCTCCTTTAAATCACAGGTATTTGTGCCATTCCCAAATTTACAGTCCTGCATCCTGATATGATAAGATGATATGATGTTTCTGAAATTCTTTTTCCTCCCCTACATCAGCCATTTCAAAGGAAGGAGAGGAGTGACGTGCCATTGACGATTTTCAAATAGACGCCGTGCTGCGATGATAGCCACATGGCATTACCTTTAATTCTTGGAGTTATCTTAGAACTTATTGAGCCAAGCAGCTCAGGCGGATTTCTGTATTTTCTGTACGCTTGTCATTGACACTCCCAACTATGCATTTTTAAAATTATGGTAAGGTATAATTTTCAAATCTGTTCTGATTCCTATTTATCAATTAGATCTAACCTTGATAATTCAAGTGAAGCTCCACTCAGTTTTGTATACTTTGACTTATTTGGCTTGGGTTCATATCACCCTTTGAGCCATCCTAATGCTACGTAATGCCATCCTAATATACGTATATACCATGTTCATTTGTATATACTATTCATTCCGTACTGTATATTTCATGTATATACACTATGTATATAACTTGTCTATTCTTAATCCTGTACATACTCTAACTAGGGGCTCTCACTGCAAAATTTCATTGTGCCTTTACAATGACAATTAAAATCTTGAATTTGAATCTGAAAATGCTAAGTCATGAGAAAAACACTCACCTTTCATCACCAATGGTAATGAGTCTCTTCGGCCTCCTGCTTTTGACAATGAGATTAACATGTTAGAAAACAAGCCGAAAAAATAGGCTGTGGAAGGGTGGTCTGGGTAAAAGAACAGCCAACAAATCCTTTGTTATCATGGAGAACATTGGTCATGAAAGTGGATGAGTAATCATGTTGCGAGATTTTACATTGCTTATGCCAGCAAGCCGCTCTTTCATGTTTTAAAGAGGCTTTGCACTCTAACACAGTGCTTGTGATTCATTTGGAAACGGCAAAATGTTCACCAGACACTCCCCTCCCCCTCCTGTAAATTATTGGTTATTTCATCTTACTCATGTTAACAGTGAGGGAGAGAGTCGGGGATTCCAGAACCAAAGCTGCCCACTCCAAGTAGCAAGCCTTACTGCCTGGGGTATTCACTCATGATTGTGGTTAATGTTCAAATTTCTTACATTAGGTATTCGGACTTCGACAGATCTCATATAGAGTTTTGATCCCTGCTCTCTGACAAAAAATCAGATGAGATTCATATGGACATTGGAACAGGCTTCGGAACCAGGCTGCTGCCTCATCATCTACGACTGTGCCACAATTTGAAACAAGAGATACAAAATTTCTCCTCGAAACTGTCCAATTCAAACCCATGTTGTCGATGCACTGTTTGATGAAGCATCCAAAGGTGTAAATGGGCGATGACTCCGATTAAGAGGCATTTCTAGAATACGTCAGTGATTTAGACAGTATACCTGACATCCTGTTAAATTAATTATCATGTCAAGTTTGTCATCCTCTATGAACAAGGGAACATTTGTAAAACAATTTGGTGGACAACATGAAAAGAAATTATGTGATTAGATATCTTAAGAGGAAATGAAAGGAATATATCATGTGTTGTGTGATCAAGAACCCTTGTATTTTTTTTCTACGGTTCTGGAATCAAATGTAAGTTAGGTAATGCGGTTTGAGTTATTCACTTCTGCATTCATTCAACTCTTGCATATAATCATGCAATTCCATCCATATCCACATTATTAATTTGATTTAGGTCTGACAAGGCTCATCAGGGGCCTTAATTTGTGCAGAAATATCTGAAATTAGAAGCTACATTTGAGGACTTTATATTCAAATCTAAATCATTCATTATGAAAAAATGAAAAAAATAAAGTATCTCGAATCCCATAGTTTGAGTTCATATTTTCAACTTAAATAATACTAGTGAGAGCTGCTGACGAAAAGCACAATTTAAAGCAGAATTTACTAGTTCAAGATTTGATTCAAATAAAGTAAAAAAAAAAATTGAAATAGAAAAGTATAATCATTTGCTTTTAATTAGTTACTGCTCCCCTATAAAACTTCACCCCCCCCACTGTAATTAAAATTCACATCTTCAAATTAATTTCACAGAGGCTTATTTTTGGCCGAATGAGAACATGCGTTTCACCGCACTGTAAATGACCTCAGAAAAACAGTGGAAAAATGGTCTTCCTGAACGTAACCCAAAACAATTTTTGTCACATGACTTCTGTGTCAGGCATGGGTTTTCATAAGGATCCCCATGTTCAACCTCATTACTGTTCTTGGAACAACAATCAATGTCAGATCTTTATCTTGATAGAAAAAAAGTCCTTAAATCCTGTTTGGATGTTTGTTCAAACTTTATCCTTAAAGTGACATGTCCCCAGGGACACTTATAAAGGAAAGATTTGATCAGATGTTGTTGTTCTATCTAAACACAATGGAACAGCTGAGCTTAGAGGTATTAGAATATTGGATCTGGGAGATCTCGCCAAGAAAGAAATGTGAAGAATCACTTAAGTTAAAGTTTGCAGGTACTCGCGAAGATGACATTGCCTATTCAGTCATTGATATATAGTTGCATTTGTAGAACAACTTTCCACCTCAATAGGTTCCACAGTGCATTGCAAAGTGGCCCGATCTACCTGTTAATACTCATGCACACATGCAGTCTTCAAAAGCTGTGATTCAAAAAGGTAACCGCCAAGGATGAAGATTACCATTACAACTTTATTTCTGATGTCAATATGAAGTCTTTTGGGCTTATGCTGAGAGGACATTATCACATTGTGTTGTCGAAGCCCACAATTCAAAGAGATGTCAATCACTGCTGCCTGTCGTGACGGATGACCTCTATCATACTCCTCTTTTTTCTCTCTCTTTCCTGCATTTCTCTTTGCTGTCTTCAGCTGTCATCCTCCTTCTGTTTTCCTGTCTTTAACTATCTTCCTTGGCACCTACATCATTCTGTCTCCCTTTCAATCATTTTGCTCCGTGTCTTTGTCATTTCTCTTTCAAATTCCTATATCCTACATTTTCATCTTGCATTTTCATCTTGCATCAGGCAGCATGGTGCCACAGTGGTTCGCACTCAGCCCTCACAGCATTAAGGGGGGGGAATCAACCTTGGTTCGACTCCCACAGAGAGCCTTTCTGAGTGGAGTTTGCATGTTCTCCAGGTTTCCTCCGAGAACCCGGTCTCCTCTCAAATTCCAAAAACATGCAGAAGGTCGTTGTGTATGAATTGCCCTGATGTGTGAATGAGAGAGTGAGTGGTTGTTTTCTCTTGATGTTCCCTGTGATTGACTGGCAACCAGTCCAGGGTGCGCCCTGCCTCTCACTCTATGACGGCTGGGATAGGTGCCAGGATCGTAACCCTAAGTGTTGAATAAGCTGCAGATACTGTTTGTGCAATCTTTCTTACGCAGCCATGGACTCTTTTTTTGCTTCTTTACAAGTCAAAAGTACATTCAGCATTGTTTCTCAGGGTCACACTTATCTCTCTAGCGATTCTAGACCAAAGAGCATTTTGAGATCAAGAACAGCCTTTTCTTTTCTTTAGTTCATATCACCATCACGGCCACCATCCTTGTCCACAGCCTCACCACTTCCCATCTGGACGACTGCAACTCTCTCCTGTTCGGCCTCCCTCAAAAATCTGCCCATTCAACTGGTCCAGAGTTGCCGTAACCCCGTCCCTCCACCACATCCCTCCTGTCTTCCAACATCTCCACTGACTCCGGTCTCAGTTCTGTATTTAATTCAAAGTCATCCTGTTAACATTCAAGGCCATCCATCCCCCCGCCCCCATATCTGTCCGACCTCCTCCATGTCCCCACTCTCTCCCACTCCCTCAGATCCTCTTCCTCCATGCACCTGTCCGTCCCCATGGCCCATCTCACTGATATTGGGAGAAGAGCATCCAGCCGTCCTGCTCCCCATCTCTGGAATTCATTACCCCCCCAACTCAGAAACATAGATACATTCCCTCATTTCAAATCACAACTCAAATCCCATCCGTTTAAAGCAGCCCATTCCATGTAACACCAATTGCTCTTTCACATTTCTTTTTATTTCTATTGTTTATTTTCAATGTGTATTTTGTGTACATGCATATGTCTGTACTTGTCCTTGAGTGTCAATTAAGGCCCCTTCAGATAAAATGTATTATTATTATACCAGTGGTTTCCAGCAGAATAACCACCGTTTTAAAAAACACAGAAAGTGTCCAAGATAACTGCAGGATCAAATCCAGGCCATTAGGACCAAAATATGAGTCAGTGTCGCGGGATGTTTCAGAACTGTCCCAGAAGCTGTTCGACCTCTGCTTTTACTTAAATACACAGGGAGTTTATTTCATACATTAGTTTCAATTTATGCATAAAATGAATAAAATGACAAAGCATCTAGTCAGTAGCTCCGTAATAAATCATCAACGTGGTCCATTCATAAGAAGTCCAGAAATCTACTGTCCGGATAATTTTACACTTGAGTAATGGGAGACAAGGCAAAGTAATATTTCTTATCTCAGATAGAAGGCAAAAAAAAGGGGGATGGAAATGGAAAATGTTGAGCCAGCAAATGAGAATGGACAAATTTGTCACCTTCTTGAAAGGAAGGCACATATTTTATCTTACCAAAGTCTATCAAATGGCATATTTTCACAAAGCAAATGACAGATGTTTTTTTTTTTTTCATCAAATAGCAAAAAAATTAGAAAAAATGGGAAAATGTTTATAAAGCAGACACAAATCGAATAGTGCCACTCCTAAACACTGTTATATAATTCTTCCAAAATATTAAAAATAATTATAATAATAAAAGTAGAAGAAGAAATACAAGTTCAGTGACTTAAGTTTAAAGTAAGCAGCTCTCTCTCTTTGTCTGAGTGCTGCATGTCTGTGTGGGTGTGTGCACATGCATGCGTATGTGTCATTTACTTCCAATATAGAAAAATGTGTATAGGCTTGACAATTAGTGATTGAAATATCTTACATGTATTAAAATGGAAGTGAAATGACTATTTTACTCTTTTTTTTGGAAAATGATTATTTTATATTATTTCATTTTATTCCCAGAAGTTTCAGCTTTCAGATTTTTTTTCTTATTTTCAAGCTCCTCTAATGCCATTATCTATTCAACACCATGTTTAATCCCCTCTTTTTTATCTATTAAAAAATCTCCACCTGAGGAAACACTTCCATCTCACTGACCTTGTTTGAATTTCCATCACTTGTCACTGCATTTTGTCTTGTACTGGAGGGTCTCAGTTGAAATCCAGTCCAATGGAAGGCCATCTGTTATCTGATCTGTAAGGCCAGTATGTGGTTATAACACTGGCACTAGCCACTGGTACTGGCACAGTCAAGTATTTGGCAGTGGTGTAGCAACCACACCGCCAGCTTTCACACTGTGTTTATAAACAGTCTGATTGTTCATTTGCAGAATCCTGGGAAAGATCCTCAAGATGATTTACGTTTGGTGTAAGGACCACACAAAGTTATATAGTGGAAGCAGACAGCTCCTGTAAATCATTTGGTCCCCAATATACAAAAACCCTTATTTTGATCTATTTTCAGCACCTCAGTCTTTTCTTCCAAGGTACCCTCACAAATAAAATATTACACATTGCATTACTCTCACCTTTGCATTGAGGTTAGCAAGGTCCCACTAAATAAATAAGTGCATAAATAAATGATTAAATAAGCCAGTAAATAAATAGACAAACATATGAGGAGGTTTGTGTGATACTCTGAAGAACTGCTTTATCCCATGCCGTATGCAATATGGAGCCTATGAAAGTGCATATGGCTAGAAATGAAATGTGTAGAGAGCATAAGAACAAGATGACATGGGTTTAATTCAATTAATTTAGAAGAAGACGAAGGAGTAAAACTCACCCTTATGATACTTAGCATGCAATTTGTGGTAACTGAAGGCATTGACCACAGCTTCAGCCCCAGTCATACCAGTTATAATGATTAGTTGACAGTATTCCCCATTGTTCTTTATCTGTAATGCAGTATCAAAGAAAAAAAAAATACACTTAACCTGTACCCTGAATATGATATTACGTTCCAAAAAATGACTCTGCACCATTAAACACTGTCATCATGTCAGATAATCACTGATGTAATGAGTGACAGCTTTTGACCTTAAAATGGCAACCTCCTCATTTGACTGTCAACGTAACACGGAACATTAAATACTGACTCATCCATGCTCATCAAATTGAAAAATCACTTTTTTTTTCTTTTTTCTTTGTTTGTTTTGTTTTGCTTGGCCAGTGTCTCCTGGAGCCAGACTCGGGGGAGGGGGGGGGGGGGGGGGGGGGGGGGGGGGGCCGGAGCTGGCCCTGGACCTCCCCCAGGTTTGAAAAATGGAGGGGGGTGGGGACGGG
>CAAKHD010030837.1:10572-59066 GCA_901007705.1 Fistularia tabacaria
ACTTTTCGAAGATAAGGGGTATTTAATTATTTTAAATTTTTTATTTAAAAAAATGTTTTATAATTTATTTTTTTTTTTTTTTTTTTTTTTATATTTTTTATTTATATTTTTTTATTATTTTTTTTTTATTTTTTTTTTTTTTTTTTTTTTTTTCCCTTTTTTTTTTTTTTTTTTTTTTTTTTTTTTTTTTTTTTTTTTGGCCAGCCACACCGTGACGCCTGAGACTTGACCGTAATGACGTGGAATGATGGGGGTGGGGTGGGAAACGAAAAAAAAAGTCGAAACGTGAGCGAGAGACTCTTCCTTACAACCCCATGAACATTTTGCCCTCCGGTCAAAATCGAAACCACTGTGACCATCAGACGAGCCTTCTGAAAAGCCCGAGACGCCAAAACCCCCCCCAGACTGTACCATCAGTGTGTGGTGCCGGGGGGGGGAGGGTGCGTGTCAGATCGGGGCAGGGGAAAAAAAACAAAAACTGTCCGCATCAAAGGCAGGAAACGGCAAGCACTCCTCGGAGGGGAAACACTTTTGCTCATCTTTGTCTTTTTCTTTTTTGTTTTATTAACCAAAGGAAATTCAGTTGATTGATTGTCGACGGAACTCCGGAGGAGAACGTTCTGTGCCAAAACCGCCAATCGTTCGATGCCTGTCTCTCAGCTCCACTCGGGGAAACGTGTAATAACTGGCTTCTTTTTGCCGTGCTGTGTCTGAAGGAAGAAGTAACCTGACACTAGTTACCTGTAACACACCTGCTTCTTTCATTTTTAATTTTATTTTTTTTGTGCCACATCTGCCTTGGAAGAGACAAATATTCAGGATGCCCTTTTTTTTTTCTTTCCCTAACATGCCTTCGTTAGGATACACAGCAATGCTTAATGATGCATTTATTTCTATTTTATGTTTCCATCACCCCAGCAGCATAATGGTTACAGTCCAGCCTCGATTCACTGTTTCATTTCTAAATCTAATCTGGAGTTTCCGTGAAAACCCAGGACACACACACTTGTTTGTCAAGAGGTGACGCCATTAAGATTTCAGGAGTCAGTTGCACCTCAGTCTGCGGGCCTCGGCACAGATGCACGGCTGCCAAAAAAACTTTTTTTTTTTTTGTTTCAATTGCATATAACTTTCATTCTTCCCTTCTCTCTTTTTCCTTAAAGACATTTGCCTTTGTGTTTACCATTTGCCTATTTCAAGCACCACATGTACTTAATGTTTTGGTGGGTTTTTTTTTTGAGGAAATGCTATTTTAAGCAGCAGTCGCTCTCACACAAACACACAAGCAGTTGTCACTGTCATGGATATGAAGTGTAAAGAAAAAACACAAAGTCTTGCAGGCTATATTTGTCCACTTTCTAGTCTCTTAATGCAGGACCGATCCCTTTAACTCACTACTTAAGTGGCTTATTGGCTAGATAAAGGGGCTTGTATTTAAGTAAATTAATGATTTTTCTTAAAATATCAGCCATTTTTCTTTCTTTTACAAGTAAAAAAGAGAGCTGGTGAGATTTTTGATTTGCTTAAGTAAATTTATTGGCCGGTGAAGTTTTGTTTCAAATGTGAATTTTTTTTGGCTAATGGATGATTGTCTTAAACAACCCTTCAATGCTACTAGTTAAGGGGTTCTGCTTCATATTGAGTGTAAGGGCCTCTGACTGGATATCAGACAAATTACTTTGTAAAGACTTTGTTTTTTATAGCGTGGTTTTAGGTTCTGTGTTTGCACACACACACACACACACACACACACACACACGCACACACGTATGGCAACAGCACGCTAGTAGGTCGTGTAGTAACATGTCTATTTGCATCAAAGTCCATCAAAGTAATACTTTGCTGTATTTGCTTTCTTGCTCAGAGCTGCAAAACAAATTGGAAAGTACTAGGGAGCTTAGCTAATCATCAAGACCACACATAAACAAGAGGCAGAAATGATGGTTGCCTTATTTTCTAAAATTCTAACCCAAAAAACAGCTCATCTGAAAGTAGTTTCTCAACAGTGAAATGCAAAAGCACGTTTTTCAAAATGCCTTAAATTCAGCAATATGGGTGCCAATTGATCCCCGTCACAGGTGACCTTTCCACGGCGAAAGAGAAATCAATACCTTTCCCGGGCTGCTTCCAATACTAGCAATCTTTTAAGGAGAATCTCTATAAAGGTAAAACCCCACGTAATGCCCATTACTTACTACTTAATAGCAGCTTTTACATGTTCAATGCTGGAGAAAGCATTTCACAGTAAAGCATTTACTAAGCAATACAAGCATCACACACAAGTATTTAACTGTTAATTCATCAATACATTAGCTACTCTGCAATACTTTTAATTACGCTACATTATTATCAGTTATTCAACCATAAGCGCAACTTCAGTGAATCCTGTTTATGTACTGTTGATTTCCAGGCATCCACACAGTACTCACTGTAATGCAGCACTCTATAATCTAATGCAGTACTCTGTTATACAGCAAACTCACTGCTCAACACGAACGCCTGCAGCTAGCATCCAATCTGAGATGTTAGCTCGAGGATGTCAGCTACGTTAGCTACGTTTGATGGATGTTACACGCATGCACACACAAACTTCTGACAAGAGGGTTTAAGGTTACAGAAGCTGTTTTTTTTTTTTAAGTCAGAAATAATTTGTAGACTAAGAGCAGCTTCAATTTCCTTCTATGAAATACTTTGGTGATACTTTACGTGAAGGGTGTGTTAATATTCATCATGTTGACGGAACAATAAGCACTTTTTAACACAGTCGTAAGTGGGATATTGGCAACATAAGCATCTCCAAACTTTATCTTTACTTTTCTGGCACAGTGTGATTTTATTTTTTCATCTCCTGCAAGAAAGCAAATACAGGTGGTTGTTGCGGTATTTTTTTAATGTTCATCTTCACCTCCAGTTGCAGTCAGTCGTTCACACATTCATTCCAAACGTGTGGCCTAAATGTTGCCTTTCAACATGTGCTAACCGTCACCACGCCTTGGGGAAATGAGGAGGGATTCATGAAAAATTATACCGCAGTCCTGCAGCCGAACTCTGTCCCAGGATTGTTTTGAACTCAGACTCCTCTGACGGGGAGATTAATTGATGGTTGGATGGAGCGACTCCTCTTTGCCTTTCGGGCGCAACGGTTCTCGACCGCAAACTGATACGGGACCCAACGGTGTCTTTGGTGAACTTGACAGATCATGACATCAGTGTTTATTTTCATGTTGAAGCCCTGTCCTCCTCTGACTTGATAAGCGGATCTCCTGCAGAGCGGCCGCATTGTTGGAAAGGGACGGGTTTTGTCTAACGTGTCGTGGAGTGCTAGTTTGTCTTCGTTTTTTCTTTTTGGTGCGTGTTGGCGTGCACGTGCAGGGATGTGTGGAATTGCCGCCGGAGTGCGACATCATGTTTCTGTTCTCTCAGATGACGAAGGAAAAAAAAATGTTTTTTTTTCCATTTATCATGTCAAAAATTTTGATGCATAGATGTGCCTTCTATGCATATGCCTCTGTGTGTGTGATAGCTATAATTAAAAAAACAAAACATTAAAAATTATGAAAAAAAAAAAACTACGCTCTTTAGTTCAACCGCCATTCAAGAACCTGTAACACTTTAATGTGAATTTCATCCTGAACAAAAGAGACAAGAAGAAAAAAAAGGAAAGACGGTGAACTCAGTGCAAACAAACTATATTTTTTAACGTGTATATTGTACATGAGTACCTCGGTAGAGGAGAATGTACTTACTAAACATATCTACTTGCCAATAAGATATACTGTATGTATATTCCTACAATTGTTTTTGTTCTCTCTGTGACACACAGAGGGAGCTCTCACAAAGCTTAAGAGGTTTATTGTATGACTTTAAAATGCAGTTAACCATGTTAACTTCCTCAATAACAATAAATGACGAGCTCATGATGATTTGTCGCCTCCATTTCTCTCATTTAATTTACTTCAAATCACAAAGTCACGGGTTTGAATTTGTGTTGAAAAGAACTTGGATTCAGGTGATTCAGGACTTGTTTGGTGTTCTTGGTCATTCTTGAACAGTCCAAACCACTGCCAGGAGGGGGGCCATAAGAGAGTCTTTAATTTGAAGTCCAGAAAGGATCAATGACTCGTCGCTCAGGTTGAACAGGAAGAGGAAGACCTGAGATGAAGAATCAGTTCGGGGGATGTGTGAAAATGGAATCAAACAAGAAAAATGCTCAAAGCCATCATGAGTCAAGAGACGAAGCCTGGAAATCCAGAAGCGGAACCCAAGACAAAAAATGTAGAAGTGAACAGCAAATATAAAAATGCGAAGGTGAAATCTATACTGCGGATCTCCCTCAAATCTAGCAGCCAAAATTGAAAATCGAGAGGCAAAACTCGAAGTGAAGCTGAAAATGTAGAAGCGAAACAAAAAAAAACCTGTCAACCTGAACGTGAAACAAATATTTTTGAAGCGAAAACAAAAATCTTCAAAAGCAAAACTGAACAAATCAAAGCAAAAGTGATATGCAGTTAGGAAGTGAAAATCTAGAAGCGAAATTTGAGACCACTGGAGATTTTTTTTATTTCTATATTTTTTACATATCTTTTTTCTCTTTATTATCATCAGTGTGGATTACATTGCACAGCAGATGGGTGAACTAGGACATGACATCGCATTACATAGTTCCAATCGCTATGAATTAGCTGTAGTACACAAAGTATTTTTTATTTTTGTACCTATAAGAAAGAGATAATGATAACAGGAATAACAATAATTTAGGACAAAATATAAAATACAACAAAAATGATCGAAAGGAAACGACGGAAGGGGATGTTTAAGCAAGTAAGGACACGGAGTCACACGCAGGAAGATCCTGAAATATATTTTAAGCCTTCGTGGTTCAGAATCCAAATCAGTATGTTTGTACAAATGTATCCTTTTGCAAACGAAGGGAGACATATATATATTTCTTCACCAACATCTAACCGTACCTCTGTTGTCGGGGGGGTCAGGACGCAACCAGTGTCTGCTGATGGTTTTCTTGCCATCTGTTATCAAAACCCCGAATAGGTACTGATTAAAATGTTCTGTAGGAAAGTTGGTGTCTCCCAGAATATACATTTTGAAATGGTATGGTATTTTCATATGAGAGATGGTTTCTAATATTTTGTGTATTTCCGAGCAGAAATCTGTGATAACCTGACATTCCCAGAATATATGCCAGTGATTAGCATCCTGGCTCCCATACATTCTCCAGCACTTTGTATCCTCTCCTGTGAAACGAGTTTTCTGTTTAGGGGATGTAATTTATCTAATTACACATTTCCATGCAAACTCTCTCCATGTATGCGAGTTGGTGCATTTCCACTGAAAGTCAAAATAACTGTACTATTCCTCCTCCCTTATACGTTATTGAATTGGATGTTGTTGTTTATTTGGCTAACCAGCTTTTAAATCTAAGGTCCAATTGATTCGGTTTGAAGTCTGGATCATAAGCACACCATCTAATTATCCCTAATTTATCATGTCATTTATATGTATCCTCAGTTGTGTTCAAGATTTTAAGTTGGAATTTTATCCATGGGTTTTGAATTTTGCTCATGAATTCTTCCAGATCCTTGTTGCCCAGAACTGCAAGAATTGGAGGGTCCTTGATATAAAATAGAATAGAATAGAATAGAATAGAACTTTATTCATCCCCATAGGAAAAATGCTTTTGTCACTGCAGCGAAACAATAGACTGTCAATAAATATGAATATAAATATAAGTATAAATAAAAGAGACAGTTAAGAGATATCAAAATATATCAAAAACAGCCATAACTACAACAACAAGGGCAAGAATAGAAACAGAGTGAAACAACAGTGACAGAAATAGACAGGATGCAAATGGAGTGTCACCAACAAGGAAAAAAAAAAATACAACAACGGAGTTTGGGCATGACGTGTGGATCAGTGAGATCTTGAGGCAGTGGTAGCACAGATGTATCTCCGGCCGGTGATATTTCAATATCGTTCCACCTTGCATGGTAGTCTCGGTTACACAAATTTATCGATGGTCTAATCAGAGCTGAGAAAAATTAATTTTTCAAATTTGGTAGAGCCATACCTCCTTGTTCTTTCGGGAGTTGTAGTGTTTTGCACCTTACCCTGGGTTTTTTTCCTTGCCATATGAACCTAGAAATAATGTTATCCCATTCAGAGAATTTCTTTGAATGGATTTGTACTGGAAGAGCTTGAAACAGAAAAATAAGTCTTGGGAGAATGTTCTTTTTCATGGTCTCCACCTTTTGGGTAAAGCTCATAAAGGGGTTGTAGTTCTATCTCTGTATATCTAAGTTTATCTTGGTAAGAAGGGGTCATAGTTTGTCTTTGCCAATGTATCTTTAGGAATCATTACCCCTAGATATTTCAAGGTAGTCTGGTCCTATTTGAGATGGAGTTTATCCCGGAGTTGTTTTGAGGGAGTGTAATTCTGTGTTAGAATTTGGGTTTTCTGAACATTTAGTTTGTATCCTTTATCCATTTTCCAAACGTATCTAAAAATTCAAATAGCTGGGTCATTTAGAAATATTAAAACATCATCTGCGTACAGAGCAATTTTGTGTCGATCCCCATAAATATTGATACCCTTAATGTTATCAGATTGCCTGATCCATTGAGCAAGGGGTTCGATGTATAGCGCAAAGAGAAGTAGTGACAATACACAACCTTGTCTAGTGCCCCATTCTACTTTAATTGTCTCTGAAAGATATTCATTTATTGTCATGTCTGCCGTCCGATTATTAAATTTGGCGGTGTTTTCCAATCCTTTTTGAGCCACGGCACATATTTTTCATTAGAAAAATCACACGGAACACCACCAAGTAAATATGTCAAAAACGTTTTTAATGAAACAGAATGAAACTGTAGTCTCAATTGACTTTGTGTGAAATCTGGCCCTGTTTGGTTGAACACAAAGCTGATGTTCTTGCAGGAAACGGCTGTTTGGATTTAGCAATGAGTTCAGCAGCTTTATAGCTAGCTTTCAGAGCTTTCTCACTCATCTTGATGGTTTTCTTCAACAACACTGCCTGTTTCTCAATCTGTTTACGCAGATGAACAAAATAGTCTGTGTTCTTATCTTGAAGTGAAGGGTGTTTAGCTTGGAGATCAGAATCAGAAAAGCTGAATTTGTACCTAAGGGGCAAGGATTTTGCCGGTTCCATTGGGGATTGCTAACAAGGACCTTCTAAAGCAGATGTGATGACCACCACTCTTTGGAACCACTGTGGTTTAGTTTGCTTGGAAGCGTGGCACTGTTGGACAGCTTTTCCCCGCACAGCTGGCATATCAGAGTGGGCTTGGTCGCTTCCCCAGTAAAAGTGAATCCAAACGCCGTCTAACTTTCCTTCCGTCTAACGCCATCTAGTGGAAGGGCATTTCATTTTTCTACCTGTCACTGCATGCTGCCCACATAGATGGATGTACAAAGACACATTATTTCCATCGTATTAATAATTTTTCGACCGTTAAGGTGAAAGCGGGCTTTTTTCCACAGCACACCTGGTGATCTCTCACGGCACACTGATGTGCAGTGGTTGGGAAAGATATAGGGTGCTAATTCCTGTAAGGAATTCTTACCAAAAAACGAATCTCTCAAGAGTCTTATATAAGAACCTCCAACTCACAGAGTGAATGCCTTCTCTGTGTCAAGGCTAATCAATAACGCTTGTAGTTTATGTGTTCGTATGTGATTCAAGATATGTAATGAACGTCTAATGTTGTCATGAGTTTATCTCTGTGAGATGAAACCTGTCTGCTCTGTATGGATAAGGTGAGGGAGGACTTCTTCAACTCTTCTGGCAGGTATCGATGTATACAGTTTGTAATCAGTATTCAAGACCGAAATCGGTCCGAATAATCCACAATCCATTTTATCTTTTCCCTCCTTCGGAACGACCAAGATTGTAGCCCCACTCCAGGTTTGTGGGGTTTTCCCTTCTTTTAAGGCTGGGTTAAATGTATTCTAAAGACTTGGTGCAAACTCAGATCTGAAGGTCTTGTACCATTCAGAAGAAAACCCATCTGGTCCTGATAATTTATTTGTTTTTAACCGTGGGATTGAGCTGTTCAGCTCTTCCTCTGTCATTTCGGCTTTAAATTTTGTGTCTTGATCTTCTGATAAATTAGTGGGTAAATTAAGGGGTGTTTGATCCGTTGGTCATCTTCTAATGGCGGCTGAGTATATAGTTGTTAATAGTAATTCTGAAAAGTCAACTGTATACCCTGTTGCTTATATAAGAGGGTTTTTGAGCACAGGTCCCTAATTTTGTAAATTGTACTGTCTGCTCGTTGTTTTTGCAGTTTCCTTGGCCGAAGCTTTGAAAATTTTGAGCCAGATTCATAGTACTTTTGCTTTTTTTTTCCCCCACTGGCTCTCAACGAAGGTGGACGCTTTCCCCTCCCTTCCCTTGTCTTCCCTGCTTGTTGCTCTTTGTCTTGTGACGTCTCTTTCTGAACTATCAGAGCCTGTCTTTTGCACTTGGTCCGAAACCCAAAACCCCCAAAATGGAATTTATTAGATGGTCTCTCAACGTCATTGACCAAATTTATTGTACAAGAAGACAAAGAGAGGGTGAACCTTCATGCCCCGATGGAACGCTTATAGCCGGACACGATGGACTCCTGGGGGGAGTGGAGGATCATGTGCCTGTCGATCCTTTCCGTGGAGGACACTGAAGATATTTACATAATTCGATTTACGATAACAGGTATGCTGCTGTTTGGAACTGGCGGTTTCCTGATTTATCGCAAAATGCTAAGGAAGCTGGCAGTACTTGACAAGCTGCCAGTCATGGTTGGAGGAATGGGCAAGGTTGGTCACGCCGAGACTCAAATGATAGACGAACTCTGTCGTCGACTGAATGAGCGTTTGTCAAAGATGGATACCAACTTGGAGAAGTTGACAGCTCGGCTCGACGGAAAATTACAGTGTCTGCCTGAACCCAAAACAACTGCTATCTTCATTGCCCCCCCCGACACCTGCCTTGCAATGCCGGGTATCTTTACACTCTCCTGGATGGAATGCAGACGAGATGCTCCCTCCCCCATTCCCTACCATCACCATCCTCCACCAGCGAACTTTGTCTCCGTATCTGAACCCACCGAGGTCGTCTCCACGGTAACGTACGTGCTTCGGTCGGCGGCAGAGACAATTGGGCGGGACCGTATGGAGACTGAAGTCCGTGGGCTCACATATCCACACACACCTCCCTCCACTCAAGGCCTTCTTGGCTCACGCCCCCGCCCTCGAAGTGTTTGCTCGCTCCGCAGTTGCAAGCCGGCCAAATTCATTGCGGACAGCAGAACGGTACTTTCGTGCTACGGGACACTGTACGATGTCAATAAAAGCCTCTTGATTCTTCTTCTTGATTGATTCTTCTTTGTATAGGTCATCTTTTTCTGTAATTCATGTGAGTACAGAGCATTAATCTTGTTTGTAATTTCTTTTAATTTTGTGGTAAGGTTTGGGTTTGGTCCCTTTTTGTCTTTTGTCTCAAGCTCCTTCAGCTCCTTCCTCAAGCTCCTTTGTTCAATTCTAATAGTTTGAATTTGTCTCAGGTTCTTTTGATATGCACAAAAAGATACGATTTCCCACCTGACAACAGCTTTCATCGCATCCCAAACAATTTCTTTACCAACCTCTCCATTATTATTTATCTCCATAAAGTGTTTAATTTCTTCTTTGATTTTAGTTTTGAATTGTTTGTTGTTCAGAACTTTTGAGTTTAGCCTCCATAGTGTTCTTTCAGGGTTATTTTTTATTTGCAGAGATAATGAAAGGGGTTGCATTGTCAGACAAGTCTGTATGGCCAATCTCAGAATCATGTATTCTGTGAAGATATCTTTTGAAAATAAAAAAATAATCAATTCTGTAGTAGACAGCAGATGTTCCAGTCTCCACCACAGAGTATACCTGTTGCCTCCGTCATCAGGTTAAAGGTTTTTCTATACAGAGAAATGTCACTGCCAGGGGGTGCAAAGACATTTAGTAGGGTTATTTGGACTCCTTTTATTTTGCCTTGGACTAATAAGTATCTTCCGTCCTTGTCCTTTATCTTTGAGTTTTTTTTCAAATTGAACTCTATGAGAAAGTAAAATGGCTACACTTCTTTTATGGCCTAGTTTGTAAGAGGAGTAATATACTTTGGAGAATCCCAGTATTTTAAGGTGTGTTTCCTGTCAAAACTCAATTTCAGTGTTCTCTTTTTTCATTTGGTGAAAATCCTCTTTCTCTTCATTGGGTTCAGGACTCCATTTACGTTGTAAGAGACAATTTTTGTGGAATGATTAACCATATTCTTTAATATGTGTTGTGTGTGCCTGAGTTCTCCCTTCAAAGTGACTAATTTTTGACTAACTTGATTTTCCTTTCCTTCAGTATTTTTTTTTTGCTTCGGCATATTCCATTTGTATCCTACCGCAGATGGGTAGTCGTGGTCTACCGAGAAGCGGGAATTGTTGTAGGAAACTTCTCTTTCTGCCAGGCTTTACGGATCACCTCTTCCTTTTCTCTATAGCTCACAAACTTGGCAATGACGGGCCGGGGCTTCGCCTGCGAGTCCGTACATTAATTTCAATTTTAAATCCAGATACTCTCTTAGTAGATTCTCTAAAAAGGCGGAGGTTAGTAACCCTCCGCATTCTCGGCTATGCCGTAGATTCAAATATTATCTCGGCGAGCCCGTCCTTCTTGATCCATCAGTTTAGACTCAATGCGAGAGCCGTTTCAAGAGCGTTGTCAATGCCTGTATCACTGTTTCATCATTTCAGGTCTCAGCTTCCTCTAGTCTGTTATTCGTCCTGTGTAGCTCTTGTTTTATCTCGCCGAGTTGCTGTTTGCTGTCGCAGTTCGCTCAATAGACTACGAGGCTAGCCTCGTCTTCCCCATTCTTGTAGCCACACTTTTTTTTACTCCTTGTGCTGACCCTGTTCTTCATCTCGTATAAATACACCCTCATGGAAATGATCTATGTGTAGTTGTCAGGGTTAATTTGGAAACCGTCGACCAAGAGGCAACTCCTAAATTTCTTGATTTTATCATTATTCAATGAGGAAATGAGTTTGAATGGTGGGCTGAAGGTCAGTGTCAAGGTCGAGGACCTCCCTGGAGGTTGTTGAGGATTCAACATGTTCTTTCAGTGGCAGGAGTACACACAGGTACTTCAAAAACATATTTTCTTGCACTTCATACAAAGTTCATAAAACCCATTTCTTTATGACAACAATTCTTAAACATGGCCATCCTTTGGGGAGACAAATGTAGTGGGAAGTTTAATGGTCTCCATCAAGGTGTGATTGTCAAAGGTACGAACAGAAAAATGAGGGAATATTTGTGTATATTCTTTTAAATGCAAGAGTTTATAAGTATTTGTAAATACACTTCTTGCTTCATATGAACATACCGTACATATGCAGTCTCTATATGTGTCCGGGGTAGACCCTGGCTCTCGCTAAGTCGCAGCTGGGTTAGGCTCCAGCAACCCTGCAACCCTGAGTTCAGGGTAAGTGGTATGGATAATGAATGAATGAATGCATGCTCTTTTGCTATTTTGCTTTCCTCCAAAGGCTGAAAACAGAAGAGCAGCTGAGGGGATGATTAGTGTCTCCTCCTTTGTCCTCGTCCTCCTCTTGTTCCTTCAGTGGTTTCCTATCAGATGAAACTATTTGCTGGGTGACAGCCCCTGGGATGGCAGGCGTTTGGACAGCATTGTCGCTATCCAGACACACACACACACATACATATTCAGCGTCTTGATGGTTTGCTGAAAGACTGTACATCAGTGCATTAATGACATTACAGAACACGCACACACACACACACACACACACACACACACACACACACACACACACACACACAGTCACTGTTGTGCTTCCATCACTTCAGAGGCCTTGTAATGTCCATCCTCATTGCTCCGTTATCTAAGTTTTCATAATTCAAATGTTTCACCTGTCAATCTCTACCACGTTATCAGCGCAGTACAGGTTTATCCACTGGAGGACGTTGAAATCAACCAAACCTGAGAGTAACCCGGTTAGAATGATCACTTCATGTGAGGCACTGAAGGAACATCTGCCTGTAGGATCATCTGAACATAGCTTTTTATGAAATCTAATTTATGAACCAATTTGTTGACAAAATTGAAATAATGTTTCTAATTTTTTTGTTTGAATCCGAACAAAACATAACAAACAACCAAACAAAAATAGAATCTCCACAGGCAGAAAAATATTTTAACCAGCAAAAGAAAGAAAAATACCTAAATATAATTTCAAAAAGAATAAGGTAAAAAAAACCTTCTTCTCCATTCTTGATTGATTGATTGATTGATTGATTGATTGATTTTATTTTCAAAACGAAACATGAATGTATTTTCAGACATCTTGTGTTTGGTTGTTATTTTCAATGTTTTCAAAGGCGGTTCAAACCAGAAAAAGAATCAAACCAGGCTGGACTCCAGCCCCCAGCAGCCTGGGAAAAAGCCGAAATATTTCCTTAAGGACACTGAATTATCAAAAGGAAAGTACATTTTCTCTGAGATTAATAACACATGACCACATCTTAACTTTAAATTAAACAACTGTATTATTTATTGAATTGTGTGGTTGCACTATCATAAACTTTTGAATCATCGTCTCGCTCCTTTCTCTCAAAGACAGAAAAATGTTTTTTCACAGTCATTTTTTGTGCTGATAATTCACGAGACTACAACATCACACACTCATGAATTGCATATGTGTGTCAAAAGCAATGTTTTGCAATAGCAAAATACTGTATGTGAATAATTGGACTACATTAGGACATTATTGCAACTGCTCTTTGTTGTTGATTCTGAAAATGGCTGCAGGTGAACTCCTGACTTTGTTTGCTGAATGATAGCATTTTATAACGGTGGTAGTTGTAAATGCAGTCCCAGGGGCCACAAGCCAGTGTTCTCCTTGAGTCGCAGCCTTGATAAATGCAGAAGGCCGTATCAGGAAGGGCATCCGACATATATATGTGAATCGAACAGAGGATTTTCGCAACAGATTGGTTGAGGCCCAGGTTAGCAGCGTCCGCCATCGGTGCTAGAAGCCTCTTGGATGAGAGGTCTTTATCATTACCATCGATCTACCCGTTCAATATTTGTTCCTTTTCTCACTGATGGTCAGGAGCTTTTGGTAGTGACTTTAGGAGCAAGATCACGGGTACAAGAGGCTGAAAGGCGTCTTCTCAGCAGGGCATCATGTGACGAGTCTCAAATGGAGGACATCAAGAGTTTGACGACCTTTGGTTTTTCATCCTTAGTTCCAGGAGCCAACAACACATTGGAATTTACATGTCCTCCCAGGATGGCATTCTGCTTTATGTTTTCCCGCCAAAGGTTTCCTACATTGCTGGTATTTTAAATTTGACTCAACATGAGACACTGGACTGAGGTCAACCTGGGACGGTGAACTTTTTTTCTTACACTGAGCGCTAACCTCCGTGCCACTGTGTCGCTCATTCTAGAAACCAATGATATCATTAAAAGAAAAAAAAAACATCTAAACATTTTTCCAATTATTTAATTTATGGATAAACCAAAACTATATATACAGCATTTCAAATGAAACACCATTTCTTTTTTTTTTACTTTGAGTAAAAGACAATAAGAATCACAATGACAATGAGTATAATACGAAACATGACCGTCTATAAAACATCTTGATGCCCTCCTTCATGCTGGAGATATCATCCAATAAAAAGGTCACGACATTTCATCACAATCCATGGGGAGTGTTTGGGGGGGGTCTGGGGTTCCTCAGTTTCAACAAGAGTCATTGGCCTGGTTGCCGTGGAGTCGGGATATCGGATGATTGCATCGGGAATTTACCGATGGACAAACATGATCTAAGTTCCGAGGAGACTCACGGTTCCGAACGGATCGTAATGGCAGAGATGAACAGAAACCTTTTACAAAAGATGACCCGAAATGGCCAGATAACGTACACACAAAATAAAAAGAAGAATTTAGACTTTATTTTTTTTTCTCTCCCTCCATACAAAGGACAAAACAACAGAATGACAACATCGACATTATTTTCTTAGCAGGTTTTTCGAGCAGGCGGGGGAAAGTTGCGTTGATGACCGGACGTGATGGACGCCATCAGGATACACCAAAGTCATCACTCGTAATAAAAAAAAACAACGCAAAAACATCCTCTCATTAAAAGCAGAACATATGAGGGGTTGTTACAAGTTTCAAACTAATTTAAACATCTTTAAAAAGTCTGTGCTTTAGTTTGGCTTGCAATATTTCACGTGTGACATGATAGACTTGAGCATTTTGCCCCTCCTCAGTCATGAAACAGATATATTGAGGTTTCTTTTTTTTTGTTCTTTAAATTAAAGCATTCTTAGCCACGTGGTACGGAGTCCCTTGTCAGTGAGTCTGGAAGTGCTGTGGAGATGCGAAAACAACCCGGTGCTGCCCTCTTAGTCATGTGACCTCCGTCATCGATGCCGAGTGGTTCTGAAAACATTCGAGAGAGACATGTAAAGAACAACGAGGGGGCGACATAAAAGGGGGGGCGGAGGGGCTGAGGAGTGGGCCGGGGGGTGGGGTGGGGGGGCGGAAATGGAAGTGCTTCGTCTTAGATTAAGCATGCGTGTCAGGCGGGGGACAGAGATGTGGTGCAGAAAGTCAGACTTTCTGTAGAAGAAAGAAAGAAAGAAAGGAAGAAGGAAAATCAACAAAAGTAGTGAAAATATAGCTTTAGCTCTCATTAATGGCAAAACATGTCGTTGTGAATTGTAGCACAAAGTCTATACGTTTTTTTGAAAATGGGTTTAAAGCTTAAGTCTCAAGGGAGCTCTACCAATTAAAGAGGACCATTATGTGCGTTGGAGAATGATGTGTTCAGGGTACCTGTGCACTAAGGGTCTCCAGAGGACTCTCCACGTGTGGGAAGGTCATCAGCGGGAGACCGCGGTAGTCCTCGGTCTTCTGTTTGGCTGTGGCGCCGTGGATGCCCTTAAAGTTGTTCACGACGCACACACCCTGCCGCACGAAGATTTGGGTCGTGAGAGTCGAGCAGGCGGATGGTAACAGAACCACAAGCAGAGATGGATGTGAAACCTGAATCGGTTTGTACAAACAACTGTGATCTCCTCATTTGTATTTACAGATGAGATGTGTGATATTCATCTTATTTGACAGATATTTTTGCCATATTATAGTGGTATGATGTATTATTGAATACGATACATCCATCTTTCAGCTGTTCCCTTCAGGGGTCACCACAGTGAATCATCTGCCTCCACATAACCATCTCCTCTCACACCGACTAACTTCATGGCCTCTTTCACTCCATCCAACCTTCTCCTCTCTGGTCCTTCCGTAGACCTCACGCCTGGCAGATAAAAACTTCCGCATCTTTCTACCCAGAACTTCACTCTCCCTCCCCTTTCCATGTCCAAACCATCTAAGTCTGACTGTATCTCCAAAACATCTAACATGTGTTGTCCCTCTGATGGACCCATTCCTGATCCTATCCACCCTCGTCGCTTCCAAAGAGAACCCCTGACACTTTACTTCCACCCGTTCCTGCTTGAACATATTTCTTCACCTCTTTCCCGTACTTTCCATTGTTCTGGACTGCTGTACTTAACATCCTCCACCTTCTTTATCGCCACTCCCTGTGGCCTCACCGTTCCACCAGGGTTCCTCTTATTCACACACACGAATTCTGGCTGCCGCTAACCTTCATTCCTCTCCTTTCCAGAGCACACCTCCACCTCTCAAAATTTCCCTCCACCTGCTTCAGATCACAGAGTCATCTGCAAACATCATGCTCCATGGAGATTCCTGTCTAACCTCATCTGTCAGCCTGTCCGTCACCACTGCAAGAAGTGATCCCTGACATAGTTCCACCTCCACCCTGAGCGTCTCTGTCACACCTACAGCACACCTCACAGCTGTCTCACAGCTCTCATACGTGTCCTGCACCATTCTAACATACTTCTCTGCCACTCCAGACTTCCTCAAACAGTACCACAGTTCCTCTCCAAGCATTCCTGTTGGAAGCTTTTCAAAATTTTCAAAAGCACAACGCTGACTTTCCCTGTACTGCTCTATCAACATTCTCAAAGCAAGTATTGCATCTGCAGTGCTCTTTGTAGGCATGTAACCACACTGCCGCTCACAAATGCTGACTTCGGCTGTCAGTCGAGTTTCCACTACTCTTTCCCATAACTATATTGTGTGGAACATCAACTATATTCCACTATATAATTCAATATGATGTCAAGATTATATTAAGCATTATTCAGTGACACATTGTATGAGTCTGCGAGAGTCAACAATCATTTTACCGTGTCGACAGAATGACAGGTCAGATTTGCAAATAAACTGTGTTGTGTGCGCTCATTTCATCGATGTTTGAATGTTAAAACTATTACCAGTTTAGTTTTTCTTCATCGGCCAATTTAATTAAAATAATGGCAGCCTAAGGAAACCCCTGGCCCTGAATCGAAGCAGGCTCTGAAACAGTGACAGCGGTGTTCGCTGTGTTGTTCAGCGCATCCCCTGCCTGTGCCAGTGCCATATCGGGGAGTGAACCTAAAACTCTCAGTATCTGCCTGACAAAGCATTTGACTACTTAAAAATGTTTGGCTCACCGGCTTGGCTCTAGTTTGCTGTTCAGGGGTGAGTGTTTTCCGTCTCCTGCATCGAATCCAAACTTTCAAGGTAACGAACATAATCTCCCTCCTTTTCACTCACTCTTTACAGCATTCTCCATTCAACATTCCAGTTAAATGTTAGTGGTACACACCATTGCTCAAGTTCATCCTGACACCCACACCAATCAAGAGATGCCGCCAGCTGCTGTCCTACCGCCTGTAGCAGGAAGCGGCTTGCTGTCATAGAAAATGAATAACATGTTGGTTTTCAGACATGCTTACGGTTCAGAGAGTACTAAAAGCCGGCCAGGGAACAGGGCCTTCATTTTCTGTAGTTGTTGTTGTTTTGTTCTTTCAATATAAATAATTGTATTTGAATTGAGCGTTGAGAATTGGATTTTAGACACTGGTCCCGAATTGTCCACCGCATGCAAAACTAGGATGAAGCCTGTATGATGGTGGGTGCATTGGAAAAGGACTTTGGGCGGTCGAATGAAATGCATCTTTAAAAACTAGTTATCTTGTCACAAAATCAGTTTCTTGTGAAACTGAGCAACCGAATTCCACCTCTCTAACACACAAGGGTCCATTCGCATCATCTGGCGAAGCTGAAAGATAAGATGAGATTCTGGTTGGATTCAGCGAACGAAGCAAATAAAAGCCTTGCAAATGAAATGTTTGATAGCAAATACTACCCCTGAAAATCTCAGGAGAAGGGTTAACATATAAAGTATGAAAATGTCGAAGTAAATTCTTGCTGTATCTTTAATCTATGCATGAGAGAAAGGAAGACAGAGTCCACTGTATAGAACATAAACACGCAGGAAGTCAGACATGCATGGTGTAGTTAAGCATATGTGAGTAGCACGGTCATATCAAGTCAGATTTTTATTATTATGGCGGCAAATCACAGCCCAGTTGGTGATGATCCACGAGGAGCGGGCCTGGAGCACACTCTTTAAAATGATTTCCAGAAACCCTAAATTCCCCCATGAGCAAGCACCTGGCTGCGTTGGCTAGTTGCGGGGAAACTCTGGCTTTTATCGGTGCAGAAGCCTTGGAAAGATCCGATCAATGTCGTCGGCCTTCTGTCTTGACCGGATGGGGTAATCTGCTAGTTTGTTTTTGCAACTTTGTCATTGTCATGTCTCCGACCTCCTAAACTAGAATAGGACCTTAACTTATAAAGCCCTTACTACTAATCCTTCACCAGTTTTAACTAGACGGCCATGAGGCAATTGATAGCATGTTTTGACAGCATGGCTACATTCAGGCCACTGCTGCCGGAGCAGCGGCAGCACAGCGATTTTAACTTGGCCTGAGCACAATTTGCTGGAAGATCCTAAAAAGCTAGTGATGTAGTTGAAGGAAAGCCAGACCGCGTTGGTTAGACCCCGGGTCATCTTTCCCTGATAAACATCTGGTTGACGTACTATCAGTTTTCTTTTTCACTGGACAGTCTGCAGTAGCTGCTTTCCGGACAGAAAAGAACTATCCAGCTGAAATTTAGATATACGAACTAACCTCCTTCAGGGGGAACTTTTTTGTTTTGCATTCTCACACACAGTAAGGGACCACGGCAGGGACCACAGTGATACAAGCCTCTGTGATGTGCACCTTAAGCGGCACACTCAAAAACAAAGTATCGTGATGAACAGGAAGACGACGCGGACAACATGCAGGGCGAAGCTGCCGCAGCATTCATGTTCTGCATGGCAGGAATGAAAACCACAGACTCTCAAATGGATTTAAGTGTTTTGATTTTCTCCCTGCGCTGCTTTGCCGTGTGAAGAACCCTGCTGTTAGCTAACATTGTATTGATTTTGGCCAAAATGTTTATGTTCCGCTGCAAGCCCTGAACACCCTATGTAGTTTGGCAGGCCAGAGGAGTTTGGACCTCTTCCTCGGTCCATTTCTCACGAGTTCTTTCCATTTGTCAAAAGTTGCTAGGAAACAGCCGACCAGTGATCGCAATAGCAATAGCTTTTTTACGATAGCACTACCCGTCCACAAGATATATCTGGTAAATGAGCGTGGCTTATGACTTCTACCAATCACCAGAAACCTACGTCAAATGAGCTCCTAAGGAATCGTAAAGAGACAGTGCTAAAATGGTACTAGGAACTGAGGTCCCTGGTTCCCGTCCAAATGTAAGAGAAAGGGGCCTAGTTCCTGGAAAGGTTCTCAGAACTGCAAAAAGTTCCTACAGTGAAACCAGATCTCAAAGGAGGTAGCTCTCCCTCCACATGTCTCCACGACAACCCTCTCCATTTCTATTGAAAGAATCCATGATATACTATTCAAGAAATTAATAACTCAAGAGTCGACCTTTGAGAACTGTTCCTTGGCCATCAGTTCAGACCCAAATTCAATTTAGCTTGTACATCTATTGATACACACATTGTTACAGCCAAGGGCACCAGAGGCCAGAATATATATGTTTCATGTACATACACATACACACACATATACACACAAGCACAAACATTTTTTTTTCCAAATTATACATAGTATAATCTAATGTGAAAAGGAATTGCCGACAGTATAACGATGGCTAAAAGAGAATCATAAGCAATTTAGGAAAGGTTAGTAATGCACCAGTTGATCCACCACATCTATGTTGTGCGTCCCAGCTGTTTGTATTGGTCATTGAAATTCTCTCAGTAACCTGGGAGACTATGAATGGAAAATGGAGCCGCTGCTTTGCTAATTTGGCATTAGTTACTTTCAGATGGTATACATTACTTCCGCGTTTTAATTTAAACAAAAAAAACATGTTTCATTCAGGCAATAGAATGGCCCAGCAGCTTATATGATATGGAAATGCTGTAAGATGTTTAATGCGACCACGTGACAAGAGTTTGTTATCACGTTCTTTGGTCATGAGGAAAGAAATTCAAGTACGGGTAGCTTGTGAGAATGAGTGAGGAATCAGATTTGTTGTACATTTTCAAGATAATGTCAGTCAGTTACGGCCAAGCAGCCTACATACTAATATGATTCTCTTGTCTGCGTGTATTTAAGCAGTAAATAATTCCTTTTTTTTATTTTACTTCTGCACCGCTTGATGCTCCTTTCTCGTGGCCCCTACTTAACAGTTATCATTTGGGAATTTGTAGAAAAAGAATAAACAAATGTCACAGTGCTAATTTTGTTCCTTTGCATCAAACCGATGCAAAAACAAACATCCAATGCCGTCATAATAGCTATGGTGGGTCTTCTGATATTGTACTTTGGCAAAAGCTACAACAGTTTTATTCGGTGTGTTAAAGGGCATTCTGCAAGGTCAGAATTACGTAAATGTCCTGGCAAATGGATTTTATTAATTTACGCTGGAAAACAAAGTCCCACGCTGAGGGCTAGAGCATCTTTGTAAAAGACACAACATAAGTAGAATATGGGATTAATACGTTGTTTCAAAGACTGGCTTCATTCCTCAGTGACGAGCTTGGATAAGAGCTGAAGCCTGAATTAATCATTTAATTACTTGCATTAGTCTCAGAAAAGAGATAAGGAAGGATAAAAAAAAAAAAGAATCAACCACGATTCTAATCCACTTTGGAACAATCATCTTCTCTTCTTCACGGCTCCATTATTCTCTAATCTTCCCTCCCAATCATGCCAAAACAATTCACTTTTTCCATTTTCCTCACCAAAAACAGGGCGACCACTGATCCCAGGATGAACCCGGCCACTACGTCTGAGCAGTGGTTCCGGTACTCTGACACTCGATTGAGGCCGGTGAGAAAAGCAGAGCAGAGCGTTCCCAGGCAGAGCACCGGTTTGGCCAGGCGGCTGGACTTGGTCTTGATAGTGCTGGTGATGTACATCTGTGACAGAGAGCAGTTGGACATTATATACTTGAAGTGAACATTTTCACACTTTTGTGTTGTTACACATCAAATACGCAGTTATTAATTAGCAGAACGGGGTTTCCGCTGCACATTAAGAGGGATCTCTTTAATGAAAAATTTCAGTACAATAACTACAAACCAAAGTATTCACATTGATGAAATAATTACAAGCTTTACTTTGCCTCAGAATTTAAAAAAACATACAATGTATCTGCCTGTTGCAATGACAGAGCTTTGGAGCAGTGGAAAAAAGAAGCTCTATTTACTCTTTCAAACATTTTCACAACGGAACATTTACTACACACACACACTCGCATATACATACATATACACATATATACAATAGACAAATACATACACACATTCAGATACATACATAGCATGTACGTATACATGTACATGTTTGTACAGGTATGTGTGTGTGAATATATGTATGTGTGTGGGATTGTGTACACACACACACACAACCCCCCCCACACACCATTACATTTATTCAATTCAATCATCACTAAAGAGTGTGAGCTGTTGTAGGGCTACATTATTATAAGATATTGTAGCAATGCAATGCTCGGCACAGACTCATGACAATGATGTATTAGTTCTCAAATATTACTGCTCTATCATTCCTTTTGAGAATATTATAGTGTAGTTAGGTGTATAAAAGCCATGAAATTATGTTATGCGGGGTGTGATTTACATGTAAAGTCATAACTGTCGTCACTCAGTGTGCCAGTTAAATGATAAACACGATCCAGATGGATGCGCTGTTAGTTGGAATAAAGTCTATGTTAGTTGTATACATTATCTAGGTTCAGAGAACAGCTTGTGTGATGAACATACTCTTGAATTCTGAAATACATGCCTGCAATGCATGGTGGACCGTGAATTATGGGTTTATACATTTGACTGTGTTATTCACTGATGTGGTTCCATTAAATATTGTCATTCTGCATTTAAAGTCATTGGAATAATGAAGTGGGCGAGGCGTAATAAATTGGAGAGACAGAAAGTTAGTGAGCCTTGAGGAAGAGGGGGCTCTGGGTGTCAGAAAACCGCTTAGAGATGGATCGAAGTCTGGTTTGGATCCAGTAGGGAGTGGTAAACTCAAGAGAGTTCAATATTCCTCTCAGTCATTCTCTACTTATCAGAATATCCTTCTTTAAACTTCTAAACATGCAAACAGTGAACTATCTGATTGCATTCATTCAAAGACCCAAAAAATGACCACTCAGTTAGAAAGTCCAGAGGAGAATTCAAACATTTAGGGGCTCCTACAAAAACACATGTGCATTTGTCCTACAGCTTGGTGCAGAGGAAACACTGGGAAACGTTTAGCCATTCAGCTACCACGCATAGTTCACATATAGCACATAGCATTAAATCACATTGCAGAGGTAGGAAACAGAGAGAAAGGCGTATTTAATCTGCACAAGAAAACAATGGAAGATGGACGATGAGGTGCTTTACGTTGTTGCCCCTCTCTGAATGTGGATTTATAAATTTGTTATTATATTTCTGCCTTTTGTCAGTTTGGCCTGATAAAGCTCTTGGGACTGAAACAAGACTGTTTATCAAATTTTACTGTGAATACAACGAAAGTGTGCATGGTATCTTTCCTCTCACAGGAACTGCAAAATGTATGTATATCAAATAAATAGCTAAGAAATTAGATGCAAGTATTTGCTCATGGTTTAAAAAGATGGCTGAGTTTCAAATAGCACCCAGTTGGTGCTTAAAATCTGCAAACTTCTCAGTGTTGAAATATATAATGTTTAATGCTTTTTTAATATTTATTTTACTTACTGTCAGGTAAACAGCGGAATAAACACTCAGTGACGCATCCTTGGATGGAAAGGACCGGCGGGCATTCTCTACAATGATGGGGTTCCCGGTGCAGATATTGGCGTTGACGATGAACTGGTGACTGAAGCGACACTCGGCGCCCGTGTAGTTCGGCTTGCAGACGGACAGAAAGTAGGGCGAGAGACCTCCCGTCACCACTTGACCCGTGTTGACAAAGATGTCCGTGGCAAAAAGACCAAACGCAAACACACCTGGACCACATACACACACACATAAGATACATTACATAACAATTACAAACGTATAAACCATCAAAAGAACATTAAGCAACCAATGGCCCGTTCGTTATCACTAAGTCCAAGACAGAGATGGTCCATAGTTAATAATTAAAAATTTAATTAATATTTATACTTCCATATGGAAGTTTCCTATATACATAATTCCCTTCATTCAGTGTAGTCTCATCTGCCTTGCATTTATCACACATTGGGTCGGTGTAATCTCTCCCCCTGGCACTTGAGCACTGAAAAATGTTCCACAGTGCAAATTAAAGCGTAGTTAAGCAGTGTTAATTTTATTACTGTATTTTTTTCCTGAAATTATTGAATAAAAATTAATGTGCCAAATTCCCAGCCCTAATTTCTATTGATACCGAGAGGCTTCTTTAGTTCTGAACTGAAGCCTCTCGGATGAGGGTTGAAACGTCTTCAAGTTAAGAAATTCAAATCCAGTTTCCACGAAAAAAAGATTTCGACAAGAATGTACCATGACCTGGATGACTGAGAACCTCCACAAACATACGGGAGATTGGGTATCGGTGAAACTTCACAAGCGTAAGTGGAACGAGCAAAGGTGGAAGGGACCATGTCAGGAAACAAGCACGTCTGAATACGCAGTCCAAACCAATGCCAAAAGGCGGAGCAAAATTTGGCACCACCTAACGCAGTCTCCAGAGAGGAGTTTAAGCTCCAACAGAAACAATTCGGTAACCTGTCCAGGAGGGTCGAGTGCTAAATAAGCCAAGGCCTCTGAAATTGACATAAGAGAAGCTCCAACCACCAAGAGAGGCACCACGCAATATGGCTTCGGCTTTGTATCGCTGAATTAACTAGAATCTGCCAATGCAAATAAGCACCCTGCAAATAAGACCAAGACTGGTTTGTTGTGGATGCTGTTGTATTCCATATGCAAGAACATTAGCGAACAGGTGGATAACTGCAGCCATCCCTGTATCGAATGGATACGATTGGAGGTCTGGGGGATGAGCTCAAATAGGATATTTGGCTGGAGGATCAAAATGAATAAATAACTGACACCTTAAAAAGGTCTCAAAAGAAGGATGGTTTGGAGATAGTGAAAATATGCAGACACGCACACAATATGATGAAAAACAGCTGTGCACGCACGTGCAGATACTTTTGCAGAAGAACAGAGCAGAACCTAATAAACAGCAGAACAGTTGCAATCACACCCAGAAAAATGTCCTCCTGACGTATCAAAACAGGTACATGCAGGAAGAAGACGCACTGGGGTGGACCCTCGAAGGAAGCTGGCGTTTCTGGATTAGATGAGGAAGCAACAGCACTTCATCGGATGATCAAGAACCAGGGAATATCGCAGAGAATACTAAGGTCTAGGTTCGGGGTTCTTCTCTGCTAGATGTCTGGGCAGTGCGTCCTATGAGCGGGTTGGTTCAGAACAACCCATGCATGTATGATTGTAATTGCGCCTGAAAACTAACTGAACCAAGGTCTGATTCTGATTCGATTGAAAAGTGTTTCCCTCGAGATCTGAATGCAAAAGTAAACTAAAATTAAATGTTTAGTCCGAGTTCCTCGAAAAAAATGAAGATCATATGAGCTGAACAATGATATTGACAATGCTGTTCATTAAAATGCATCTATGTTTACATTTTTACAATTCAGAGCAGAGATAGAAGCACAAACTCAAGAAAGATTTGTATCGTTCATTTGCTGGAAGCTCATCTAATGAGTGAGGCGTTCTTTACGTTTCTTTTTTTGGTTGCTTTAAAAGCATTGAAATAACCTGATACCACTGTGGTGATACAAACATGAAAATTGTATTTGCTTATGAGAACTTTGCACATTCAACCTATCTCAAGGACTCAAGGTTTTTGAATTGTCATTGTGCAGGCACAGTGAAACTTTTCAGTGAGAGCTCCCGGCTCGGAGTATGTACAGGAATAATAAATAGACAGACCAGTTATATACATAGTGCACAGGTATATACATAGATGGCATGAAGGGTGATATGAATATGACTGAGTGTGAAGGGCAGCTTAGTGCGAGGAGGTGTTGGGTTGAGATTGTCGAGTGGGTGTGAGATTGTCTCTGTGGGGGTGGTGGGTGGAGTGGTTGTCAGCAGGGGGAAGCCCCCCCCCTGCATCCGGGCATCGTAGATAGAGCCCAGATCCAGGAGAAGGGAGCCTACAATGCGCTGTGCTGTTCTCACCACCCGGGCCAGCTCCTTTCTGTCTCGTGCCGTGCAGCTGGGGGTATTTTAGATGGGCTTCCGTGTCACATGATTACGGCGGCCTATCAGATGTCAGAGACAAAGGCTCACTGCACCTTCCTCCATTGAGCGTAACCATGGTCCTTGACCCATTTGTTCAGAGTGAGCCTGGCAGCTCCGTGGAAACTTACTGAATCAGAAAATACTGACAAACTCCTTTGTTACTGAAATGTTAAAAATGGAAGTTTAAATTCTGTTTATATCTGGTTAGAAATGATACAATTTTAGATGAACAAAGTATCTGAACATCAGAACACTCAGTTACTTGTTTAAAATATTAGAAACATCATCTTATTTCAGTTCAATTAACTCATTTTTCTTAGTAATGGTAACTTTATAAAGATTTCTCTCAAGTATTTTCATTCATGACTTTTATTCATAATTCCTAATAAAGTTATATATGGACATTGTGCAACCATGTGATTTTCCTTTAAGGGGCAAAAGATATTGATATCACCATAAACCAATTTGCATTGCATTGAAAGGACATATATTGGTATCACCCATGTTACATTAACTTGTAAATACAGCGGCAACAATTAATTTTCTCAGTTCCTCTCTGTATATTCTTAAGTTGACTAGATCTGTAGCGTAAGGTGTGACACAGATGTTCTTAATACAAATGATAATTTGGAAGCAGAAGACCCACTGAAATAGGCCTGGTGTGCAGTGTAAAAAACCTACATTGTAAAACCGGCATTAAGAGTAAGTGAGGTGACAATATTTTACCAATGAAGCGTACGATGCGGCGGATCAGGGGGTTGAGATAACAGCAGTCCCCTGTCACTATGGTTTTCTCCTGGGCCAGGAGAGCTTCCCTCGTCGATTTCATCGCGTACATGGACACTTCTCCGATAAAAATCTATAGAGAGCGACACAAACAAGGAAAACAAATATGGAGGTCGAAAGGAGCTCATGTGCGCAGATACAATGAATGATCAGATATTTGAAATATCAAGAAATCAGTTGGCAGAGACATGGTTTGACGAATACTATACATTCAAAAGTCTGGATTTTATTCCCTTTGGATTTACAGGGCAATCATGCAAGGAGTTGGGTGACACTAGAATATTCAACAAATAAATAATGCATGTCAAAATGGAAATTCAAGCATGAAAAATATGAGTCATTCCTCAGAATTAAATGCATGCAGCACATAAGAAGATAATAGAAAAATTAGCTCGAATCATGAATAAATATGAAAAGAATCTAATTAATGAAGAATAAATATAATATAATATCATACAAGAATATGAAGTTTTACTGTTAACTCCTTATGACACACTATCTCTGGGTCGTTGCCTATTTCTAAGTTAAGTTAAGTTGAAGGGAGATGAATGGAATGATATTTGCAGTTCATTTACATACTGAGTTACCCCTCTGACCGGGATTCAGATTTTCTTCTCTTCCTTTTCGGCAGTTCCCTTCAGAGCTCAGTATAGCCATTCAACTTCCTCTTTCCAACCCTACTCTCTGCATCCTCTTCTCTCACATCAACTTTTTCATGTCCTCTTTCCCTCCATCCATAAATCTCCTCTCTGGTCTTCATCTAGTCCTCCCCTATCCGTCTTCTTCACATGCCCAAAACATCTAACATGTGCTGTCCCTCTGATGGACTCATTCCTGATCCTATCCATTCTCCTCACTCCCAAAGAGAACCCCAGTATCTTCAGCTCTGTGACCTCCAGCTCTGCCCCCTGTCTTCTCTTCAATGTCACCGTCCCCAAGCCATACATTTCTGATCTCCACCACCGTCTTCTACACCTTTCCTTTCATTCTGGCTGATACTCTCTTATTTTCCCTCACTCCTGACTCCTTCTCCGCTCATTCCAACCTGCTCTAGCATGTTTCTTCACCGTTCCAGTCGGGCCCCTGCCATTCAAACACGAATTCTGCCTTAATGCTGCTAACCTCCATTCTTCCCCTTTCCAGGGCATACCTCTATCACTCTAGATATTCCCCCACTGGCTCACTGCTCTAACTACAGATCACCGTGTAGTCCGCAACTCTGTTCCACGGAGATTCCTGTCTAACCTCATCAGTCAGCCTGTCCATCACCACTACAAACAAGGAGGGGCTCAGAGGTGATCCCTGATGCAGTCCAACCTCCATGCTGAACTCCTCTGTCACACCTCACCACTGCCTCACAGCTCGCATATATGTCCAGCACCAGTCTAACAGTCTTCTCTGCCACTCTGAACTTCCTTTAACAGTACCACAATTCCTCTCTCTGCACCCCGTTGTATGCTTTTTCTACAGAGGCACAATGTAGCTATTCAACATCCCTGCACCCAGATTTTATTTGGCTCCCCAGTGCGTGTCAGTAACTTTGTTGCCCAAAGGAATTTAACAATACACAATTAAACATTGTGTCTTGTCAGATATGCAACTGCTTTAAGGTCACAAGTTTACACTAGTCTCCCTGCCTGGCTAATATCTTTGGCCTTGCTGACTTTGACCAGGGGTCGGCAAGCCATGGCTCCGGAGCCGCATGCGGCTCTTTGATCCCTCTGATGAAGCTCCCTGTGGCTATTGAAAATAATTAACAAGTATTGAATTAAAATGTATTTTATTTTTGAAATGTAATTTTAAAGTTGAAGATTATGGTTATGGTGATCTTGTAACATCGAAATAAAACGTGCTAAAATATTTTCGTCACATGAACTTTATCAAAAGCAAACATTGCGCACACCTCACAGAGGACAGGTGACAATCCTGTGTGAAGATGAAGGTGACGCTGTGTGCTGAGGTTCAGGGGCAGAAATCACATTAACCAAGTATGATCAATATTTTAATTGCCTATTATTTTAGATTTTTTCGAATTTTTCCATTGTTTAGTGAAATAGATCTGTTACTATTCAGGTTGACAGCTGACTGCACATGCCAGTAAAAGGATGACAGCACACAAAGAGAGGACAACATTTTTGGTTTGCTGCCGGTGGATAATTCAAGTTGGGCTTTTTTTTGTCATAAATACAAGAAGTACTCAAATAGACATTGAGTATTTTGCTTAAAAGTAACCTTCAACCAAAGGTCTTTTTTTTTCGAAGTCCATAATGTTTGGTTGCATGCAGAAATGCAATTTCGTTTTCTCTGCAGTTCATTGATTTTAAAAAATGCAACACATATTTTGTTTATACCTAGCATAAAGGGAAAAAAAATTACGTTGCATGCCGTGTTAAATCATTTCACATTTTAAAAGGGTTGTGTGGCTCCTAGTGTTTTCTTTTCTGTGGGGAAAAAAGTCCAAATGGCTCTTTGAGTGGTGAAGGTTGCCACCCCTGACTTAGACTCTACCTTTGCCTTCTATTTGGGATTTGTCTGGCATTGCCTTTCCATGTGTTAATAATACAGAAATTATCTATTTAAATCCCTCTGACTCCATTTTTAATATGACCTCGGGGACTGACCTTTCTGCATGCAAATGTGGCTTGACAAGCAAGTACATGTATGCACAAACAAGTGTGACTACATGTGCTGTTCTTTTGGTTACAAAGGAATGATTTGCTAAAATGTAAACCCAAATCAGTGGATGGCAAATTAAAATGCATTGAAGATGCAGGTAAGGATCTCGGCTCTATTTTGATGATGAAACACATTTTTGTTTTCAAAAACGGATTAGTTTCACTCACCACGGCAGTGGGGGCAGCCGCCACCGCGCAGTACAGGATAAGAGGGGGGATGAAGCTTGACTCTTCTGCTCCGGGGTACGGCTTCATTAGCTCAGGATCGTTGCAGAAAAAGCCCTGGATGTGCACATGGAACAGGTCTGTGCACTCCATGTAGTACGCCAACAACACCGTGCCAGACATAATGACGAGCTGGAAGAAAAACATGGCGTAGTGACATAAAATAAGACTGTAAGAGAGGAGGAAGGGATAAAATGAGAGTTCACCAAAGGTCCTCCCCGAGTCAGTGTACAGTCCTTAAAAAGTTGATTTCCTTAACGTAAGTGATGTCCCAGTAAACGTAGCCCTTTTCTGACAGCAGGGCCATATGTCTACAAGGTTTCAAAGCAAAACAACATCAGAAAACCTTTGAGATTCTCCCTCTGTTTCTCTCTCTCTCTCTCTCTCTCTCTCTCTCTCTCTGAACATAAACCCCATCCCATACTACCCACCAACCACCAGCGCGACCATCACTTACCACCTCCTCTCCTCTCCCATCCTTTTATACCACTAACGTCATCTTTTGTCTCTGGCCTCCTTTTCAGCTCTTCCCAGAATCAGCTGCGGGCCAATTCCTTATGTATGGTATTTTTATTCGCAGATGATGAATCAGGACACAAATGCAGAATGCGGGACCATATTGACTTTTCATGTGATGTCATAAAATCGGTTGCATTCGTATCATTTCGCCGTTAATGCGCCAACATGGCTGCCAAGCTGCTGCCCTAATGCTGAGGTTTGGGTTGAGAATATCTCAGACATCTTCTGCCAGGAGATGTAAAATCTACCTTGTTATTACTAATCAGGGTAAAACCTTAAAATGACTTGGGAATCTCAAAGAAACTGTTTTGGCGACAAAACAAATCGAGCTCTTCATTCTAGTCCGAGCACTTGGTTTCTATTGTCAGTTTTGCTGGTGTTTTCGACGGGGAACATGCCATGCGAGAGGAAATGTTCAAAATAAATAAATAATAGAGGCTACCACAGTAAAGTGATGTCTACAAGCTCTATGAGGTCTGAATCTTCATGCAGGATAATGCCGGAAATGTTCTCCCATGATATATTAGGCCATCGATCAACCTTTACACCAGTCTTCTCGGGGCAGGACGGTAATTCAGACCATGGTCGATGCATGTCAAGCTGTCAAGCCGAACCTTCAAAAAGTTATTGTTGCTGTTTTTTTTTTTTACACTGGCAAACACTTCAAAATAATTCTGGGCTCAGACTAATTACAAGACAATAAGATGTTATCGATTGACACTGTCAAATGCAACGGGAGAGAAAACATTTCAACTGCGGATGTAGTATATTTATTTTGGTTGGTAATTTTATTGTGATATCAGTGTATAATTGTTTGAAAAATGTGGTGCATTTTGTTTTGCAATAATACCGTCTTTACATCACCTCGTATTGACAGATTGAGTGGCGTGCATATACGGAACAATGTCGAATCCAAGGCAATGGTTCCCATTCCCCGGGTTTAAATGGTTGGCTTTGGCGGTTCTCATAAATACTGTATAACTTAAAAGACTCAAAAAGTCTACAAATTTTAGAAACAAGCTGTTGTGGAGTTGGAGAGATTAAGGCAGCGATATGCCGAGTCAAGTCGAGTCGAGTGACATTTTATTTATGTGCCGCCAAATCACAACACAGTTGTCTAATGACACTTTACATGTGCAGGAGAGCAAACCACACTCTTTAAAAGTGTTTTACAGAAATCCAACATTCCCCCGTTGCAAGCACTTTGTGACACCAGCGAGGAAACACTGCCTTTTCTTTAGCAGAAACCTTGGACAGATCCCAGCTCCATGTGGGCGGCCTTCTGTCTTTGTCTCAAGAGATGGAAAGCAAGAGTGTGGTAGAGACGTGGAGATACGAGGGTTGGGAGGTACACGCACAATGATCTCTTACCATTAATAACAGCAGTGCTAGTTATATGATTATGGCTGACGTGAGACAATAATTCTTTTGATATTCACAAAAGAAATAGCAGTGGTGGTTGCCTAGCGAGACCACTGCAGTAGATCAAGCCATGCCCCCTGGGAACCTGGGAAATGAGAGAGCCCAAGGACTCGAGAGGAGATGTGAGGTTACTATCATGCATTGATGAAGGGATATACGTGCAGACAGGATAGGAAGAGTGGGAGGAATGACAGAAGTGGATCATGGGATTTCCCTCAGGAGAATAAGCCTATTGCAGCATAACCGGGGACAGGGCTAACTGTAACTATGAGCTTTTTCTGAAAAAGAAAGCTTGATGTCTATTCTTACACAAAGAGAAGGTGTCTGTGAGGGTTACTGACCAGGCTGAGTGATGAAAATTGTCCTTGAAAAGTAACCATAAACTATTTACTTTCGTCTCTGCAACTTTGCCAACACAGAAGAGCCCAAGAGTTTGGCAGCCAATAATGCTTGAAAATTTCCATGACAATGTCAGCTCTCCTTAAGCGCTTGAAGTCAGCAAGGTTTTATCAGGATTTCTGAATCTCTTTAAAATATATAGACATGTTTTGGAAAACATACGAAAATAGCATGGGTAGGCTTACAATTGCATTTACCTGATAAATCATAGATAAAGGCAGTGCATTCCATGACTCAATGTATACAATTTCCAGCTACTACCATATAACTGTCTGGTATTAATAGTAAGAGATTATTTGTGCCTGTCCCGCCCAACCCCCCTTCCCCTCCCCCCATCTCTATCATGCTCTTGCTTTCTATCTCACTGTCCTTCTCTCTTCCTTCTGCTCTCTTTCTACCCCAATCGGCTGAGACAGAAGGCTGCTCGCACTGAGCTGGAATCTGTTCAAGGTTTCTGCCCGTTAAAAGACAGTGTTTCCTTGCCACTGCTGCTAGTCGCTTGCTTTTGGGAGAATGCTGAGTTTCTGTAAATGATTTTACAGAGTGCGGTCCAGATCTGCGCTATATGTGAAGCATCATGAGACAACTATGTTGTGATTTGGCTTATGTTAATAACATCTGACTTAACTTGACTAATTATTCTGTCATGTAAAATCAGTGACATGAGAATTGTATTCAACCTTTTTCAATTTATGAAATGACCAGAGATTTTCATAACTGGGATGGGAAGAGAAACCAAAGGGTTCAGCGACACTAATAAGAAGATAATCTGTCTATGAGATTCTTTGGTTCGTATTATTGCCCAACTTGATACCTTTAATATTAGGATTTCCCTGAATGCCAATGTTAAAGGCAGCGATGAATTGTTAAAACAGAAAGGGGTGCAATGTGTGACCCTGGCAGATAGCAGTCCTGGAATTTTCACTAAAATCTACATAATCTTTAGAATCCTGTGGGTGTGAGGGAAATAGTTGTCTGGTCTGGATGGATTATGTCTGGTATTTCTGAAATTTAGCCCATTAAATAGCAATTTTGTTGTTATATACAGGTCATAAAAACATCCGACTTTTGTTTGTATCTGTTGATATGAAGGTGTTTATTTCCGAGAAGAAATTGTCGAGGTTAACATTAATATATTTCAAGGGAGGCAGCAAGGTGTTGCAGCGATTAGCACCCCTGGCTTACAGCTACAAGGTCCCTGGTTCAATTCTGACAGGGGACTTTTCTGCATATGAGGGTTCCTCCAAAACCATGCAGGAGACTATAGGTAATAAAATTTTTGGTCTCTATCAAAATTCATGAATTGGAAATGTGAGTTTCTTTTCATGTAGTAAATTATAAAATTAAATAAAGGACTGATCACTCATCAAACATACTAAAAATACCAAAAATGATCCGGCAAAGCATTGGTAAGATCCATTTTAAGCTAATTAAGTCTGATCAGACTTATCCTTTCTCTTGTGTTGGTCAGCCCTCTAATTATATTTTGATTACAATGCCTCTTTTCAAATCCTTAATCCACTGGTTAAGGCCGCTTTTCATATCTCAGTCTGAATAAGTCCCTTGGAAAGCTATATAAAGACATCTGCTTTTCTTTAACCTGCCTTCCCGCTGGCGGCGTGGTGCATTATCAGCGAGAAGGGCAAATAGACCAGACTGACCGTCACATAGCCGTTCAACAAAGTAACTGTCGAGTCATTTTTTCTTCCTAAATATCTTTTTTTCTGAATTTTTTGACGCACCTCTGTAATGCTTTAATTTGTTTCAAATTGTCAACGCCTTCTGGTCAATCACATCAAGAAGAATATCAGTGTCCTTCTGCCACTGCGAATTTATGAGTCTTAACTAAATATTCTCCTTTGGCTGTTAGTCAAATAAGCGAAGGTACTCAGTGGTGGTTTCGGCCCTTTCACCATTTGTTTACTGACAGGGATACACTGTTGAAAAGAAAATCAATCATGGATACAGCAGGTTCTTCTTCTCAAATGTAAACCATCAGAACAATCTACAAAACGGAGAATTTTATCAGATACGCATTTTGTTGTCATGCCAGAATGAATTAGCCCGATAAGATGAAGGCCGGTTTCTGTGCCATAAGACACAAAATTCGTATCATGCTTCATACGTGTTGCTGGCAGGCAGGCTAAAGAGAGCAGGGTGGATGATGGGGTCACACAAGCAGGTGGAGGAGGAGGAAAACTCATGTGAGATATTTGCTTGAGCAGATTTTGAAATGCCAACCTTGTTGATGTGACTATGACGGAGACACATGTCAGGAGGAATTCCACAGATCCATCTTGTTGGCTATCGTTGGCTTGTATCTACTACCGTCGTATCTACGACGCCACATAGCGTCCGAAAGCTGCATTGCGACCTGCATTGAGCTTGGACCTCTCCAAGGTTTCTGCCCAGTTAAAGCCAATTTTTTTCCTGCCACTGTTGCCAAGTGCTTGCTCTTTGGGAAATGTTATGATTCTGTAAATCATTTAAAAGTGTGTTGTCCAGACGCGCTCGACATGAAAAAGTGTCACAGCGATTGGTGAATTGGCACCATATAAATAAAATCTGACTGACTGACTTATTGACTATTCATATTTCTCAATGATATTTCAGTCCGGGCTTCCCAGCCCCACATGTGATCGGCATTGCATTCATGATGGAATTTCTGTTTGGGTTCAAGTACAGAGCGGTGCAGCATCTCCAGAGTGTGATTTGCATCACAACCCTGGTCCAGCCTGCGGCAAGCGGACTAACCTTAATAGTAATATCATAACATTTCACCTACATTGTCTGCAAAGGTTCTCAGTCATCCAGTGATGTTCTCTCACTTTTTAAAGTGTAGAAGCTATCTATGTAGAACTTAGAGGGACCATCACTTAACAAAGTCAGTGGCTTTCGACACAATATTTGGGCCGCCTCTGACTCTGAGCTTCGATTGGCTCCAGGGCAGATAAACATCCATTTACAATTCTTCTGTATTGGGTAAACTTCATTCCACCGCCATTTGGATCTAATCATGCGTCTCAGTGAGACTCAGAGAAGAACCGATAAATGGAAAGTTCTCAGCATGATGGGCACCAACTGAGCAACGGAAGACTGTGACAATGCTATTGCTATTATAAATAAAAGTCTGAGACGTTGAGTTGTTTTACGCGTGCAATAGTTCTTGTGCTTTCAGAGACCAACACCAGAGGGAGCTTCTTTCCCAGTACAGGGCAGCGCAAGTACAAAGCAGTAGATAAGAATCAGGACAGGACAGTCAGGCTAAAATAAGGAACCTTAAGCACTCTAGGTTTTTATTGTGGTCAGTAGTTCCCTGATTTAAGATTGGAATCAATTTCTAACATTCACAATGAATACTGTCAACTTGTTTACCAACATTGCACACCGTAATAGACATAAAAGTTCCATGACCCAGCTGCATAGACGTCCTTCATGATGGATGAAACCTTGCGTCTGACTCAGGCTCAGAGACCATTTATCTCTAGGCTAAAGCTGTAACCCTTTAATAATTCATAAAAGAAAGAGGAACGAGGTAGCATGTTGTTCCAAAAGTACATTTAATCATGAAGCGTGATTCAGAAGATGAATCCTTCATAGAGTCAGTACAGACAGAAGTCACTTGTGCAGATATTTCATTTTTGAAATAGCAGCAGAGAAGAGCTCGGCTGAGGATTTAGATTACTGTCTCCACATTGGTGAGATGCACTAAAATGGCATAATTGAAAGAAAAATGTGACTATTGTTGTAGCCAAGAGACTTTGCAGCCTCTGCCTATTCTGAGAGGCTTTATTGGACTTCTGGAATCAGAGCCACGCTTATTATGAGCACATGTACTCAAACACCTTGAGAAGACAACTTGATGCTACTGTAGTAAGACTGATGCAATTGTTCGGATTTGTGTGTTAAATAATCATCTGCTCGAGAAAACCCTTCGGTGGCCCAAAGCTTTCATGACAATTAATGTGCGTATAATTTTACCCCTTTTCGACCTTTCTTTTATTTTATCGCACTTTGTTATATTTTCCTGCGGGCCTTTTTCTATTAAGGAAAACAGGCTTCGCTGTATCTTCATGCGAGAGAGGCCCGACTCTTTTGCCCTCTGGTCTGAAAACACTATTAAAAGTCTAGACGTAGCATGGATTTAGCACAAGTATAGTTGCGGCATTATTTATTTATGCAGAGCAAGTACACAATACAATATGTGTATTTAACATTTGCACATGTTTGTCCTTCTATCCAGTAAATGTTTACTAACCTCTTTGCACAAACATTATTTCTTACATGATCATAATAAATAGACTCTGTGGGGTTCCAGGAGACTCACCTTGTGTTTAGGATTTATAGATTACATACAATATTGAATAACATATTTAGTCAATCAACTGCTAACACTGAGCCTGAAAGCTGGATTTATACAGGAAAAGAAAATTAATGGAGTAAGTGAAAATTGCAAACAAATGACTTTTTATCACTTATGAGCGTCTATGCGCAAACCTCCATGGAGCCCCCTGAGAGGTTATGCAAAGCTTTGTGACTCAATTTAACAAACCATAAGTAGGTTAAGCTGGAGTACTCGAGACGGGCCCTCGCCGGTATGCAGTTCGGTTAATTTTTCATTGTGGAATTCAAAAGCTGAGAAAGATGTGCAACACTGCATCAAATTGACGGTTGTGTGTTCATAACACGTTAGACTGGAGTTAAATTGAACCGTACATTGTGTTTGTCTATGACAAATAGGAGGAGATGAGGGATGAGATTTAGGTAAGAAGCAGACCCAGGGGCTGAAAGCAAAATGAGGCCACGAGAATATCACAAACAGAGAATTAAAAAAAGAAAGCAGGGAGGGAGATGCCGAGACAGAACGAAGAATCGTATGTCTCCAATGTAACCTGTGAAGAAAGGGAAGGGTTATCGAACCTAACGAGATGTGATGAAAGCTCTTACTAATGAATTGTTACACTTCCTGAGAGCTTGCTCTGTGTGATGGACACAAAAATACACATCAGTAACATTTGTTATTCCAAAGCTGTGATCATTATTTTTCACTGATTCTGTGTTTCACGTTATTTTACACAAACGGAAGTTTACCCAATACATGTGAGCCTAGTGTGTCTTGAATTTCTTTATATTGTTTTGTCTAGCCCCAGTAGTGACCATTGACTCATGAGAGTCCAATACAATCTTAAACACATAATCCTTAATGGATTGAAATGAAAGGAATAAATAAAAATACAGTGAGTTCAATGTGACTAAAGCTAAAAAGAGTGCCGTTACTGTTGCAATGAATCCAAATGAGGATTCAATGCATTTGCTGATAGCTTTTAAAAGACCCTAAATTTGATTTCTGACTGTGACATGCCTGTTTTACATTTGGTGTAAACAAATTATTGAATTAATCATAGCCGACAGTCATTTGGGCCAATTCATAAAACAGCAAAACGTCTTGTTCATAAAGGAGCCAGTAGGGACAAACTACTACCTTGTCGTAGTAGTAATGTAGTCGCATAGAGTACCTTAAGAAGTAAGCGATAGTGTATGTCAACATCAACCGGAAGCTGGGATCGGATAACTTAATCATTATTTCTGATAAGCAAACCCATAAACAGTAACAAAATGGGGGTATAGAAGACAGGTATTCTTTTTTTTTCAAATCAATTTTCACGCTGTTTAATGACATTCACCCACACATGCGATCTCTCACCTCAACCAAGATGAAACATGGGATGATGGAGTAGCTGTGCAGTGTATTGTTCAACACCATTTTGCCCCCCGTTGGGAGACTTCTCCTATTAGGATTCATGTCACCTCAATCTGAAAAGATAGAAACATCTCATTTAACCGCTCGTTATTTGGCTAAGACCTAATTCCAGTTGACGGCACGGTGGTGTAGTGATTCGTGCTTCTGGCCAACAAGAAGGAGGTCCCTGGCCTTTCTGTGTGGAGCTCTCATGTTCTCCCTGTGTCTGCTTGGGTTTCCTCCGGGTTCTCAGTTTTCATCCAACAATCCAAAAATATGCAGTTAATTGGAGACCCTGAATCGCCCAGATGTGTGAATGAGAGAGTAGATGGTTACAAGTCTCTATATGTGACCATGTGATCGACTGGCGACCGGTCCAGGGTGAACCCGCGCCTCTTGGCCAATGACACCTGGGATAGACTCCAGTCCCAATGTAACCCTGAGTGTTGGAAAAGTGTACAACTGGACAACTTTACCATAATCTGGTCAGACAGAACTTAGCGATCGCGGAAGTCATGAGGCGGTGGGTTCTGTTTATACATCAATGACAGCTGGTGCAACGACTTCAAAATCCATCGTAACTTCCCCGCCTGGAAGTGTGTCCCTGTGTCCGTATTACATTCCCCCCCAGCGCTATCATCAACAAAGCAATGGAGCTAATAGCTGTGGAGGCTAGCAACAAACTAATTGAGTATCCTGGTGCTCAGCTACTTATTGTGGGGGACCTTAACAACTGAGACTGGAATGTGCACCACCATATGTGGACATACATCCACTAGAAAGGCAAATGTCTTGGACATGTGCTATGGCAACATTTCTGACCCATTCCACACCTGGTCATATCCACGACTAGGAGCGGCTGATCGTAACATAATTTCTCTACTTCTACTGTAAAGACAACTGAAACGACACAGTCTGAAATACTACATTGCCCCGGTGGTCAGGGGATACCATGGCATGCACTGACTAGAACATTTTTGCTGGAAATTTGAAGACAAAAATTCTTCTATCATTGACAACAGAAAATGTACTAACTCCAAACTTTGGATCACATCACAAATTAATCAACTACCTCAAGACAAACACAAAGCCTTCAGAGGGAAGAAGTGGCTTAACTAAATGGAAATGTGTCACTGGAAAGCTAAAGACAAGGTACTTGGGCGAAACTGAAATACAACATCTTGGCAAAATAAAACAAAACAAGTGTTTCAGAAAGTACAGACATTTACAGGTTGTGAATCAAAAGTTTCCATATGCCCCGAAACAGACACAGCACTATTTGTTAGAGGGCTCAATACATTTTACAACAAATGGGATTTTTCAGCAGAGTGCAAAAATGTCAGAGTCGTCACTTCACCGGACCATTATTAACTATTCCCCTTCACTGTGAAAAGGCAGTGTCAGGTATTGTCTCGGCAGGTGGTGGAGGCTGGGCAAGGCACCTCAGCGAGGGTGCTAAAGAACTGTGCACAAGGCCCTACAACCATTATCCGCTCACTCTTTTGCGAAGCTCATCTCACTGCCACTATACTCTCCTTCTGGAAAATGGCTACCATGATTCCTATGCTCAAGAAGGAGGGCGGGGCTACTGAAATTGACCACTACCGACCTGTTGCCCTCACATCCATCATTGTAGATATGAATTGCCCTCACATCCATGGCCTGATTCCCTCAGCCATCACATCCCTAAACAACAGACCCTGCTGAGTGTGACCAACAAAGCATTATCCATTAGGGGGGCGGGTAGAGGTAAAGAATGTTAAGTCTATAATGCAAAGTATTGTTAAATTTATTGTTGCCGGATCATTCTGTCTGTTAATGCCTACAGGGTGGTGAAAAAGCATTTCCCCTTGTCCCCCAGTCGATTAGGACATTCCTTGAATGCTTTTCCTTCATTCATCCACAACTCTTTTATTGTGTACCTGTCTCAGGGATGTCTTGCATGCATGTATGCATGTATATATATCTATATATATATAGATATATATATATACGTGCATAGACACACACACGTGTTTTTCAGATTATGGGAGGAAACCCGGATGAGTCACATGCAGACACGGAGAGAATATGCAAACTCCAGACGAAAAAGCCCCTTGTTGGAATCAAACCAGGGATCTTCTGGCTTTGAGGCGGGAGCACCAACCACTGCATCACCGTGACACCAAAATGCATTAAATCCTAAGCAATTCAAATAGTACACAAGTTCATTTATTGATGTTTTAATTTTCAACATGTGCAAGGTACAGTGAGCAGAGTGGTCGTACCACTGCCATTTATAAACGTACCTTGTCAAAAGATGCCACTGCCTGTATCACCATTATCTGTCAACTGCATGATAGTCATGCAAACAAGCTTACCAAATTATTCATATCATTATTATTTAAACACATATGTCAAAATGAAAATGATTGATTGCCAATAAGGGGCACTTATTGAATACAATGAGAAAAACATTAACTGTTATCTTGCATACAATGCTGAGCAATTAAACTGATGGACAGATTCAGGTTTTTTTAAGGTCAGTTTGGTGCTGTGAGCGAACCTGTGCCCAGCATGAGAGCTCCTGTGTGCTGCTGAATGTGTACATGTCTGATTGAAAGATTACGTCTTCTGCCTCCATTTATCCATTCACTACAATATGTTGGATTCACATTACTGTGCATTCAAAACCATTGAAATTTGTTCAAAAAAATTTGGGCCGGGCCAACAGAGCCAAGAACCCACCAGAAATGTGTTTGAGGTGATGCCAAGAACGAGGACACAGCTCTCACAGCATTTGCACAGACGGGATGGCTTGTAGTAACGTCACTGTGGCAGCATTCTCCTGCAGCATCTGCAGAACAGAACTTCCCATGAGACAGTCATACATGTTCCCCAGATCTACAAAACAAAAGTAGAAAGAATGGATGAACCCTCCAGGATCCCAATGAAAGTGAAGAGGTGGTCCTGGTGAAGGGAAGACCTGGATGTAATCCATATAGTTCCACCTGAATCAAAGGTTTGACAACTGGTCGGACTTTGCTTTCCACTACTCCTGGAAATCTTTGCTCAGCATCCCTCTGTAGGGACAGCCGAGATGGATTTCGACCAAGATGCCGCCATTATGTCCAATGCCCGCAGCCTTTCTGGGTGCACCTCATCCACACCTGGTGTCTTGCCACTGAGGGGCCTCTTGACTACCCCTATAACCCCTACCATGGATATGGATGAGGGCTTGTCAGAATCATCCAGCATTGCCTCCTTCACGGAGGGGTATGTGAGTATTGTTAAGAAGGTCTTCAAAGTACTCTTTCCACCACTCAATGATGTTCTCCCATCAAGCTCAACAGGTCTCCTCCCACGCTGAAATCAGTATGGACCAAAACAACCGTGTGATCAAATATGGATTTTGCTATTGCCAATGCCAATTCATGGCTTTCAGATATGTTTAATAGAAAAGGAAAATCAATAGGAAATCTAAGCTGACATTAGATGACAATACCCTGACCACCAGTATCACACACATTGATAAGTTGGACCAAACCGTTCAAGGAAACAAGCATCTGTTGGTGTTTGAATTGGAAGTGCCCTGCAAAATCACACTCGAAAAATTTCAGAACCATTACACCAGCCACTTCAGTAGATAAGGCTTAAAAAAATTATATGTTATCTCCTTTAGTTGCAATGCAGCTTAGTTTATATTCTCACAGTCAACTGAGCCCCAGCATGAAAGCTGTAAGATGGATAATAATGCTTCAATACAGTTTTCCCTTTTTCCCTTCATTTTCCTGCACGTCATCCAAATAGAATTCTAAGACATTTATTTCATTTGTCTCAGCATTATCGGCCTTCGGTAACCCGTTGCCTAGTCATGCCAATGATTTTTTCTCAGCTTGATAACACATTCATTCAAGCCCATATACAGCATTTGCTGAATTTAACGTAAATGCAATAAAGGTGAGAATGACAACGTATAATGAACGATGCAGCCTGAATGACTTTGCAGAGTGAACCAAAACAACAGAAACACCAAACGAAATGTTTTGACTCGCTTGTGACTTCGACAACATTTGTTGACAGACTGTAGACAAGATACTAAGTGCTTTCCTATATCTAATAAGAGATGTCAAATCCATTTTGTTATAATTATTAATCTAGAGTCATGCGGTGCGGCTGATTAAGATCACAGTTTGAAAAGTGATAGGCATCTTTAAAAAATCCTACCAAAAGATTGCGCTTCACACTTTTAAATGACTTTGGTCATTTATGATAATCAAATGTTAAAACAACTTGAAAGTGGCACTTGCACTTGCATTTGCGGTCTCAGAGCCCACACAAAGACGGATAAAACCTCGAAGGAGACAAGGGTTAGCCGGTTATTACCAACATTTATCACTACACTAAAGAAGAAAAGGCAGGCAAACTTCTGGCAAGCTGCTTAAAACGAAAGGAACAGTCTTCTATTATTGCGTCAATCAGATCAGAAGGAGAACTAAAAGTCAAATCTACAGACACCAATTACATATTTGGAACGTTATGTTAAATTATTTACAACACATTCAAAACATAATGGTCAAATAATGGATTTTTTTCAGACTATCTGACAACAACAAAAAGAAGACTTTGATTGGTCAATTACGAGTGAAGAAATTATTCAAGGGATTAAATAACTAGCAAATTAAAAGAGCCCAAGGCCTGATGGTGGTGGTGGTGGTGGTGGTGGTGGGGGGCATATGTCTTGGTTCTCCACTCAGTCCACTGTTCTTCTGTTCATAGATGGAACCTCTGGAAGCTGCAATTAGGGTTGATTATAACTTTCCGGGCACTGACACATAATAGAACATGTCGTAAATTGTTGATATATGCAGATGATATTCCTTCGCTGACCTTGTGGTATCAATACCCTCTTTGTTGACACTAATTTCTTCTCAAAATTCTCACGGTGTAAAGTGAATTGTGATGAATCAGAAGTTTCCCCAGTGACAAAATATTGTCCGACTCTGTTCCAGACAGGTACATTTAAAGTAGATGCCCTAAGCAGGGGTTAAGATTTCTGGGGATCCCCCCTGAAAGAGATGATATAATTAAAGTTAATTTGGAGCCATTAATGCAGAGACAAATTATAAAATACTCGTCATCACTTAATTTATCTTTATGAGGGAAATTGATAGTAATAAAAATGGATTGCATATCGAGAATATATTCCCTGCTTTAGTCAATAACATTAATAGTTCCACACAGTTATTTTAAGGGGTTAGATCAAATAATGAAATAATGTCTTTGGAATGGAAAAGGCCATGGGTGAATTTGCAGAAACTGCAAAGACCAGTCACTGACGGTGGATTAGGTTTCTCAGATATGGTCCTTTATAGATCCCCTATGGGGATTAATAAAGTATTATCTTATTATCTTATTATTATGCAATTGACTTGAGACACTTGGCTCACATAAGATAATCCCCGGAGAGAGCCCCTCCAGGCGAAAACACAGAGCAGTCAGTATCTGCGCCCCTCCCTCAGATCCACTGCTTGTCCACTGACTCACTGAGATGTATGAAGACCCTAGACCATCATATCCTATCTTCACAACATCAGGGGAAGAGTCTTGCGGCTGATAGTTTGTTCCTCCTCTAAACTTATCTTCCCATTACTCCAACCTGGCAGTTTCACCATCTGTCCACATAGTTTACGTCCACAGCTCTAATTTTTTTCTGAGGTTGCCTCTCCACCCCCCATGATCTGATCAGATCACTTCAACTCTCACTTCCTAATCAAAGTTTCCCAATGCTGTCCCGATTTGTCACCTCTTATCACCTTCTTTGTCTATTTTTGTTCTCTCCAGTTTTCTAAAGCCCGTGTTCTTCTTGGAGCTGCCCTGTTATCACTTTAAGTCCCACCTGGCCATCCAGTATTATCCCAACTCAAAAGCACTGCTCGCTCCTCCACACTTAGTTTGTTCCCTTTGCAGACAACTCACACTCTGTCAACTGATGAGCCCTCTATGCGGGGAGTATTTAATAAACTCCAAGAGACAGAGTCTTTTTTCTCAGAATCTCAATTTCACTCTCAAGGCAGATTTCTAATCACAGCATAACATAAATTTAAAAAAATGTTTACGTGGAAAGAACGGGTCAAACAAGTCATACTCTTGATAGTAAATGGATCCTGCAATAATATTAATAATTTATATCACTCAAGGACCTAAAAACAAACTCAATTTAGTTAATCCAAGACCCCAACACCCTTAATCCAAGACCCACAACTGCGCCATTTGCCTGTTTTGGCCAATTTCACATCCCCCCAGGAGCAACAGAAAAATTAGATACAGTTCTTCAGGTTCTGTAAGGGGGGGTCAGGAAGTAGCGAAATGTTATAGAATGCTGATGGGATGTGACAGAGATAGAGGTCTCTCAGACACTCCTGGGAAGGGAATTCTGGGGTATTATATGAGGAGCAGGAACGGGCTAATATACTGTATGCGGGAACTCTTGAATAATGTCAAGGGACCTGAGGTCCCTGACTCATTTAGTTGAAAATTCTACTCAGATTCTACTGGACTCCAAGCAGGGTTTTAGACTTGGCTTGAAAGATCCATGTTCTTGCTGAAAATGTGAAATGGATGAAGGTACACTGAGTGCACTTGATATGGTCCTGCCCAAAGATTAGTCAATAACGGATGAAGATTACCGATGCTACATATCCAAAGTGATAAAAAAGCACATCTGAATTATGCTCCAAGTTGTACATATTGGGTGACAGTAAGGTATTGCCTTTCTTTTCATTTCCACTGCCACAATGGATAATGACTGGCATGGTGAGCTGATGACGAAACATTGTCGCTTGCCCGAAGAACCCCAGAGAGGGTGAAAATGTTTGTTGTTTGTTTGACACAGCTCAGTTTATTATTGCTATGTTAATTTACAATGGGAACCAGACCAGCTCATAATTTGAATTACCCTTGTGCGTAAAGGAGTGTTTGGTTGCTGTGTGATAATTGTATATGATTGTGTTTCTTTGATTGAAATATTTCCAAACTAAAAATTGCAATTCATAAAGAAAAACGTGTTACCAAATTTTCATTTCATTTTATTTTTTTCCAAATCATGATTGCCCAAAGGAACAGGGAAAAAGTACAGATGGGCAGTTGCATTATGACTTCTGATCGGACGCTCTGTGGCGGATTCATATCGGAAATGTAAAGGGGGCCACGCTGACTCTGCCCGTTCATCGAGAAGTTCCAATTTTGAACATTTGCATCACATCATATTTAAGTCCTAACCTGATGCTTCCCTTTTACTGAAACTTTGCTACATCACAATTTCAACGGGGGTTCTAAACATCTAAATAGAGAAGGTTTTAAATACCATCTCCAAGAGCTGCTCAATTGCAGTCTTATGAAATGCGGTCAGACTGACTTCCCAGGTGCAAAGCTCGTCAGATGAAAAACCCATGTGCCTCTTTGGGTTTCGTCTTTTTCATCCTCTCTGCTCAGAAAGCCGTAATAATTTTCTCTAGATGTGACAGCTCCGGACGAGGGCTCTGAACAAACAGCCGTTTTGCTCTGCAGCTTCAAATTCCACCACAATGTTCATCCGGATATATTTACTCATGCTCCTTTGACAATCTCATGTTTATTTTTGCTTCTTTCATACACTGAAAGATGTGGGTAGTTAAATTGTAGCTTTAATACATAATTTATCGAGCACAATTTCCTTTTTATTGTGCTGTTTGCCATGAACACAATCGACTGATCCAGCTTAAATTGAAAACAGATTCCTGTTGTATGTCATGTGACACAGAGTAGATACTTCTGTGATGCAGCTGAACTCTTAGGATGGATGTCATTTCCAGAGGGACTTGGTTGATAGACCAGCACGTGTGAAGGTACTTACAGTAGCTATTTATGAGTCACAAAGCAAACAAGAGTTCATGTTCTCTTTTCAGGATGTAAAATTGTAGGTTTTTGGTTGTTTTTATTTGAAAAATGTAAACATTAAAATATAAGAGCAAGTCATCCCTTGGCAGGAAAGAGGCTGTTATCATACTTTGCTTCTGGCTCTCTTAAATTGGCATTATTTTTGCTAAATCAGCCTCTTTCATACAGTTTTGTTTACTCACTAAGACTTCCCCAACTAGAGACTTAATCCTGACAGTGCACACACTACATTTGGGCTACTTTGGTCATGTATTTGCTGGAAGTCAAAACATCAGCTCCGGGGGGCTGGATGGGTTACAACCCTCGATCCAAATGCACAGTTTTAAAGTTCACATTCATTGTCCACACTTGACATTACACACACTGCACACACACAGCAGTGTCAAATATGTGTTCGTCTCAACCTTGCCTTGTGACTTTTAGTGCATGAAGAGAAAGTGATGCGACGAATAAAGCAGGAGAAAATACAAACAACGGAGAAATGAGGCAAGAAGGAATTAACGACATTTTTTAAAAAGGAAATGTTATTGAGGTGTTCACTGGTTTGTCTCATTATTTGTGAGACCAAGATGGGCCGCTATGACAATGACTTACGTAATGGACTGAAAACAAATGATTGCACTTTACATAACTAAGATTTGAAAATGTTTTAGGCCTCATTCCACCCTACTTGTTTTTCCTCGTCTCCATTTTATACATCTTGCCAAAAAGATTTCTATCTATCACCCTTGTCTCTTCTTTGACACTTTCCTTTGCATTCGTCCCCTGGTCTCAACACGGAGCTCTCACTCGACATCTGACTCCATCTGTCCCCCGACGCTACCGTCTCATTCTACTCTTTCGCCCTTTTCTCCCTGCATTTCCATCATTTACGCTCCCCTCTCGCACCTCCAGTCTCCCAGGTGGCAGTCCTGCAATAGGGGCAGAGCAGTCTGCGTGCAGAAAAAACAAGTTCTGATGGCAAGTCCTCCCCAGTCCGACTCCACCGGGGCAATAACAGCGCTGCAGGATGGTAAAGGTTGATGTTTTGTAAGCGTTTTTGGACTGTAATACAATTATGATCAGCCTGATAAGTTCCATCTGCCTTTACTATTTCTGCCTATGGAAAACTCTTTTTAGGGCTTCACACACTGGATGTAAGTCTGAGAGGCTTCAACAGGGAAAAGTACTTTAAAAATGGATTCTCACAAACTATATGAATAATCAACAAGGGCATAAACATCTTCCAGAAGTCCAACCAAGTGGATAAACAAAGCCTACGAGGTCTTTTGTCCATATACCATCATGATACAGACTTATTTATTAACCAATAACTGACCAAATATGCACAATTCCTTGTAATCCTGATAAATGCAGACCTTTTAAACTTGATTTTTAAAGATTAATTTATTGAAATGTAAATTAAGTCTACTGTGTAGTTATTCAATCATTGTCTTTACCCCTTATCCTACAGTCAGGGTCACACTGGGGCTGGAGCCAATGCCAGCTATCATTGGCCGACCCTGGGCCGGTCGCCAGTCGATCACATATGGAGACTTTCAGTCATTCACTCTCTCATTCACATGTCCGGCCAATTCAGGGTCTCCAATGAACCTCCTGCATGTTTTGGACTGTGGGAGGAAAGCAGGGAGAACCCACTCAGACCCAGGTGGGGGAACATGCAAACGCCACACAGAAAGGACTCTGTCAGAATTGAACTAAGTACCTTCTTGTTGTGAGGTCGAAGTGTTGGGAAGAGCAAGATGGTGGCACGCACACGAAGTGGCACAATGCTCGTTCCTGTGTTTCTATTTTCTATTTTTATTAAGTAGCACAATCAACTGTTTCTTGTTGCACTGTAAACCTTGAGCTCTGCAATGACATTGAAAGACTATTCTATTCTACTCTATTCCATTCAATATATATATTGTGTGTGTAGTGATTCTCAGCCAGCAGAGGTGATTGTGCAGCAATGAGTGTTTCTCCATTAACTCCCACTCACTGTCTGACCAAATACAAACACTGGTCTGAGCTGAAAAGGTCATGCCGTTTCTTGGCAAGATTTCAAAAGTTGTTAATAATAAATAAGAAATCAGTTTTTCTGAATGTGAATGAAGAGAGCGTGTCATCACGAATCACCACTTGTATGTATCAACCTTCTGACTGACAATAGCTTGCTAATGGGTTCCCCTGAGACGTCACCGTGAAAGATCTATTACCCACTCAGGACACCCCTAGTACACATATAACCTTCCCCCACAGTGGTGTCCAAATACCATTCATCAATGGAACACAGAACTGTGTGTGTGTGTGTGTGTGTGTGTGTGTGTGTGTGTGTGTGTGTGTGCGTGAGAGACAGATAATTTCCATGTTGGTGATCAAAAGATAGTCTGTATAGTATGTAAAAGCATGATGCCTTGAAAATCTAACCTCAAATGTGAGTTTCTGGTCATCCTGGTCATTGCTACTTGCACGCCTCACAATAATTTGTCTGTCTGGTGTATTTGGCGACACACACACACTCACACGCACACACACACACACACACACACTTCTGCACACTGATTGTTGTATGTATCAAAATTACTTTGATTTGCGCAAAGAAACGACACACATTATGCACTATATGAATTAAAATACAGTTATATATGTTAATGCATACATTAGATAGATAGATAGATAGATAGATAGATAGATAGATAGATAGATAGATAGATAGATAGATAGATAGATAGATAGATAGATAGATAGATAGATAGATAGATAGATAATTTTTGATTGATCAAGCAAATAATATAATAGCAACTAACAAATAAAAGCAAATAACAGATCAATCTGTACTACTAAAATTAATTCTGAGTTGCATCAACAAGGATTATTCAGGCTCTGTCATCTTTCAGCTATTATCATTTTTCATTAATTCACTGTAGAGGGTCTGCTTGGGGCCGGAGCCAACCCCACCTGGCACTGGGCACAAGGCAGTACATTGGAATCGGTCACCAGTCTATTACCGGACACGAACGCATAAAAACAATTCAGTCTCTTATTGGCACCTCTGAACACATTTCATCCTCAATTTAGCTCCTGTATGTTTTTGGACTGTGGGAGGAAACCCGGAGAACCCAGAGAAAACATAAATTCCCCTTTTGCGGGAGCAAACTCCTCCATAATAGGCATTTGATTTAAATCATCATCAACGACTGGATATCCACATTCATCTGGGAAACAGGTATATAGTATAAATGCATCCACATTTGCACATTTTGTGCAAGTGTAAACCAAGGGACATCTTTGATTCTGTAAGCCAGGAGAACCTGATGACCAACCACCTGCCATTGGTTTACTAGAAAACCCCTTTTCCCTGCATTAGTACAGGTTACATGAAGCACACACATAGCAAAATGCATGATGACAACTTCCAGTTAAGAGGACACAAGTCAGATGAAATGCACTGACATTTTTTTTTACACCGGCAATATAGCAGACAGGAAATCCTAATCCCTGTCTGAGACTTTTCATCAATAAAAAACAATCAATATTTCCTGCAGAGGGCTGGTTCTAGTCTCAGGTGATCAGCGTCGCAGTTCCACATGACAAGCTTTGTCTACTCATCTTCAAATTTCAATTTCAACGACTTGAAGCCGAGGGTGATGATGCTAAAATGAAAAAAAGCACACCTCATGTTCACATCATTTACACAATACATCTACATGTCCCTTCCAAATATTAGATTGCCCAGAGGGCTAAAGGCCATCAATAGTCCAATTTTCTTTAACAGGCTGATGCGAGAGGCAGCGGCACATCCTTTACTGAGTCCTCTTCCAATATTACTCGCTGTCACCCATCTTGGACTCCCTCTGAGGAGAGTCATTTTACTGTTGGTGAGATGAGCAGCATCCACTTGCCCCTCCAAAAGGGGGGGTTAGAGGTTGGGGGGGGGGGGGTGGAGGAAAAAAAAACCAGTGTACTTT
>CAAKHD010030837.1:73809-91461 GCA_901007705.1 Fistularia tabacaria
TTTTCATAGAAATAATACTCACCACACACACACACACACACACACACACACACACACACACACACACACACACACACACACACACACACACACACACACACACACACACACACACACGCACATGCACGCACAATCGCACACACATGCAAGCAAGCGCGCACAAGCTAACACCCATCCCCTCTTGCCGGTAGAACAGAATGATGCACGAGCAGCAGCAGCAGCAGCTGCTCCAACACATTTTGTTGTGACAAACGTAGACCGAAAAAGCAGGAGGAAATAAGGAGGTGAAAAGGAAGATAAGGACGGGGGCCAGAGGGGCAGCGGAGGATAACTGTGGAGGACAAGAGAAGGTGAGACAGAGGAAGCGGAGAAGGCAGGACGAGCAGAGGAGACGGGTGTTGCAGTCATGTCAGACACACCTTTGCAGAGGAACGGCACAGCAACAACACAGTGAGTAGATATTCCTCATTTCTTTTTCCCTCAGGTCAGCCCCTTCATCACTTTCCTTGCCTGCATCCCTCCATCGCTCTCCCCCTATATATGATACGGTTGTCATGGGAATGGGAGCCATCATTGTGAGGCTGCTCAGTCATGACCGGAGAGGAACACGCAGCAAACCATCTCCACTCCTCTCCTCTTCTCCCCTCTCTTCTTTTCTCCTTTCCTCTCTTTTCCTCTCCTAGTCCTCTCCTCTCCTCTCCTCTCCTCTCCTCTCCTCTCCTCTCTTCTCCTTTCCTTTTCTCTTCTCTGCTCCACTCCCTTCTCACCAAGAAGACTTTAAACTTGTCCTTCATTAATGACTGTTTGTACCAAAATTGTAATAAGAGAAACAATGAGCAAGTCCCGGTGATCCATCACAGGCTTACATTGCCCGGTGAAAAGATGAATCGGGCTCATTAGATGATGCCTGTCACTATGTGTGATGTTGCTTCTCCAAGGACTGAAATGTAGCGTCAGTAAACCTTTCACATCATTTTAGGCCAACAAATTGAATCCATCATTCATTTTCTATCTTTCTCTGTCCACCAAGAGACATGCTGAGCAGTACGGGGATACTGATCATAACGTACACCTTTCCCCCAATCATTGACTCTAAGAAGACTTTGATATTCGAAAACAATTCTTTTTTTTTCTTTTTACAGTAAATATTCATTTTGGACAAAGAATAATGGGGAGGTCATGCAAAGTACTTTAAGATAGAGTGACAGCCTGGTTTTTGTTGTGTCCAACATGACATAAATACATTTCTGTCTGTTTCCAAAATACAACTGAAGAGGATAAATCTGTCGAAGAAAGAGAACAGATGTTTTGGGGATGTAAATGCAGGCTGAAGTGAAACAAAGTTGGTTTATTTTAATTTATATTAGATAGCTTTTTCACTACTTGGTGCACTTGTGTAAACATCAGTGGAAACAGGCCTATACATTTTACACTCTTACAATTGAAACGTTAATTAAGAAACTTGGTGTCAGCAAAGGTGAGTCCAGGATCATCAGCTAGAAGCTTGCTTTTTTTTTGCTAGCTAATCCTAGAAGATCTGAGAGAATGGCAGGGAGGCATGGATGCGATCCAGGAATTCTCTCTTACCAAAGCCAGAAACTCCTTACTTCCACCTCCACATTGGAGCCTGTAATGCAAAGCTGTTATACACACCACTGGCCGCTCTGTATACCTTTTTTTCACTCAAAGTCAGCCTCTACGCTGTCCTTCCATGTAACAATCAGTTGTGTAATGTTTACTATTTTGGTAGGGGTGGGCGAGAGGGTAATGTTACCCCATTAGGATGTTGTGGTGATTTCATTGCGGAACCTTATCTAGCAGACGAGGTCAGCTGCCATGGTCCAATTGTTCCCACTGATAAAAGAGACCTCTCCTTTGAGTTGCTGATTCCGCCTTCTGCTCTTTGCCTGAAACCAGGGTTCACCCCTGGGATGATGCTGAGGAAGCCTGTTTTCCTCCAGTCTGTGCCTTTTAAATTGCGGGACTTGATTGTGATATCTGTGTGGCACTACATGAATTGGGCCTTGCAACCAGAGGGGATGCGCCGCAAGATTGGGTTCTGGGAGGAGCAGTATTGGTGGTTCCTCTCTGACACCCAACACAGGATGAGGTACTTGGCGCTTGAAAGAGATATTTGGCACTGAAGAGCAAACAAAGCATTCCATTGGGAATTGTTTTCATGTAAGAAAAAAATCCCAATATAATTAGCTTGCTGAATTTGACAGAGGCAAAAGAGGTAACTTAAAAGTGCTTTTTAATGAAAATGTGGTACGATATCTGAGGGTCATCACAAGAAAGCCTGCAGCAAATTAATTCAGTATGCTGTTCTTCCAACCACTGACAGGGGAAGTAAACGATGTTGACTATCTAATCACTATGGCACCTATCAGTGCGTGAACCTTTTGGTCTCAAAGTTCATGTTTTGAAAGCAGAAAAATTGCGATAGTGTTAGGATTTGAGCGACTTTGACAAAAGGGAATTTGTGATGATTTGTGAAATGGGCCAGAGCAGGGGTTGGCAACCAGTCAATGCTCAAAGAGCCATTTGGACCTGTTTCCCCAAAAAAAGAAAACCACAAAGAAAGCCACAAACCCTTTAGACATCGAAAATGAATAAAACTGCATGTATCTTTTGTTTCCCCCCTCATGCAATGTACAAAAAAATATAGTGTGTTGCAGTTATGAAATCAATGCATTGCTACAGAGAAGACAAAATTCTATTTTTGCATGCAACAAAAACATTTTGAACTCTGAAAAAAACTGAAACTGAAAAAAAACGTTGACTCGAAGGTTACATTCAAATAAAATATTCACCGTCTATTTGAGTAATAAAGGGCCAAACATAAATTATCACCCTGCAGCAAAACCAAAAATGCCGTCTGCGTCCATGTGCCATCATCGTTTTGCCGCATGTACTGGGGCGTGTAGTCAGCTGTCACTACATGTTAAAAAAAAAAAAAAAAAAGTTACATGATCACCATAATCTAAAAATTCAGAATAACAATGATAAAAAAAAATTTAAAAACCTAAAATGAATGCATTTCAATGAATTGATTATCCTATATTTATTTTCCAAAGCCACAGGGAGCCGCAGCAGAGGGATGAAAGAAAGAACATTTTCAAAACTGCAGCTTTTATGTTCCCGTCTGCAGGGTCACAGCCTACTGAATGTGGAAGGAAAGCCAATGAGTCAGAAGCATGGTCAAGGATGACACAGGCTCACTAGTATGTTTTCGTAGCAAAGGCTGTGGCACAGTCTGACAGAGGAGCTGCTGATGCTCATATTCCTGAAAAGATTAATGCTGGTCCTGAAAAAGATGTGTGTGAACACACAATGCATTGCAATTTGCTCAAAATGGGACTCAGGCAGTCCATGTTGAGCCCAAAATGTCAATTTTAGATATTTTCAGTCTGTCATATGTTTCATGATCTTCCACTTGTGTTGAAATCACTATCAAGCTCCATAGTTTTTCTCAAACTAATAATCACTTCTCCTCTTTCTGCCTGTATTTGAGCCCCTGTTTCTCACGCATTCCTTGCCAGACTGTCATTGCTACCACCTGTGTATGTTGCTTTCTCGCATTTTTCCCAGTGTTGCACATCAGCATCTGTTTTTTTTCTGTTTTATGTTTTTTTTAGCTTAGCTTGGACTACTTTCATATGTACAGCACTGCCAGAAAAATCCTCTCTAAAAAATGTTGGAACTGTCACTAAACTGCTTTTGAGTGTCCTGTTGAGAATTTGCAATCTCTGATACACCGACCCATCAAAGTGCTCAACATCCTCCCACTGATAGTGGTAGACCTTTACCTCCAACCCATGCACACAAATCCAATCTGGGTGTCGCTTCATCCCTACCCAGCCTCTAACAAGGGGCAGGGTCCTACCTGCATCCTGCCGTCCCAGTTGATGCGTGATCAGTGTGGGTCTTTTTTTCATGACACCAACACTCTGACTGCCATCAACTCCTGCACCAACTGGCAGCATTTCTCTCATTGCCTGTAGTTTGAGCATTCTAAAACAGGCACCAGGGTATAGGGGTTACCAGGGAGAGTAAGTTCCTATAATGGGAGGAGACATATCATGCAGTTTGTCTATGATTGGTCCTTACCTGGTATGCAGCTCTCATCAGTTTGCATGCAACAGCATCCATAGCCCAGGCAATGGTGTTGACTGGCTCTCAAAATGGGAGCCGATGGGCCCCTGAGATTTGGTTTGCCTATCTATGAATTTGAAGACTGGATCCAGCAGATTGTGTAGAGGAAATGTTCATAGTGTAACTCAGAGGAGGGCAGCTAAAACAGTGCATTGTGGAGTGCAGAGAGCAAGATTGAGGCACAGAGGACATTTTGGTCATCCGATGCTTCCATTTCCATCTCCAGTTGTCTCGACCTGGTATGCTATTGGAAATAGGTGGTCTTGGATGAGAGTGCATGACTCTTCCGCACTTCAAACAAAGTTTGGACATAAGTCAACAGCCATCCCATCCCCAGTGCCCTTCTTAAGTCCTGTGGTCATGGGCACAAACCTGCACACAGGTGGCTCAGGCCGGAGGGTCATTCTTCACGAACTGGAGCAGAAGTGGAGTCATCCGTGGCAGCCATCTGAGCTGCGGAGCAAAACCCACTTAGGAATGAACTGCTCACCTCTGTTAGTCTGAGGAAGGGGCTAGATAGGAGCCCCTGAACTTTGCCTGGTCCTGATGGACCAAACATTTCAACAATTCAATGCTCGACTTGTCAAATGGGGTCAAAGTTAGATGGGCTGGACAAAGCAATTTTCAATATCCAGACCAGCCCAGTCAGTCTACCATCTCTGGCAATAAAGATGTCGGATGAGTCTCTTCAAAGAGTTGCGCCGCTGGGACTGGGACTGCTACGTTGGGCGCTGTGCCGTGCCGGCCATCATGGGTGTTGCCGAGCCAGGCAAACCCCATCTGCTCCTTCGTCACTGAAATCATTCATCCTGACTTGAGTCTGGAGACTGAGGCTCATTCAGCTACTCTAAGAGCTTCAGTCAGGGAATGGGGCATGGAATGTATGGTAAGCAAGGTCCTCTTGGATAGAGGGCCCTCTCCATCCCCTGTGTTGGCAGTTGATTTATTGCTCCCTATTCTGGTTGATATGGGTTTAATGTCCCTTGGAATCCCTAAGTCCTGCTGTTCGATGGATCCAGGTCATGTCTTCCCTCCAGGGCCAAAGCCAAGTGGATGACAGATTCCCCGCCGTTCAAACCACTGTGCCATAATGTCATCTGAGCTTTGGAGAGTTATGGCTCCAGTGGTGTTTCTGCTGTAGATTTGGGCAGTTTGGCAGGTGTTTAAGGAAGAACTGCAGTGGGTTGCATTTGAAGGGTTTTCTGTGTTTTTAGGCAGTGTCACTTGTTAAAACGTGTGAAGTTGCTCTTGCATGAAGCACAGATTTTCCTGCAGTACCACACACAGTCTCCAGAGGGTGCTCGGGGTATGATGAGCTGGATCCGTGGGGGGTGGCCGCCGGGTACCTCTCAACCCCTTCCTTTTTGTGCCCACTGCTCTTGTCGCAGGAATTCCAAGCACAAAAAGTCTCCCTCTGTCTCGCGCTCCACAGCTGATATTTTACAACGGTTAATCCCGCCTGTGACACCAGTGTGGTGCTTCAGTGATTGGAAAATATAGCAGACTCAGAGAGAGAGAGAGCTTGGATTTTTGTCTCTCTTGTGTCCCAAACACTGCACAACATCAGAAAGTAGCCTATACTGTAAAGGAAATAGACCATATAGGAGACTACACGATCAGACTTGTTTGAACAGTTCCACGTCTCGCCAGCAAACAACGCTACACCGAACAACATCAAGAACATTAAAACAACATGAGTATTTGAGAGGTAACACTACACTCCCCTGAGTCTTTACAGTAGCACACCGATCAGAGCATCCACACGGCTGCTGCTCAACGCATAGCCCCAACTTGATGTGCTAGTCAGTAACAACGGCCGCGTCACTAAACACAAAGTTGCTAAAGTTTTGAGGCCTTTGCAGACGACAAGCCCTCTGTCTCACATGCGTAGGTGGTGCAGCTGGGAAAGAGTCATGCACATCAGCGTCAGGGTTGAAGCTAGACACAGCAAGATTCAAATTATACTGGGGCCTCTCTGTATGAAATTTGCATGTTCTCCCCATGTCTTGGGGGTCGTGGAATGAATTGGAATGTCATGTTTTCCTCATGTCTTTATGGGTTTTCCAGGTCCTGCGGTTTCCTTCCAAAGTCAAATAACATGCAGTAGTTTCATTGAAGACTTTATATTGACCAGATGTGTGAATGACCGAGTGAATGGTTGTATTTTTCTACATGTGGCCCTTTGATGGATGGGTTACTGGTCCTGTGTGTACTCTTCCTGTACAGCTGGTATTGGCTCCAGCCCCATCGTGACCCTGATTGCAGGATAAGAGGTACAGTCAATGAATTAATGATTACATGATTTGTCAGTATAGCATTCTTTTCTGCTCACAGCGGATTTTAGTCAAAATCCTTTTTTTCTAATTCTTGTTTATTGTGTTTCTGTGTTTTATGTAACCACATTTGCTCTGTGTTTAACTTTAGAGTTTTAATTTGGTTAAAACAAACATGTTGTTTTGACATCTGGTCAGAACAGCACATTTGTTTGTTCAAACTCATGTGTCAAATGTGTCAGAGGATAGGTGTATGATATTCTGATACTTTACTAAATTGATATCACTGGTAATTCGAATTGATGATGCATTTGTTTTTTTTAATATTACTTTTCTGGGCTGACACGGTTATAGCTGTCCAGGAACCATGGATGACAAATTGCTAACTCTGGCACATTTGCAGGAATGTTTATTGATATGAACTGTCTGTGCTAAACTAACCCATAAATTAAATTAATCTATACCAGATCAGCCCCTGATTCCACTCTTACAATACAATATTATTTTCATCTCAAAGTCAAAAAATAGTAAAAAAAAAAAGGTTTTCCTTATCCATTTTCTGTGCCATAATTCAGACTTTTAGGCTACCAGCATATTTCAAAAAATTTAAGACAACTGCAACAACTGAATCCAGAACTTGGAATGATTGGAACTTTCCACACATAAAGTGGTTCAGTGGCGATGAGGGACAGTATCATTATGGTGATCAAATGAGGACCCATGAAATGCTCAGTCATGCAAAAGCAAGCTAGGGAGAGAAACACGCCAAGTAATCTACAATCCATAACATCTGCAAAAGGTGCACCCAACCTGGGCAAATGTCTGTGACTAAGGGGTGAGAATGAAAAGCAAAACAAAATGCCTAAGACCTTCTTGCAGACATGATAGCATACATGTGTGATAAAATACATGGCATATACTTCATGGATTAGGGAACACTTTGGAAAATGGTGGTGAGCAAACACGGATAACTACTATATCCATGAATGAAATAATGAAAGTCAAGATTCTATGCAAAGCACAACAAGTATCGGTACTCAAAAATGTCACAAACTTCTCTGTATGTATCACAACTGTATTGCACTATCTACAACCTGTAGATGTCATTTCCAGTCATTTTTGGGGAGTCATGGACTACCTCATCCTCCAGGCTAAAGAAGAAAGCAATTACCCAAATTGTTAACAGCGCAAATTAAAAAAAAACTACAACCATCTTAAACTGTTTAACTGTGCAAAACTTTTATTATAATAATCAATATATTCACAGAGCACCTTCCTGTAAAGTGCCGAAGGGTCGAGAGTAAGTCGCCAATGAACAAGACACACAGTCAATTCATTTATTCTGCCTATCCTGCAGTGAGGGACTCGAACGGGTTAGAAACTTCCAATTAACCTTCTGAATGTTTTTGGACTGTGGGAAGAAACCAGAGAACCCGGAGGAAACTCATGTGGACAGATGGGAGAAGGCGCAAACTCCACACAGAAAGGCCCCCTGTCCAGATCAAACCAGGGCCCTTCTTGCTGTGAGCCGGAAGTGCTAACCACTGTGCCACTGTGCTGCCGAGAAAGAAAAACAAAAAAACCTCACTCACACAAACACCACTCGGGACTCATTCACAGTGGCAAACAAGTGGGTCTTCAACATTGCTTTAAAGACATTAACAGAGCAGGCCTGCCTGATGTCAAGAGGCAGACTGTTCCCCAAATATTGGTGCACAGTTGTCGCAGCTGTAGACAGTGGAAGTCATACATCATGATGGCAGATCTCTGTTGACTCCTATGTAGCTCTTTAAGATTATCTTTGTTAGCTTTTAATACAGATATGTTCAAACGTTGTCCCTGAGGCGCATGCAATAGTGACACCCTACACCCAGCGAGGTTGAATGGAGAATTACTATGTATTTTCTATCCAAAACCAAAGTCAAACCCAGAAAAGTGGAGGCTGTGGATAAAGATACGTGGAAGGCCTCACTACCGGGCACAGCTTGGTTTGCTCAAAGGGAGGTTCTGACTTTTTGAACTGCAAAATAATGTGATGCCACTTTGCACAGACTTTCATTTGGGTCTAATCATTTGGATCACTACATCTAGTGATGGTAGGAAGCTAGGTGGCCAGGGTCTGGATAGACAACTCTAGATTGTACCATCAGTATGTTAGACAGAATAGAACTTTATTAATCCCTAAGGATACTCATTTCCAAGAAGCCTCTAAAATAACAGTACGGTCTCTACTGAACATGATGTTGCTATTATTGTTTCCTTCCTGGAGAAAGGGGAACAATTATACAGGCGACTCTGGCCTTTCTTGCATCCTGCATTTGTGATTTTAGTCCTGTCCACTGAATTGTCTGTGTGGACACCAAGGTACTTGTACTCGTCCGAATTGTCCACATCTGATCCACCAATGGAGATGGGGTTCGGACATGTCCTCCGTTTAAGTCCACCACCAACTCTTTCGTCTTTGTGATGTTGAGTTGCAGATAGTTTCGTGTACACCATTCCACAAACCTGTTCACCACACTCCTGTACTCACCCCCGATGGCAGAGTTGGGTGAAAACTTCTGCAGGTGGCAGGACTCTGAGCAGAATGTAACGTAAGATTCATTGTAATCTAAAGGTAAATGTCCTTCGAAAGCACAGTGTTAACCATTCGATCTGCTTCTGTCTGAAATCACATTGATGATTTTCCAAAAAGTACACAATATTTCCTTGGAGCTTTCTGTGACAAGCAGTGAGAGCGCCCAACGTCCCTGACAGCCATTCTATCATCCTTCCTAAGCACCTAAGAATAACAGATGAGAATCTAAAAAGAAGCCCTTTACTAAAATACAGCACAGCACAAGCGAAATCTAACCTAGCAGCACCAGGGAACAGTCAATGGTTCAGTGTTTTGCTGAACAACACTTCAACAGGCAAGGAGAAGCTTAGGAATCATACAAGGAACATTCGATGCAAGGACGACCTCCCAAACCGTCTGAGTCAAGCGGCATCATCAGTGGTTTTAAATGCAATCTGTAACTGGGATATTTAAATTTATTCTGCCATTCTAGATAAAAATAAAAGTGCATTTCATGAATTGGTTATTTGAATAAGATAATATTTGTAAACAGAACAGACTGAAAATGTAAATCTATACAGGGAGAAAAGCAAATCCAGTCAAAAATATATGCTCTCTGAAATCTTGCTCAGTGGAATTATTGAATCAGGAAGAATCAGGGAGAGAATGCTTAACATATGTGTTTATATTTGTGGGTCACTTTTTACGCAACCAAAAGAAACGGCAAAAGAACAACATATAAAAAAAACAAAAATGTCATATGGGGGAAACGTAAGCATGAATGGAGGAAAACAACAGGCATTACATCACTGAGACTGTTTCAAACTTGATTTTCAATCCTGTGTTTTTTTTAGCACGCAAGTCTTTTCTGTAGAAGCAGCCAATTTGAATTTGAATTTTACAGATTGTTCTAAAATTTGAATATAAATTTGAGAACAGTGTGCGGAAAGATTTCTCTTTAAAAAAAAGACTCAAATTCTTCACACAAGTAAAAGTTAAAAAAGGACAAGCAGTGAAATGTTTTCTAAGATACAGTTTTACAGAGCTCTTCTATTGGCTGTAAAGGCAACATATTAAATAGAATAGAATTGTAGTTGATAAATAGAGTAAATTAATCCTTATAGTTGGTGGAGCTAATAATTATTTCTATGTGCCACCAACAAATATAAGTACTTTGGTGCATGACAGTACTTAAACTGTTAATTGCTGTGTTTGGTGAAGTGGTGCTTAAAATCACCACCTCACACACACACACACATGTGTGTGCGTGGGCGCACAGACACGCGCAAACATAGAGCGTTACCCAGATGACAAACAGAACCTACACATTAGGAAATAAGATTGAGATTAGTCATGTGGTGAAGTAAAGTCAGTTTGTTCTTTAACACCGTTAATCACTATGGGCAGATTTGTATTTTCATCTCCATTTAGGATGAAAAACACTGGGCATAATGGGGGGCAAAGTGATGACAGAAAGAACTGCAAAATAACAGACATTGACAGGCCCTTTAGATGTGCACTCTTTCTTTGTGGATATTAGTTTATTCCCTTTGAGTCCTATAAACTCTGCCTTTTTGCTGTTGTTGTTGGTTAGTGTGTGTGTGTGTGTGTGTGTGTGTGTGTGTGTGTGTGTGTGTAAGTGTGTGCGCAGGCGCGCTTGTGTGTGCGTGTTCTTCCTGCCTCCGGTTCCACATCTGGTGGCTATTACTTCTGGGCTGGGATAAGGAGGCGGAGCCGGACTGACTATGCAGTGAAGTCACTGTGTAGTCGTGGCATTGCTGGGAAACAATGATGCTGTTGTCTTTGACCACGACCAACCAATGTAACTGATGCCAGAATGGAGGCATTCGGTGGGGGAGCCATAGAATTTTAGAGGGTGAGGTTGATGTCCGTGACAAAAATGAGAGGAAACATGAGTCTAAGAACAATAGAATAGAGAGGAACTCAAATGACGACGTGAATCATAATGACTTGTAAGTACAGAGAGGTGATTTGTAATGCCAGTGTGAGCAGGCCATGTTACAGCAGTGGGATGACGGGTATAAATCAAGGTGAAACAGGAGGTGAAGGCAGGTCTTCAGCTCCTGCAAGCTATGACATCAGGCATCTGCAGACATTAAGCCAAAACTACCAGCCTATACAATACTTCTATTATATATTTGTTTGTGAGGTAACAAGCATGAGAAAGAAAAATCTTTTCGTTTCAATTCCTACAAACATTGTATAAAGCCAATAAACTGGCAACAAAAAGTCGTAATCACATTGCTTGCAAATACTTTTAAAGTGTTCCCAATGATAATTTGTATTATTTGGGAATTGAGAACAAGATGGGCAAATCACACTGAAGCCACAGTTTAGTGTCGTTTCGTTTCATTTAGTTTACCACTGTTGACGAACATTATTGTGGTAATGGAGCATTCTTCTAATATTTTCATCTCAGTGGTATATTGACATGTTTGCGTTAGTTAAGTTCTTGACTGCTAGTTTAAATACATAGATACACATACATTTCTTACGAAACTTTACATTCCTCACCAGGTTAGTTGTAAAAGCCAGGAGCAGTGACCACAAGATGCCAAGTAACAGTTAGCTAAAACTACATCAGACTTCCACCTCTACAGCCAGTTATTACCTGTCAATCATCAGAAGCTTCAGCTGCAGTTACCATAGAAACATTAACTTCGAAAATCAATTCCAAAGTGCCTTTTCTGTAAATTCAAAACATTTTAGGTTCAAAGTCAACCCTCATATTTTTCAACCACTACTAAAAAAGTCAGTAATACCTGGTTAGATTAAAAGACACATATGCAATGTGTTTTTAAACCTAACCAGGTATTATGGACTGTTATTGGATGACATTATAAAACATTTACGATGGCCTTGGAAGTCACGTCATCCCAAAGATTACTGGTAATAGCTGATGTAATGGGTTTTTAGCCTGTTGGATAAATTAGTCTCAGTAACAGCAGCAATGAATGAATAGGGTGCAAGATCAATTTATGTTTCATACCAGCTGAACTGCACTCTTATAGTTAGTTAGGATTATAAGTTCTCTTTGAAAAGGGGTGTGTCCTATTTTATTGTCATAGGTTTAATATTGATAACTCCTCAATTCTGTAACATAGTGTTGATAAAGTTGATAGTACAAGTACAGTACAAGTTGATAAATTGTACTGTCATCATCTTTTAATTTTTTTTTTCCAAATTGCTCACCAGAAAAATGCACCAACTAATAAAATGAATGAGGGCAGAAATAAAAAAAAAAACCCATGAAAACAACTGTTATTCCCCTGCTCTTCGCCTCCAGACATATAAAATGACATCTTTCCGAACTTCTACTGTTTTATTTTGCTTTTCATCTCTTTCTCCAACATCCCCCCTCGAACTTTATTGTCTGTCTGCTTAACACCCCTCCCACCCAGCGGCTCCGCTCCTCCCAGCTGTTTAATCACACATGGCTCATGTCTAAAAAGAGTAGAGGGAGGGAACAAATGGGTGGAGAGAAAGAGAGCCACAAGAAAGAGTGAATGATAGAGGCACATTGGGAGAGGGAGCGAATCGGAGCTGCACGCTGAACGTGAGACACATGGCCAGTGAATGAGATATCTTTGGTCGCTCTCAGTTAAAGCTGCTCCGTCCTAAATCTCGCCTCTGTGCTTGGATTATTCCTGGGGCAAGGATACTGTGTGGATGGTCCACTTCTTCTCCTTCCATCCCCTCTCTTTCTCTCCTTTATCACCCCGCCAACATTATTTTTCACTGAGGCACTCCGGCTCGCTGTCCTCCCAAGTTCTCACCTCTTGTTTTGTTTTTCGATTCCCCACCCCCTGATCTGCCTTCTCAGGATGTCGTGTGAAGAGGCTCAGCTCCACAAAGAGAGGCTGCAGGCCTTGGCGGTAAGTCCAAGTGTGCTACTAGCTTTCGCCTTCGTCTCTCCTCGGTCTTCGGGCAATCTGTCAGACATCGGGACGCACATGGACATCTTTCATCTACCTGTATTACCAGCATTTCATCACCTTTGCGACTCGTCCTGTCCACTGTCTCTCATTCCCTGTCTGTCCTTCATCGTATGTCCCATTGACATTCCACTCACCTGGTTAACAAACATATACATGGTAAAAGTGATCTCGTGTCACAAGGACACCAGTAAAAGTGAAGAAACTTGCCACTAACCGCTTGGATACATTGAGGATCTTGCTTTCAGCATTCTATGTAACCCAGGTCACTTACTTTTTAATGCAAACCCAAACAGGGGCTGAGTCCCGAATGTTGATATGAATCACAAGCGACGGTCAGTGGCTGTTTTAGAAGTAACTCAGATGCTGTTTCGTCAGTGTGGAGAGTTGGTGTCACTTTACTTTCTTACTATGAGTTGCAAGAAAAGAATAAATAGTGATTAAAATTTTGATTTACATATGTTTTCAAACTCAAAAGCGAATCAGCTCAATTTGCTGAAAAAGTCATTGTATAACCAATGACCTCTGCCTTAGTCCCCTGTTGCCCTTCTGCTGTTTTTTGCCTCGCTCTCCACGTCAGACGTCATCTTGTTCCAATGCCTTTTTGAGGGAAAACCACCTCGATGGAAAATCAGTTTGGTTTTGGGGATTTGGGTGAGGGGGTGAGTGTGCCTCCGCCGTGGGGTGAAGTCGTTTTTCTTCTTTCACTCAACGCTGCCCCGTGCCATCAAGGACACATCCGGTCGAATTTTTTGGGCGCGCTGATAGAGCCTTAAAACAAAAGTTAAATTAGTCTTAGCTGCCTCGGACTAAATTTGGGACCAGCAAGAACCACAGCATACCACACATGTTCAAAAGGCACAGAAGCACACACACACACACACACACACACACACACACACACACACACACACACACACACACACACACACACACACACACACACACACACACACACACACACACACACACACACACACACACACACACACACACACAAACACTCATACTCTCAAGTGGGGAGAACAGTTGCAGATGGTGAAACTATTTTGGCCACGCTGAAACATGGCTGCCGTGCCCAGCCACATTTATTTGCATCCGTGGGACTCCCCAAGAGAAGAGAGGGAGTGAGAAGCTCCCCTGATCGGATCAAGCGTTTCGGTTTCTTGCTTTGCTGTTGTATGTGAAGGCGAGAAGACACCCGCTAGAAACATGGACTCCGATATCGAATTTCTTGGTGTGATTACAGTGGAATATTGAAATGATGGCGGTGAAAGCTGTCAAGAGTAATGTAATGCAATTTTGATTTACTGTGAAATACAACTGAGGGTGTCAAGATATTAACATAAACAACAGTCAGCACTGAATAAGCGCCTTCAATTGCGTGAACGGAGCGCAGACCCTTCACCATAACAAGAGCATTGCAAAATCATTTGTACTCTGATATTGTCTTCGACTGCAGCTGTTGTGATACTAAACACTGTTAAGTTCTGGGACTGAAGTGCTTAATCTTGAGTTTCATCATGTATATTCAACTGTTATGACTGAGACTGCCTCCGTTCTTCTTCTATATACAGATGCTCTGGCCGGCATCGATGAAATAACGACGATTATATCAACAGGACTGTACTCACTATTTGCATAAACACAACCAAGCGCTCTGCTAAACACAGAGAGACCAGATGCTCGATAATGACAGGAACATTCTGACTCATGTAAATCGGCATCAAAAATGTACCAGTTATCCAGTCAAACAGGTATGAAACAGCACTGGGCTTTACCACAACAAAAACAAAGCATTAACGTGGATCAAATTGCAGCTGAATGCGACTGCTGCTTAAGAAAACCCACGGCATGCTGGAAAGCTCTGCCTACACGCACCAACACGCTAATTTATATATTAGGGCCGTTAATTGATTTAAAGTTTGAATCTAATAAATCACAGGCCCGCAGCGGATTCATTTCGATTGATCACGATTAATACCCACTCATTATTCATTGTGTTTCATTTTGAGGGGGCATAAAGATTGGTGACGGACGGAGAACAAAAAGATGAATGTAAAAACATATGTATATATATGTATAAATACTCTCTTGACATAAGTTTTATTGAAACCGAAAAAAATATGGTGTCAACATTGCAAAATATATAAATGAATAAATAATATATACTAACTGCACCGTATTTACCAGCCACATTTCGCTTTTTCAATCACCCAAATATCCAAATTTGCGAGGCCATCTTTCAACCAGCCGCTGAGACAGACTGACTTTGTTTACATCATCTGAGGCCCCGATGTTCCATGAGGGTTTGGCGCAAGCCTGGCGTCGCGGTCGCCAAGTCGAGGAATCCCCCCGGCTAATGTCTCCTTGGTGCTGATGCGTTTTTTAAGCAGGAAGTGCTTCGGTAAAATGAAATCCCCTCCTGCAGAGTGTGTCAACTACTTCATGTCGCTCTATTGTCCCGTCTTGTTTTTTTGTTTTTTTTTGCCAATATATTGTTTCAAGCCATTTATCTTGATCCAGCTGTTTCTGCCACCATTAAGTGTTGGAGCGCCAATCTGCGGCAGGAAGTGGAATTGTGGGATTTTTGGGTCATTGTCCGCAGTGCATGCATAAATTGGGTTTTAAAATTTTTGATCGAATGGGTCGCGCGAATTCATCGAGCGTTGATATACGAATGTGACACCAGTACTGAGGACTCATACGAGAGTGAGTGTCAGTCGAGGTGGACAAGGCGACAGATGCTGGAGATCCGCTGTCTCATCTTAGGTCGGTGTCAGGTCTCAGTATATTTTATTTTGAGGCGTTATAGACCCTATTCCATGGTTAATGCAAAATGCTTGGTCTCCGATGAGTCATGCCACAAAAGCCCAACGGAGAGGGAAGCATGGCTTTATCAGAATGAGGTGATGCTCGGGCTAGGCTTCATTTGAAGAATGTATCTTGTAGAAATTCTGCAATACATTTCGACCAATTCATCTGGCTGCAAATGATATTCCCAATATCCCCGAAAGAAAATAAATACATGAATATTCATCGATGTATACATAACATTATTGGGTTAATTTTACATGTTTGTTTGTAGTTTGTAGTTTCGACAAAGGAATCAAAATACATGATCATTCTCTTGCCACGCCCCTAGAAGATGCAAATGCCAACAAAGGTGGAGAAAGTTGATATTGATGTGGATTTGGGGAGGAAGAACGTAATATTCACGCTGATGGTTTTTTTCAATGCTAATATGTATAATCCCCGGTTTAAAGATATGTAAAAAAAACTTACCGTGACACACCGTTCTTGTATTTTTAATTTTCACGCTCTTTTTCCACTTCACTGGCATTGTGAACTGACCAAACCCCCGTACATTGAGGTACAGTGGTGGTGCCTGTACAGCTGGCATGCAGACAATTTCATCAATAATTTACAAGGTCTGTCACCATCAATTTCTAGGCAAATCTGAAACCAAACTGGTGTCAGACTTCTAATCTTACTAGGAAAATATGACTGTGGTTTCAAAAAGCATGTAATATGGGATTCATCTCCGAGTTCTTTCACATATTTTCCAAATTTACATTTCAAATCACATTTGGGCTCGCAGACAATATTCATTGCATGGTTTGGTTCCACAGGCCATCTCTGAACTTTCAGAGATTTATCATTTTGAAACAACTGTTGCGACATAATTTGATCCAGCAAATTATAAAGAACAAATGACTGGTAATTTCACAAACACCTAGTCATTTATAAATTGCAGCCTATCCCAGCTGTCATTGAGCGGGAGGCGGGGTTCACCCTGGTCCGATCGCCAGTGGATCACAAGGCCACAGATAGAGACGTACAACCATTCCCTCTCTCATTCACACGTCTGGGTGATTTAGGGTCTCCCATGAACCTCCTTGCATGTTTTTCTGACTGTGGGAGGAAACCAGAGAACCCGAAGGAAACCCACGCAGACACAAGGGAGAACATGAAGGCTCCTCACAGAAAGGGCCTTGTAGTGATCTTTTTCCTTGGGCCCTCCTGCTGTGAGGTGGAAGCGCCAACCACTAGGCCACTGTGCTGCCTTGGAAATAATCCCAATGACATAAAATGAGTCTTTATTTCATAAATGACTTATTTGAAGATTTTACACATAGTAACCTATTAAAAACCTGCTGACAGGCAGTGGTGCAGCAAGAAGCAGTATAACTGTGTTATAGTTTTTTTTTTCTTTTTCTGTAAGATAACAGCATTACTGAAAGCATCCATCATCTGCCGCAACAAAGGCCGTGCTATTCATTGGATCTAATCTGAGGGTCGATCCGTTAGTTTGCTCATCCAAACACACCATGATTCCCACAGTCTGACAATGATTATGGCCTCTCAGCTGCCAGTAGTGTTCGTTTCTGTGGCTACAAATTTGGCAGATTAAGAAAAAGTTATAATTGCATGCTGTTTAACCAATAATTGGTAGTTCATTAAGATGTAATTAACATGTTGGGAGCCTTTTAGTTTCTCTGTCTCCCCTCTCTCTTTCCCACAGTGTGTTTGCGTGCACGCTTGTATTTGTGTGTGTGTGTGTGTGTGTTGACAGGTATGTCAAGGTACAAAGGGTTGGGGTCGTCTCTGCAAATGTCCAAGACACCGCAGTGTGGTCTTAGACTGAGTATCTGTGCTCACACACTGGGTACGCGACAGCGGCGTCAAAGTTGTTTGTCTTCGCCTTTTA
>CAAKHD010030837.1:92615-113748 GCA_901007705.1 Fistularia tabacaria
TGCCGGTTAGCTGAAGGTCTGGATTGCAAAGCATTACATACCAGCTAAAATTAGCAGCAGCTGTCTTTGGCCTGGACATTCTTGCTTTTTTTTGTATCTTTTTTTATTTGCACATGCTTGTGTGTAACTATGAACTGTAACTATGAACTGACTTGATACAGGAGCAGGTAGAACGCAGTGCAGGCAAACCTGGAAGTCCTGCAATTGTTTTTTTGTTTTTTTTATCGATATCTAAGCATGACAGACAAGTGTGTATAGGGACAGAGAAATTCTGTAGGGGGGTCAAGCAGATGCAGCTGCACCACAATACTGGTCTCACTGCAGCTGAATTGGAAATGAGCCTGTTTATAAGTGAACGTTACATCACGTTACTTGGCAACCTCGAAGACGTCTGTCAGGAAAACGTTCAGTAGGGGGCAGACATATGAATGCCGTTCTTGCATTTTTTGTGTTCCTCAACGTTGACGTGATGAGAATAGTTGCCACCTGCTGCTTTCACATGACAATGGTATGCATGACATTTCAGAGAAGTGCCGAGTTTGCGTTCACCCACAGCGCTGATTCGGGGCTACTAGGTCAACATTCAAGCCCATTTTTATTAAGAATCCAAGTTGCCTTGACAAAAATGATTTAGATAGATGGAGATGTAATTTCTGCCAGCCTGTAGTCGTTGTGAATTGTCATTTTTCTGTGCCAATTAATCTTAAAAAAAAAAGGATATAAAAGAAATGCTAAAGGAAAATTAAACGGATGTACAAAGTGTCTATGATGAAAAAAAGTCAAATGTGCAAAAAAAGTACCATGACTTAATGATCCAAATTTTACAAGAGTTACAAAAAAGGAGATATGTCAGAAGACTAAGCCCGGCCGAAGACAGGCTCCTTTCTATCGTCAGTTTTTTCTGTGACAAAGGTCGGGTCACTGATGCTGCAACGAATGTCTGAAAGCAGGAGCGGTTGAAAGCACATGAATCAAAACGACAGTCAACTGGTCCTGGTTTTTCCAAAGACAATTTGAATATGTGTTGATTAAAAATGGACGGAATAAACCCCCGCTACCCCTATTTCAGCAATAAATCCTGCGTAAAACAAAGAAAAAGGGCACAATTGATAAACTGGAGGCAAAGGCGATGAGATCAGTTTATTGTATTTATGTAGTGACATAAGAAACAACTGAAAAACTGGCATGTGGCAATTCTTCCAGTCAGTAATGTTGTTGTAACTTGGGTTGAGGACCTGTTAACAAGGACCCATAAAATGGTAGAAAGAACGGGGCCCGGCTTTGGGAGCCCTACCGTTCAGCAGCTTCAATCAGCAGAATCATTTCGCAATTTTGACCAGCTTCTTCTATGTGCTGTGTTTCACCATCTGATGAACAGAGATCCATGTGATCCTGAAACTACAGACCAGTTGTTTTGTGAACAGTCATGCATTTATTCAGAATCCATATTGCTTATCCTGCCCTCAGGGTCATGGGGAGGCTGGGGCCTATCCCAGCTGTCATTGGCTTACAGGCTGGGTTCATCCTGAACTGGTCGCCAGTTGATAGCAGGGCCAAATATAGACACATACAACTGTTGATAATCTCATTCACATGTCTGGGCAATATAGGGTCTCCAGTGAACCGCCTGCATGTTTTTGGACTGTGGGAGGAAACCAGAGATCCCGGATGTTCTCACAGAAAGGCCCACTGTCGGAATCAACTAGGGACCTTCTTGCCGTGGGGCAGAAGTGCTAAGGACCCCGCCACCGTGCTGCATTTACTATCAATATTAAACAACGCTTACAGATGATTTTGTAATCTTCAACCCCCATGAACCAGCTGAGCAGGAGACAGAATGACACAGGTATTTAGTTGCTGAGCGGAGTGTGGTAGTAAAGTGAGACCGGCCTCAAAAGACAGAGCAGAATGTCCCACTGCTACCAACTGGAATCCCCTCAAACACACAAACATCTTCTTCTTCTTCTTTTCCTTTTGGCTTTTCCCTTCAGGGGTTGCCACAGCAAATCAACCTTCTCCATCTAACCCTATTCTCTGGATCCTCCTCTCTCACGCCAACTACCTTTATATCCTCTCTCATTACCTCCATAAAGCTTCTCTTCAGAATCTTCTCTGTCAGACTGACATATTATGACCACACCTTTTGAATGCGTCACGTCTGCTTTCTAAGCTTTCATTGTTTCATTTGTGTCACACGTGTTGGTTGCATTTAAATTAGGAACACTTGCGCAAACCCCCAGGTCTACAATGGGCTATTTGCGAGCTGCAGAGGGCTTTCTCAACCGTGCGCTTTTGCGGCACTACGGTGTCATCCAGGGTCAATCGAAAATAAAAAAAAATTCAATGGTGACTGAGTCATAGTGGACAGGAAAGCTTTTTTTTTTTTCACTGCAAGTGGGGAGCAGCAAACAAGTTCGAATGAAAGTCCCAGTGAGTCAGAGCGTGGGAAGTCATGATGGTGTCATTAGGAATGCCAACATATTTTCTGGAGGGTGAGAATGTGCTCTTGAGGGGAGTACAGTTAGTACAGCAGATTTCCAGTGTCCTTTTTGTCTGCTATTATGTCCTTTATCATTTTTACATTTAATTTGTTCTGTCTACAAGACGGGAAGTGAATTACATGCCCATTCGGCTGTACGCTGGAATTTGTGTAAGAGATATACGTCGATGTAGGTCTGCCTGCCAAAGTATCCTTGGGCAAGACACTGAACCCTCCGGCTGCTCCTGCTGCTGCATTGTTACTGTGTTTCTTTTCAAATGTGTATTTCATCACAATACTGATTGTGATTTACATAGCTTTTGCTATTTTTTATTGCTGCCTGAGGAGAGTTTTTACCATATTTAATCGAGCCCAAGAAGGGAAAAGCGAAGCTTGAAAGCAGGAATAAAAAGAAGTTTATATTTATTCCAGAACGACTGTTTCAATATTGTTTTGATCAAATGAGCAAATGGATCGTTTAGAGTCACCGTTAGAAGATTTTGAAAAAAATATTATTTCAGGAGGAGTGACCTTCCATTTGCCCAACAATGACTGCAAGGATGCTTGGCGAGGATAAAACACTGTCAGTGTTTGTAGACAAGTCACATGACTGCATAAATTCACATACAAATATTATATATGTATATATACAGTATACAGTATACAGTAGACACACACACACACACACACACACACACACACACACACACACACACACACACACACACACACACACACATATATATAGAAAGATATAAATATATAATATATATATATATATATATATATATATATATATATATACACGAACGCACATTTTTTTGTAGAGTAAGACTTCGATTTATGTTCTGCACTCCATTTGAAGTCTTTATTTTTTACAGCCCTTTTTTTAGGCTTTCTTTAATGTTTATATTTAGCTAACAGGCATTGTCCCCAAAATCCTTGTTCTGTTTCCAAGGTTCCAGAAATATATCCATGTTTCATTTTGCAGTATCTGTGGCCCTTAGGGCGAGAGCAGGATTGTTTTACACTACATTTCAGATAAAGTAGACACTCCTCTTTTCTTACACCAAGGATTATTTATCTCCCCGCTTCTTGTATGTTAAACGGCATGCATCCACACAATGTGGTCTGAAGACATGGACATTTTAATTTCTTAATGGTACATCTCAAATGGATCCTTTCCTAACATCCAGTTATTTAATAATTCAATTCTGCAATACCTCATAATCATGCTTCATGTTCAACTGTACTACCCTTCACTGAACTAAAAGAAACAGGATGGATCTTCCCTATAAATGTTTTATTTTGTATATTCAGCTGTATATGAGGCATTGCTGTTGATTGCCCTTTTTTTGTTTCTTAGGAGAAGCGAAAACGCCAGGCTGAGATTGATGACAAAAGACGCCAACTCGATGACCTGGTATTACAGCTGCAACATCTCAAGGTAGGTCTGTGTGTCGTGTAGACAGCCTGGTTTTCACCTTCGTTGAAATGATGTTTCTCTGTGCTTACTTTCCATCTGGATTCAAGGGCGGAAACCATAATTAACAGATGCCACATTTCCATCAAAGTTCAACAAAGGAAAAGTGAAGCCAATCGAAACCAGATCCCAAGATCGCCTTCTGCTAATGACACAGTTTGGGGTTTGTCAGCAAATAACAGGACAACAGACATGAGACCAAAAATAAGCGCTCTGAGATACTTCGTAGCCAGTGGCTCAAACCCAAAATAGATGTTCTCACTATGGTCTCACATTCAATAGCATTAGCACATTAACACATTAGGGTAAAAGCTAACTGTAACTTGAATAAGCTGTCACTTAATATCATTCATTCATTGTCCATACTGCTTCTCCTGTAATCAGGTCTGCAGTGGGGCGATGCATATAACAGTTACAGTTTCTTGGCCTGAATTGGAGCAGCCACTGCTCTGGGGCAGGAACAGGTGATCGCGTAGATTCGTGGGGTCTTCGCAACTTTTCTGAGGCACCCGTTGTTGCACATCAGGGTGGGTTGATTCTCATTTGTGTACTGAACCCAATGAGCAGTTACAGTAACACCTTGAGATGTTGTTTATCAAAATGCTCTCCATGGAGCAGCGGAAGGTTACCAGAATGTCTTTGTGGTAGTCTGGCCTACTTTCGATTCCTCAGGAAAACAACCGCTGCCGTGCCTTTATCACCTGTGCCGTGGTGTGTTGCTCAGGTTAGGTCCTTGGTCTTTCCAGCATTTAAAGAGATGTTATTCATTGAGTGCCAGTCGGCTCGGTTCTGTAACTGATTTTTTATACTTAGAAATCTGCCAGTTGGTGCCAACCATCAACCTTTACCCATGGAAATCACCATTACTGCAGTGAAACTAGATTTAGAAATATTTAGACTCTTGATATTTAAGAAAGTGATGGATGGCTGATACGTTTTATAACCCTTAATGCTGCACAGACTAACAAGAAGTTCTCAATCATCCAGGTCATGGTCTATCGTTACCGAATCTTATCGTTGCAACTTGCCCTTGTTTCGTGTCTTACAAACATCTTTCATCTCCCTCTCAAGAGGCTACTTCAGTTTTAACAGACTGTGGAGAGTTTTCCGGTATGCAAGTGCTCGGGTTTTGGTTGGGCACAGGTCTCGGTTGAATTGGTTTAGTCACTCTAATGTGTGCTTTACTGGGCAGCAGTTGGGTTGAATGGGGTGGTATATTAATTTGTGTGTCATAAAATAAATATGCGCATCAACAAACAAATAACACTTTGGGCAACTCGCCGGAGTTGACTTTTGAATGAAAGATTGTTGAAAAACAAAAGAAGTCTTTTGGCTCACCTCAGTTGAGGTTTGGATGGCAGTCAGCAAGGCCTAGTATGTGTCTCCTGGACAGACTAGTTGACTGGACAGTAGTTCTGCTGTAGTTGCATGTCTGTCGGTCTTGGGACCGATCACCACTGAGTTATAGGAAAGGTCATTGTAAAAGGTTGTGTCAATGGCTCCCTCCTCTGTTAAGTGACAGTCTGTCCAGTTTGACAAAGTGGCTTCATTGACTCCTCTCTCAAACCATCTGTCTCTTCTGGTCTAAATGCGGATATTGCTGCCTTTAAAGGAGTTGCCCTTGTCCTTAAGGTCCAGAGTCCTGTACAGAAGAGATGGTTATTTGGTGTTGGGCCATCCGTTTGTGCGGAGCTTGTTCGGTGTCACTGATGTAGAGGTCATCACACTCCTCATTGCACTTAACACTAGAACTGCCCATGGGTAAAACTTACCCGTAGCTGTCTTTTTTTGGTGAATGGAACTTTTTTTCAATGAAATACTGGTACCCCTCTGTCTTTGACTTTTCCTAAAAGTGTTGCTGAGCAAATCCTAAACTGCTCGCCTGGCACCACTAAGTGACTCCCCGCTGCTCATGATTTATCCATGATGGGCTCATGTGAAGTAGAATTTCCTCAATGATATGAGCAAAATATTAAAACATGACCACATTTCTTTCGTGTATTGGCATGGAATGCTCACGTTTCCCGGAGACACTTGAAAATAGCTCGTAGCTTGTAGGTTGCCAGAGTATACCACCCGTGTCTAGATTCAACCCATTCTGTCAAAAAAACAAGAAATACTTTACCCTTGTTTCTGAGATATTTTGTGATATATGGATAATTATCATTTTATATCTCTCCATCGGGGTACCAGCCTGTATAATCTCTACATTGTTCACACAAGAGAACAGGAAGTAGGAAAGTAGGGAAAATAGTAGGGAAGTAGGGAAAATAACAGTGGTCAGTAGTGACCATCTTTGTTGACCTTAAGTGGAAAATTAATTCTGAATGGATTTTGTTATTGGTTGTGATCCCACATCATTGAAATTGGATCTGTTCCTTGTTGTCACATGTCTCTGTCAATTCTTTTGTGCTTTTTCAATTCAGGGCTGAAAATTTTGGCCAGTTGTTTAGTCGTAGGGCATGGTAATTGTGTCAGCCCCATAGTAAGAAGGTTTCTCTTTGTGTCTGCGTTGTCTCTGGTTCCCCTGGCAGTAAAATTGCCCAGAAATGTGAATGGCGGCATGTCTCTATCTGTGGCCCTGTGATCGACTGGGGACCGGTCCAGGGTGAACCCTGCCTATTGCCTAATGACAGCTGGGATAAGCTCCAGCCATCCTGCAGCACTGACTGCAGAATACGCAACGAATAAATTAGTTCTTTTGTATTCTAATCTGTAATTAAGGCTCTTTAATTTCTGAACCCCAAATACAAAGACTTATTTAAAGCCCTAAAGTATTTTCTCTCATATGACCATCCTGTAATATCTCGCACAGTATTCAATCTCGCACAGTATTCAATCTGTCGCAATCTGTCCGCAAAATACTGTACTCAGATATTTTAGCCTATTCTCATCTTGAATGTTTCAATGGAAAATTGTAAGCATGTTGAAAGCCTGCTTCTTGTCACTATCTCCTATTTTTTCCACACTCCCCAGAGACAGCAGAGGATGTTCTGAAATATAGCCCAATCCAAACATCCCCATGCTCTGCTTTCTCGCACTGGCTTTTGTCCTACAGTCAGCTTTCCTGCAAGTAGTAACTAGTAGGTTTGAGAGTCCTCATTCAATCAGCATCCTTTCACAGTCCCAGTGAAGTGTTGGTGCCACACAGGCAACTCACCAAGTTGACCTTGTTGTCAACTCTCTTGGTGGCCTGAGATAGGCCATGGAGACTCGAGCCTAGTGATTTGATAACAGCAACGTCTGGGGCCATATGATCTGCGCTTCCTTGTATGGACTTTTCAGAGTCAAGCTAACGTGTCACAGCATTTTGAGCTGCCGGCCCCACCCCCCACCCACCACCCCTTGTTGTAGTTCAGTATTTGAACCTTAACCCTCCAAGGTGCTGTGTGTCAGAGCTCAACAGGAAATGGAAAGTCCTTAAAAGAGCGTGAGACCGAAGAGAACAGGCTGGTTCTCTCAGTAAACAAGCGGTCATACGGCAAATAACTTTATTATCAGTTTCTCAGTTGATACTGAAATAGAACCAAAACCTTAATTTACAAGCCATTTTACTTTTGTTTAACATATGATATGAGTTTGAGAAGTCATAGTTTCTTCTGAAAAATAAAATAAAAACGGCACATAAAAAGTCAGGTTCATCTGAAGGCCAACGCTCCTGTATTAATGATGGTTGATGCTCAGCCTCCTAGGGGACGTTTACACCAAGAAACTGGAGAGGCGAGTCTGGCCTGTTTGGTCATGGACCAGTGGACCTGCTCTATAATCTAGTCACTGTTATCCTGATGGGTTCATGGGTATGCTCCTCCTGTCTATCTGTGTTTAGAAGATTTGGAGAAGGTGTACTGTCCCACTGAGTTTTCTGTTTGGGTGATATAGGAGTCTGATGTTACTGGGCTGTAACTATGAGCCGTCTGGTCTCTGTGGAAACACTCTGAGAGCTCCGCGTGCTCTCTTGGCACAACGTCAAACACGTTTATGGTTCTGCGAGGGCTGCTCTTTTTCACTGATTCTGTTCTTGGACTTCATGGAAAGAGATGTCAGGCACATGAGAAATAGTGATTTGATGCAGGAAAATCATTGCTCCTGTACTTTTTGGAGACTATGCAATCTTGTTGGCTTGCTCGCCAGTTAACCTCCAGGATGCACTTGGATTGTTTATCGCTAAATGCCAAACAGTTGGAATGCAGTGACATGCAGTGAAGTTCATGACTGGTGGGGTGCTGATATTGGAGTCAGATTTACACATCCTTGAGCCAAACACAGTGGCGTATTTCCCCTCAAATGAGCAGCCGGACATTAAAAACTGGTAAAAAAAAGTTAAATCAGCATTCTTCTTGCGCACACTTAGTAATATCATAATATCTGCTCATAATTAGTGTTGCATTTCCAGCAGTTTAGAGAGAGCTTATCAGACTTCGCAATTTCTTACTTAATTCATGGGCTACTCAATAAATTGCGAAGTGGTGTTCAAAAATTGAATTTTAATTAAGGCCTTGACCAAAATATTCTGTTCATTTTTGAAACCATTTTCATAATGCTTAAATATTCTGACGGCAGACAATCCAACTGAAGAATAACAAAGAAGTTAGTTCAAAATCTAGTTTTGAATTGGAATTTTAGATTCTTTGTTTTACAGTCTGATCTGAAGTTGGAATCTCTGTTACTTTGAGGTAAAAGTCCTCCTTTTCTTCGATGAGCTTCGATAGAAATTATTGCCGGTGAAGGAAGTTTTCCTAGATCAGTCTTTTTTCAAATTAATTTTGAGTCTTTTTAATGCCAAGACGGAGCTTTCAACAGACGCCACTGTAGCTGGCGCAGTGAGTGCCAGCTGGAGTAACCTTGTAGTGTCCGTTACAGTCTGGATCAAATCCTATTTTGGACCAAAAGCAGCAAAGCTGTCCGGGAGTTTTACCTTCATTCCTCACTGTTTGCGAGCCATGCAGTCTGATGAGATCGGCCTTTCAACTCAAGAAGTCGAAGAACGTGGCATATTTTGAAGCAGATCTTAAAGCTCCAGTGTTGTTTTCCTTAATTAATTAAATCCTGTTTCAGTTCAGTTTTGAGAAAATTTTAAGGTTAGATATATCTTCCATGTTTGACTTACATTTGGAGCAAAATTTTAGAATGAACGGACTGCAGCTGCGCACCTGATTTTGGAATTATTGCTCGCTACGTCTCTGCGTAGAACGCCAGCAACGTGAACCTGCGTGCTCTCGTATGCCCCCTTCGGTGAGGCACAGTACCGTCCGCCTCAATCGAACGTTTTACCTGCTGTTTTTTGCCATCAGCAAAACTAAAATGTAACACACAAATATTAAATACATTAGTCTGAGTATGGAAAATTAGTATGCGTATTAAAAGTGTCTGAAAACATAATATTGGAGACGTGAAGAGAGACAGAAACAGGCACCAGCCAATAACAAGCCTCAACCCAGTTAGTGGAGAATAGTGCAATCTGAGGTGAGGCTCGGCTGATCCCTGCCACACTTGGTGTCTCTACCATATATTTGAACAGGACACACGCTAATTCAGGACTTTTGACAATAAAATCATGGACATTATTGGATTAAAAAAGAAAATCAATCAAAATAAGTGTAAAGAACAGACCAGAGAACTCAAATTGAACAGAATTTTAGTTAATAATAAGAAAGCATTGCTCTCAATTTACTCGTTCTTTTATTTTCCAACTCTTACCCATGGTCATGACCAAAAGAACAAAACCTTGGATACAAGAAGCTGAAATGAGTTTCCTCCACAGAGTGGGTGGGCTGAGCGTTCAAATAGACTGAGGAGCACAGGCATCCAGGGGAGGGCAGAGAAGATCCACCACTCCTTTGAGTTGAAAGGAGTCAGCTGAGGCATCTGATAAGGATTCCTCCTGGGTACCTCCTGTTTGAGTTGCTCTAGATAAGCATTGGGACAATGAATGAATGAGTGAATAAGGCTCAAATACAGACATGTTATGTTATTGTTTGCCCTGTGACAAAAGATGACTCATTCATACGACTGTAAGACCTCCACAACTCGTCAATCATTGTAAATGATACATCTTGTACAATATATATCCAGGGTTCATAGATGTATATTTACATTCGATTTTTTTACTCAGTTATTTGTGATAATATTTTTTGGATTTTCTTTTTTATTAGTGCAAAGAGGAAGCAGTGAATTTGAGATGATAGGACAGGATTGAAGCAAACGAATTATATTGGGTAGTGCATCAATTGTAAAATTGGTTTGACATTTCCCCTTCAGATAATATTAAGTCCCTCAGTAATTTCCTCGCTTCTCATCTGGAGAAACAACTCATTTTAACTTTGTTTACCATTTTACATTATGGAATTAAATTTATTAATAGACCAAAAAAGTTGACAAAAAATGTCTCTCAGGATATACTAGGTTTGAGAATACTGGCAACAGTTGCCATTTTTTCATGTTCTTGTGCCGTAACAGTTACTGATTATTTGTAATTTTAGGTCAATGTCCATTATTTGAAGGATACTTGCGTAAATCTATGACACAGAGAGAGACAGAACAAGACAGGGAAACTATATGGCTCCAAACTCGATAATTACATGTAAATAAACTACCAATTATTGGTCTGAATTATATAGTGTGCCAAAGTGTTTCTAAATGGGACCAATTAGTAGCCACAGAAAACTAACTCTCCTGGCAGCTTAAGGCCAGAATCATTGATAGAGAGAGAGAGAGAGAGAGAGGTAGACTTACAGTGATGATACTTCCTGCTTGATTCATTCATAGTAACAAACAAGATGTTGCAACTGAACACAATACACCGCTGTATACAATATACAATACAATACACCGTGTGTAAACTTGGTCAGTCCTCAAACTCTTGTGCAAACTGATTGACAGAAATACCCTCTGGAACATGTCTTACAAATATGACCAAGTGCAGCTCCCTTAATGCATATATAATTTGGGGCATTGACAGCTCAACGTGTAGAATATTGGTTGTAAAAAATGCAAATAAATGCACTGAGGTGGACTAAGTTTAAAAGTAATAAATGTCCAAAGGACTGCTGCTTTTATTAATAAAACATAGTGAATTGATGGATGGGTGGATTTGCAGATGAGTGGATGGATGGATGGATGGATGGATGGATGGATGGATGATGGATGGATAGTTGATGGATGGATGGATGGATGGATGGATGGATGGAGGGACGGATGGATGGATGGATGGAGGGGTGAATCAATCAATTTTCTATCTGAGGTCTTCTAGAAAGTCTTTCATTTTGGGAAAATAAGCTCATCAACAACTCATTAGTATCACAACTTTTTAAAAGAAATGTTGGTATTTCTTCAGTTCGTTTATGTCACCATCCATCAGTTTGCCTTACTTTTGTGTTTCTTAAATCACAATGCATGTGCTAAAGGGAGCTTGTTCTATCTGGGGAAACTGCATTGGTTATTCATGAAGACCCGTATAAGTAATGGACAGGTGTTTAAGTTTTGCTCATTTGATCCCCAATGCACAGTTACTTGACTGTGTTTCCAATATGGGTAACTGATTCTCCAAAGATTTCTGTGTTTAAAAATGTGAGTACATAAGAAAGGAGATAAGATAAGATAAAATAAGACACTCCAGTGTTGCAGCTGCTAAAGGCAGAGTGCAGAAGATAGGTTGGACAAACAAACAATATTTACAAGAACAATTACAACACTATTTACAACAGGCAATTCCCCGTATGATTTACATACAATAATAATAAAATAAAAGGACATTGTGAAAATATTGCACAAAGTTATGTATCTGAGGGGTAATCGGGAAAGGAAATGATGGAATACCATAGAATAAAAGCTTTGTTGTCATTCTACAACCATACACTGAAAATTGGGTGCAGCTTCACAACTGTGTTTGAAGAGAAAGAGGGTAAGAAAGAGAGCCTATCACCTAAAACCTGTAAAGGACTACACATCCTCAGAGTCTACATCACACAACACATAACCAATGATACCACAGCTGAGCATTTATGTCCATTCACACTCCAGAGACATAGAGATAGACATAGAGACATAAGTTAAAATATAAATCTATAAAAATGAGAAAAAATATAAAGATATATAATGATGCAGTATAAGTATGCAGTGAGATAAGGCACAGAGAAAAATAGATTGCATGTGTTTGTATGAGTTATCGCACATGTTGGTATGTGTGTTTGCACATCATTTAGTAAGACTTATAGTACATATAGCTTCAGTTATTCCACATGTATCGTCTGAGTTACTTCACCTGAGTGTTTAATATTCTTACAGCCCAGGGAAGGAAACTGTAAATCACATTAATGATGTAATATATCCACAAATCTGTCATACAATATGGATCTCATAATAAGATAGGTAACAACATGGATTTGTTTGGCACAAGTAAAAGCAGTAAATAGATTAATCAGAGCCACAGTGCCTTGGGTCGTGGGTATGATAAATATCAATATACCACAAATGATGTACCTCTGCATAGTTTTCCCTTAGGACACCACTAGCAAGCAACAAACACCTGCATATAGAGTTAGTGCACTTACAGTCTGGATCAATGAAGCCAGCTGTTCAGACAAGAGGGGGTGCAGCAGTTTAAACCTACAGCTGTCTAGCAAGAACCTATTCAAATGCTAAAACGTATCTGAGAGAACAGACAGCGCAGTCCCCTTGATCTTATGGTCTGTACAAGGACAAGAGACCTTCACTGCCACTCTTTCCAGAGCATCAGGAGTCTATATATAGTGCAAATAAATAAGGGGGGGGACATCATCTAAGACGTCTCTGATTCTTCCTCAGTCTAAAGCCATGCGGGAGCGTTGGCTCCTCCAGGGAGTGGGAGTGGATGACGGGGAGGCGCGGCAGAAACAGCTGGAGCAGGATGAAGAACAAGGGAAGAAGCTCGAGGATTTGATACACAGGTAATATTGATTGTTGAGTGCTCCAGTAGTCATTCTGATACATAATTAAGTGTGTATTTCGCTGGATGCAATTCGTTCCCGCTGCCAGTTACTGACCAGATGCAAATAACAATGTGATTGAACAACAGGCATCCTCTACGCATCACCTACATATGTTCAGGAGTGGTCTGAAAATTTAAAAGATAGCAGACACACATCACGTTACTTACCATTGTGACAAGGTAAAAAACACTGCCAATAGTCTGTTCACATGGTAATTACATATCACAGGTCAACACCACAAATACACAAACATGTCTTTAAATGCAGCACGGTTTTGATGCCGCTTACAGGCACCACCACAATATTTTTTTGCACTGGCCGACTACCCCCATCTCTACTTACCACTCTCATCCATGAAATATTCATATCTATGCTCATATTCTATGTATACATTCTCCAGGACACCTTACTTATTAACATCTTACTTTTACTAGCCACATCAACTACTGTACACCTGTTAATTCTATAACCATCCCATGCACAAGACAGAGACATCATCAGGCTCCAAACACGACAATTACTTTTAATAAACTGACGATTAAGTGTGGATAAAACGACATTTCATGACAACCATTTCTCAATCTGCCCAATTAGTAGCAAAGAAACAAACACTACTGACAGCAAAGAGGCCATGATCATGGACAGACTTTTGGAATTGTGGTCTGTTCTTTGGATCTGACAAACGGATCGACCCTCACATTAGACATAATGAATAGCGCTTGCGGCAGATGATGGATACTTTCAGCAATGTTATAATCCTACAGAACGAAAAGCAAATAAAGCATAGCTACACTGCTTCTTTGTTCGAGCAGATTACCATATGTGCAATATGTAACAAGATAAGATATCAAATAAAGCAACATTTTATGGCGGCGTGGCTGTTAGTGCTTCTGCTGGTTCAGTCCGACAGGGTCTTTTTTGTGTGGGATCTCCATGTTCTCCCTGTGTCTGCATGGGTTTTCCTCCGGGTTCTCCAGTTTCCTCTCACAGTCCTAAAACAGGACGGTCATTGGAGATTCTAAAAAGCCCAGATGTGTGAACTGGAGAGTGAATGGTTGAATGTCTCTATATATGGCCCTGTGATCCACTGGTGATCGGTCCAGGGTGAACCCCACCCCTCACCCAATCACAGCTGGGATAGGCTCAGTAACCCCTATGAACCTGACTGCAGGATAAGCGGCATAGGTAATGAATAAATGAAGATGCATTTTAAAAAAAATCAGGATTATTAGGTACTGGTTAATAATGAAGAAAAATCATTTATATGCATCAAAAAATCATTGCACATAGAAAAGGCAATCGAAACCACAAGGTGGTAGTGTTGGAGCTCACAGCGCAATCCAATCTAGGTATTATTTTCATTCCTTAGTGTGCATGAAAAATGCATTTCTTTATCCATATTTTTTAAGCTCAGACTTCACCAAAGTTAGTGACAGCCCATAATTGCAGTGGAAAGGAAAACAAATGAAAACGGTGATTGTCTCCCCCAGCCTGCAGACCTTTACTTGGTATTTAAATGGCACATTCAAGGGAAAATCTGAATAAAGTAATTAAAAGGGTAGTTAAATATTAGTCCAAGGAATCAAAACATCAGGTGGTGAAATAATGCCTGACACATACGGTGTGCGCACCTCTTAATCCAGTTCCAAAAAGCTGCAGAATTTATAGAGCACAGAACTTTCTTGACATTTCCTTCGTGAGCCAGGGGATGAAATGTCTCCAAGAGTAGCCTAGTTTGTTTGATGTGAGAAGAAAAGACGACACTTGCGACAATTACAGTGAACTCAAGAGGCACCGACAATATAATCGTTGAAAAGGCAAAAGGAGTGTGTCCTAGAAAATGCTGCAGCAGTTGTGGCAGAGAGGAGGCCGACTGTGGACGGAGGGGAGGTGGAGCGGGCAGCTGGGTGACGCAGCAGTAGTTTCACCGACATCCCTATCATTACACGGACAAGCTAAGCAAACAGACGCAGGGATTCAGCAGAAAATGGTTCTTTGACATCATGGCAACGACTCAACCCGAACCCGCAGATTGCTACTTTCAGAGTGCAGTGTTTCACATTACGCAGGAAGTTCCATCCACACCACGGCTCTTTCTGGGAGGTGGGTGTGTGTGGACTGCATCCTCCTGCTACATCAGGACATTTCTCCACTTTGTTTGAAAAGACTTTTGTTTTTACCACTAGATCAAAATAGGCCTGTACTTTACACAATGTATCAATGTGAACAGTTCAGTTTACATATCTTATAATCAGGGAACTTGAATAGGGTTTAACTTTAGCTGAGGAAAGAGGATGTTATCATTTATTCATTATCTACGCCGCTAATCTGGCACTTAAGGTCACTGGGGGTCTGGAGCCTATCCCAGCTGTCACTGGGTGAGAGGTGGGGCTCATGCTGGAGATGACAGGGCCACATACCGAGATGCAAAGCCAGTGGCGCTCCCATTCACGCGTCTGCGATATTTAGGTTCTCCGATTATCCTTCTGCATGAGAGAGAAGGAGAGGGACTGCGGGGAAGTTCGTGTAGACAAGGGGACGAGGTTCAAATTCCACCCAGCCTGTCGGAATTGAACCGAGGACTTTCTTCCTGGCCAGCCTATAAGACAGGGGATGGGAACCTATGGCTCGCAAGCCAGATGTGGCTCTTTTGATGACTGCATCTGGCTCGCAGATAAGTCGTAGCTTTTATATTGCACCTGTTCAGGGTTGCGAATGGCTGGAGCTGACGGCTGCCTACACAAGTTGTTGTGGGGTCAAGAAGTAAACTTCCCTCCTAATGAAACAGTCAGCAAGCTGATTTATGCAGAGCAAACCCTTCTGACTAGTAGTTTGGCGAAAGCAAAAAAAAAGATGACAAGTTCCGTACTGTTTCAACAGGGATGGACAGAGGAATTCGCCTTTGTCGAGAGAGCAGGTTCTGCGGTGTGTCTAATATGCGCTGATAAAATTTTATTGATAAACGGTCAATCGTAAAGCGACACTTCGAGACACGCCATGGCCACCTTTGCTTCGAAATATCCGGTGGGGGACAGCAGGAAGAAAGCATGCCAAGAGCTACTACGCAGAGTGCAAGCCAGTCTGCAGCAATTCTGTTTATGGACCCGACAAGGTGACTGGAATTCAGCTAGCTTTACTGGTTGTTTAGCAAAAGTGAGGAACGGAAAGCCATTCATGAATGAGTGAAGCTTAAGATCACCACGCACCAACTAGACGATAAAGCCATCAGCAAAACTATGAGGCACCAAATGTCGCATAAATGGCAAGAAGTATTTTATTTCTTATTAGTCAACTCCAGTATAACAACGTACTTAAAAACAATATATTAAGAGACTTATTGTACTTTGACATTGTTGGTCTTACTTGAAAATTCACACATTTAGTTGTATTTAGTGTTAAAAAATATTATATGGCTCTAACAGAAATATATTTTAAAATATGTGGCTTTCATGGCTCTCTCAGCCAATAAAGGTTACCGACCCCTGCTATAAGAGGATATGACCACTTATTAAAAGGTATCAGTGTTGAGTTTTCTGGTTTCGAGCAAAAATATAAAAGTTGTCATTCTGACTGTATGTACTAGATGAAATACTGTGTATATATGCTATGGTGACCTTGACTGACCCCAGCTGACCTCTCATGTTTCATGATATCAGGCCAGTGAATCAGAAAATCACTGCCGAAACAGCAAATAGGGAGTTCGATTTCTGCATAAAGCATTTATGGATTTTTGGAAACAAGTCAAAAATGCTTTCAAATCGATTCGATTACTTTTCAACCGTGTGTCTATGATTCGATATCTGATTCCTTTGACTGAGGCAGGAATCATGATATATCGTCTTTTCCTTTCAGCTGCTCCCTTCAGGGGTCCCGGCAGCAAATCACTGCCTCCATCTAACCCTCTCATGTCCTCTTTCACTCCATCTATAAATCTTCTCTTTGGTCTTCCTCTAAGCCCCACTGCCTGACAGCTCCAACCTCAGCATCTCACTTTCAATGTACTCACTCTCCCCCCGCTGTACATGTCCAAACCATCTCATGGAACTTCATCTCCAGATCATCTAATATGTGCCCTCTCTCTGATGGACACATTCCTGATCCTATCCATCCTCCTCGCTTCCAAAGAGAACCTCAACACCTTCCCCTTTGGTACCTCCAACTCTGCTTCCCCTCTTTTCTTCAGTGTCTCTCAACACTTTTTCTGGTCAGAAACCTTGGCTGAATCCCAGTTCAATAGGGGTGGCCTTCTGTCTCGACCGGTTAGGGTAGAAAGAGAGAGCGCAAGAGAGAAGGACAGAGAGATAGAAAACAAGAGCTGAGATTGTGAGGGACAAGCACAAATTATCTCATACTACTAATGATAGCAGCTCTGAGCAGCTCTCATGATAATAGCTGAAATAAAACAATAATAGCTTTAATATTCATAAAAGAAATAATAATGGGGGACGCCTGGCAGGACTGCTGCAGTGGATCAAGCCAAGCACCCCTGGGAACCTGCGACCACAAGTCGCCCCGCATCCTGGGAGTGTAGAGATCTGAGTGGGTGGTCGGGTTCTAAGAGTTCTTTGAGATATGATGGCGCCGTGCCATTTAGGGCGTTTGAGGTGAGGAGAAGGACACCATGGACATCACCGGGGTTTTGGTCGTATCTAAGTACATCATGACACTGGCAGACACCGCAAACAAATTCATGAACAAAAGTATAAGAAAGGTAATGACAGATAATGAGTTACGTAGACTTTTGATGGGTGGGTTGAAATTTATCTCAAGTTTCAAAATGCATTCCACACAGTCTGTTCCGTTTGTGCTCGCCACTCTGGTTGTGTTTGAGGTTTGATCACCAGAGGGTGCCAGACACAAACGTGCCCGGATGATCTTACCTCTCATCTGACGGCCAGAGAGGCTGAGGGGTCGACGCGATTTGTCACAAGACTGCTTTTATCAGCTGAAAATATTTGAACCAAAAAACCCCATTTGCAATCGTTCCTCCTTCTAACCACCTTTCAACCCACCAAGTATGCTAAGCTTCTTTTCTCAGAATTTTCAAACGCTAACTAGATTTTATGCATTCAACTGTTTCTGTTCAAAAAATAGAACTTTTAAAAGAAAATTTGAATTAATAAATAGATAAATCGCTCAATAAATGAAGGAATAAATAAATAAAGAAATAGATAACTAAATAGATAGACAGACAAATGAATAAACACTTAATAAGTACTGAATAATAATCAGTCAGGAAAAAGTATGAATGTATGTTCATAGTCAGTGATGCCAAAATGGCGAATACAGGAATACCATGGAAAGACCAAGTCACACATCCACACGCACACAGACACAGACACACACACACACACACACACACACACACACACACACACACACACATGCATGCGAACACTCTTTCACGCGCAATCTCACGTACATCGATGCTCACAATTCTCACATCTTAGCGGAGAGCGCTTTTGTATGTGCTGGCAGGCATTAAGGAAGCGACCAAGGTCCTCCTCCCAGACTGCTTCCTACTATTGTTGCAACGTCCATCTCTGAAAAGAGTGTGTATGTGCATGCGTCCGTTTGCGTACATGTTTTCAGGGTGTTGCTGGATTTTAGTAATGATACCAATGACAGAGAACTGTCTTTGTCAGAAAGATCAGCAGTGGACATCAGTATCCACATTGAAAAAAAAAGCCCATTTAATTCATTTTTCTCATGGGTTTACATAACAGGAATTCCCGCTTCGTCATCTCTGTAGCGGAGAGTGGCACCTTGGTGAGGTGCTTAAAGTTTATTATAAGACTGCGGACGGTGCTGTTATCTCTTGAGCTGCCTTGAGATGATCAATTCTGTGTTTTTCTTCTTGCGGTGCAGATCAAATATATATCATGACCACTGAAGGAAAGTACACTTGATAACTCGCGACTTGGTAGCCTGAAAAAGAACCAAAGAAAATATTAAGTAATTCATTATTTATACTGCTTATCCTGCAATCGCAGGGGGGCTGGAGCCTGTCCCAGCTGTCATCGGGTGGGGGTGGGGGGGTGGGGCGTTCACCCAGACCGGTCACCCGGTCACCAGTCAATCACAGGGCGAAGATAAAATAATTCTCATATTATTCTCACATGTATAATACTTCTGCCATGTGAGATGTAAATTATGGGATTTTTATCTGTAGGCAGACTGCATGGATTGCTTCATTTAAATCTTGAGTCAGCCAGGAGAAAACACAATGCAGCCTCTGGCCTTCAGTGGTTATTATAGGGCCTGCAGGCTCATCTTTATTTCAAACTTCAAAAATCCATGTTATCTGACGGCCTTTTTCAAACAAGGCTTGTGTGTCCTATTCAGAAAGTCACAGAGATAAATGTGCATTTCAATTTTTTAGGGTACTTGACCCTGCATATTCAACTAAAGACTATTAACAGCATATTTTCTTAATGAGTTTGCCTGAAGGACATTGGTTGGATGAGAAAGAAAAATCCAGGCTACAACCTCTACGCTAAAACCTGCATAACTATCATGCATTCTGTCAATCTATAAATAAATATGAAAATAAAAAAGGATGTTGCTTGATTTTAATGTGATCATCTTCACGATCAATATAAGCCACACAGGGCCCGGTAAAAAAAAACCTCTATCTGTGCGTTTGCAGGCTGGAGTCTGATATCACTGCCCTTGAGAGGGAAGAGTCACAGATCTCTGCCAAAGAGCAGGTTCTGCAGGAACGTCTGAAGGAAACAGAACGCTCCATAGAAGACCTGCAAAAGGTACATGGACATGAACCCTCAAGCCTCCTATTAGCTCCTTGAGTGCTATCCTGACAAACAATCACATACTGATAATCGTTTTTTTTTCAGTTTGAACCGGAAAATATCAAATTGGAACCTAAGGAGAAAATAAATGAGGAAGTTTTTATTACATGACATTAAGAAAAGATAACCATAAGGTGTTAATATGTGGCTTCCTCTCTCTCATTCTTTCAGAGTCTGATGACCCGAAATGAAGGTATGCACACAAACACACACACATGTGCAAACACACACACACACACACACACACACACACACACATACACACACACCCACAGTCTCATGCATGTTCTTCACACTCACTGTTCCCTCTTAGCTACATAAGATTATTGTTTCCAATCAATGGCTTTCGATCTCTCAATAGTCTCGCTGAGGCAGGAGAGATGCAGGCCAGAGTTTGCTTCTGAACCCCCAAAACACACAATGACTGACAAGCCACGGAAAGTCACACAGACATATATATTCCTGCACACAAGCATACACATGCACTGAAACACACACATACGCATACACACTGACACACATAGAACCATGCTCAGCAAGACTATTGATGTTCACACACACAAGGCCATGACTCTGCAGCCTGCAGTGGCTGAGTTTATCCCTCTATTCACCGAAAAGCCCTGTAAGCCCCCCCTAGCTTTGTTCCTGTCATCACACAAACACACGCACACACACACACACACACACACACACACACACACACACATAAAGACACACAAGTACACACACACACTTCTGCTGCATAAGCACTGGACCTCTGGTGTGCTACAGAGACAAGGAGGGATTGGCAGTGTGTGTGTGTGACTGTGTGTTTGTTTGTGTGTATGTAAATGGGGCCGGCAGGTTCAATCAGGGGTGTGGTTAGTGTCGCTCCTGGGGGCTGGGCTGTATGTGTATGTGTGTGTGTTTTTGTGTCAGGGTGTGGTTGAACTTCACCGAAGCGTGTTTATTTGTGCATCCAGAGTGTGCATTTGTGTGCATGTGTATGTAGCGGCCTACGCTCGGTGATCTGATGTGTGTGTTTCCACTTTGGCCTCGAACATCCCACTGACCGTGTCTCTCCCCCCTCTGTGCTCCTGCTCAATAGATGCCACCAGCTGCATGTACACTCCTCTCTCGGACCGCGCAAACCCCGATCCCGACCAACTTGTCCTGGCAACACAGCCTCGGATCGGCCCACCTGACCCTGGAAGACCTGGTAAGACAAAGGCCGGAGAGGATGGCAAGGAACATGAGGGAGGGGAGAGAAAATAGGAGGGGTTGGTGGGTTGGGGGGGGGGGGGGGCAGGGGGGGGGGGGGGGAGCAAGGTGGGATTAAAATTTGGAAAAATTTACATGCGCATCAACAGAAAAAAAGTTGTTTGTGGAAATGGGGACATATGGGTTGTTTGCACAA
>CAAKHD010030837.1:113768-204946 GCA_901007705.1 Fistularia tabacaria
GGTCGCAGGGTGGGGGGGGGGCAGCCAAGTTGGATTATACATTGGACAAATTTACATGCGCATCAACAGAAGACAAGTTGATTGTGCAAATGCGTGCATATGGGTTGTATGCACACATTTGCACAATTTCAGAGCAAACTCAGAGAGTTATGATTCTGCATTCCACTTCATAATAATGCAAGTAGTACAAGTGGGTGTAAGTATACGTGGCGGCCCTGGGCAAAGTGTCAGTATTTGTTTTGCTAACGAGGAAAACATCGATATTAATTTCAGATGTAGATCCTTATATAATTACTATTTATTCCACTTTAACATTATCAAAATTTTTTGGACTTACCCTTCATTTTTCTTAATCGCAATGTTTTGATAGTAGTAGGAGTAGTAAAAGTTCTCACATATATGGGTTTTTATTCATTAGAACAATAACAATAACTTAGCATCCTCTTCTCTTGGTTTTAGATTGTACTTTTGTATATATTCTCTTTTTGAAGAAAATGAATAAAAAAGTCTTGATTCTGAAAAATCAGGCTTTAACTTGAATTAAGCTTATTATCTTACGTGCCCATCGGTGCTGCTCTTTGTGCAATAAAGAATACCTCCCCAGGTTGAGGCTGTTGTGGAAAAAACTTGCATGTAAAATATATTGATGTTAGTAAAAAAAACAAACAGCACTTTGGGTTATTCTTCTTTCCTCATCCGATTACATCACGTCCGATTTATATTTTCATCCGTCCACAGTCCGATTGGTTCTTTGCAAAAAAACAAAACACATTTGAATTATTTTATTTTATAGATCAATGAAATTTTACCAGAGTGAGATCCACATTTGTCTCAAGTTTGTTAAGGCTTCGCCTGATATCTGCAGGTTTTTCACCTGCGTCAATAAAATGGAAGTAACATGTTGTTCCCCACTAAAAAATTTCAGTCAGAACTGTGTCTATCTTCATGTAACATCCTCCAACCTCTACTCCCACCCCCTGCATGTGCTCCACTGGTCCCTCCCCGTCATGTAATTCTCCCTTTTCCCCCCCCCCCCCCTTTTCTGCATCACCCCCTTCCTCTCACAACCTCTCCAACCTCCCCTTCTTACAGCAATGTTCACCATGGAGATCAATGTGCAGCATGACCCACGGACTGGTGAGCAGCAGATCTTGTCCAGCAAACGTGTGAGCCAATCGGATGCAGCGTCACGTGGCGTGAAAGTCTATGATGACGGCAGGAAAGTGATCTATGAGGTCACTTCCTCCGGTGGGGTGTCTACCACCACTGTTGAGAATGGTTGGAGCTCAGAGCAGTTTGACCAACTGATCCAGAGAGCTACCACACCTGTGCGAGGAGGCGACAGCGCAAGGGGTCACGTAGTGGTGACACCTGCTGCCCCACAGCCCTTCGCATCCCCAACAAATAATGATGATATGTCCCCGCCATCCTGCACCCCACCATCCATCCCTGCCAGCCCACCGGCTGAGATTACCCTCCAAAGGGAACCTCGGTTGGGCATGATGACCCCGTCACATGCTCCCATCACGAGTCAGCCCACCTCTGAAGCGCACCCAGCCTGCGAGCTCACCGCCATGCCCCAAGCCAGCACCGAAAACCCAGTCACCATGGTATTTCTCGGCTACCAGGACGTTGAGGACATGGGCGAGAGCAGGCGGCTTCTGGGCTTTGATGGCGCGGTGAAGGCGGAGGTGGTTCTGATTGATGAAGATGATGAGAAATCACTGCGGGAGAAGACCGTCACTGACCTGTCTGTCGTTGATGGCACGGCGGCTGACCTCGTGTCAGGGCGGCCAGTCACATCTGAGGCCACCAGCACAGAACTGTCATCCGACGGCAGAGAGCCTGATAGTCCTCCTTCACCCCCTGCGAATCGTGAAGCAAATACTGCCCAACTGCCTGGTCTCACCCCTACTACAGGTACCGAAAAGAGGAAACGCTGCGAGTGCTGCATCCTCATGTGACTGATTGTTATTTCTTTATCATTATCTACAACACTCCTCTTTTATCCTCTGTCTCTGGATGGTTACTAACAGAAGCCCTGCCTTCCTTCTCCACCTTGGGACTGTAAATGGCTGACACACACACATGCACATGCAAACACTCATATGTGCTTTGAGTCAGTTACACTATCAGCCTTATATCTTTGCTTTTTTTCTTTTTTTTTTTTAACCTGCTCTATTAACATGGTGGCTCTGCCCTCCTGCCTTACGTCTCCCGAGACAAGACGGAAATTCAAATCGACGCCAGTCAGGTACAGAGCTGTGTCATGCTGCTATGTTTATGGTCAAGAAAAGACACAGCCGAATGATAAAAATCAACACTTGTTGCCAAATAACCACGTTAATTCAACCAATGTTTGTGGACAATAAAATTTAGAGGAATAGAAGTCACGTTGCCATGACATCTTGATAAGCAGTGTCTGGCTATAGGGACAATCAATCAGATCCTCTTCTTTAATAAGCTTGTGTATAAACATTCAGAGAGACTCTTTATTTATATATTTATTTATATATTTATTTATATATTTATTTCATTTTCTACTTCCTCTTCAATAAGACCACCAGATAGTGTTCAAAGACACATGTACTCCAACACATGGCCAAGATGATAAACTCTGAGAGAAGCGGGGGGACCAGACAGACAGACCAGGGCGGAGAGGAGGCTACTTGTTGCCTTGGTTTCTTTATGTGCCTCTTAATTCTCCCACATAATAGTTATAACTAAAACATTAGAAATAAGTAGAAGTTTCCATTAGAATATTAGTATAGTTTGCTGTTGTTAACTGAACATTTATTTATTTTTTTATTTTTTTATTTTAAAGAGGCGGGGGGTATCGAATTCTTGCAACACCTCTTTCCCTGGAAAAGTTAGGTTTCCACTTTATAGCAGAAGGAACCGAGCTCTGTCTCTCTGTTGCATCAGCTCCAGCTATTCAAGTGCTGAGGTAATTTCCCCATTCTATCACTTCCTAACCCAGCAGCCAATAAGAAGCTGTGGAACAGTTTTGGCAGCCTTCTCAATATAGACAAACATCTTTTCAGACGTATCCAAAGCCTATAAAGCACAGGAAACTAATGGCAGCTTAATGAACACACTGGTGGCAAGGGAACATGTGAACACAGTCCTAACTTGCCACTAACTAGGCATGAAGTTCAGAACATGAATATCAGAAGTTAACAAATTACCTACCTAACACAGGAAGATTAAAAATAGGTCATCTTTTCCTAAATCATAAATTGCTGTAAAATAGGGTGAGACGGAAGCAGAGGATTCGAAAGGACAGGAAGATGATCGCTGTAGAGTCACCAGAGATACATACACAATTTCAAATTCAAAGACACTGCCAGCTCTTTCTACGGGCATGGGCCAGGCCCCATTTCCAAGGGTGCTCGAAAAAATGTGGCCTGGATATGATGAAAACACAATTTATATATTATGCCGTTGACTATTCTCTTAGCTAGTTTTGTCAAAAGCAGAAATTAACCTGTTCTGTGGAGTGATAATCACTGGGATAATTTGGGTTCATTTCTGTTCACTTACGCGCGCCACCAAGGGATAATTGTCTGGAGACTTTGATCAATGACATTACATCAGCGAAAATTATGGTCAAACAATGTTACCCAAATTTTCAAGAAAGAACGAGAGGCTTCTTAAATCCCTAAAATGTTATGCAGGGATGCTTGTGTGAATAACGAAAGGCCATGATTACATTTTTTTTGTTAATTTAGTGGATTTTAGGGAGAATAAAACTCGCAGCAATCACAAGAATGACAATAAAAACATCTCAGGATATGCTATAAATTTTTGGCCTGACCACTAGTTGGGTTAAAACAAATCACGTGTTGGACTTTTCCTGTTGATAAACTAAAGAATATAACATGTGTCTCTGCAGTTGGTTCTGAGAAAAGTGAAAAACTGCAAGATATATATACAATATCCCTTGGTTTCAAATAGCAGGATCCCAGAAATAGGTGTTAGTAAGTTTGTTTTTTTATTATTATTATTTTTTACAATCTATGCTCAACTGTCCTATTTGTGCAGGAGAATATACATTCTTTGATATGACTGGCTACAGCTCCGATCAGTCAGTCCATCTGGCCATTACGAAGCCAGAGTCTGGATTCCTGTGTAGATAATGAATGTAAATATGCTCTATATTCTATCTAGTGATTCTTTTATTTTTCATGTCTATATAGAGATCTAGAGATAACTCCTTTTAATGGTACCAGAAGATCATTGACAGAATTTGGATGTTTTCTGATGCCACAAGTGACCGTTCAACGGTACAAATGAAAGCCGTGTATATTTTTATTCACTAACTCCATTGCTATAGTTTGTGTAATCACACTGTTAACCTCACGACCCAACACTAATAACCAAAATTCTTCCCCCTTCTGACCGTCACCATGAACTCTGAAAAGTGACTTCCATCCCTATGTAAAACTTGATGGCATCGGAGGTTGTGAAAATAGTATGCAGAGGCAGAATTTTCAACTCCCAATATCCCTACATTTGCATGATCGCGCAATAACTGCAAGTCATGTTACATTTCTCCTGGTGGTTTTTTTCAAAACCAAACCACAAAATTTGTATCCCCAGGCAGCCATTGGTTTCCATGTATTTAGGGAAATCATCTTCACTCACTTGTAATTTACTCTTGGAGGCAGTAGCCATCTTTATCAAAAGGTAGCCAAAGACTGAAATACATCAGGCAAAATACGGTTGTATTGATCACAAACTGCCAAAGCTCAAGTACATTCTTGGCTAAATATTACTGCCACAGAAAAACGAAGCAGGCTGCCACACTTATTAAGTCCATTTGGAGCAGATGAGCTGGACTGTTTGGCATTGCAAGTAGGCTTAAAGATTTTCATTGCATAAATGTACTACTTTAACAGAATGGAGGCAATGCAGAGAAGCGTATTCTAGAAAGTTCACTGTATGTAATGCATGCATGATGTGCTCGAGTGCCAGGATGCACTTAAGTATCCACAGACCCAAATTCAATCATCCAAGAAAAACAAAAAAAAAAACAAAAAAAAAAAAATTGGAAAAAGATGGAGAGCAAGGTTGCAGAGTGAAACTGACCAAAATTCTGCCTGTTTGGGTTTGTGAGTTTGTTGGTGTAATGCAAAGAGCTGTGTGTGAACATCAGACTGGGTGACTTTACCAGTCCCTCTGGCACACCTGCAATATTCCTCTAGCTCATTAGGGGTCTCTTTTCCTTGTCTGTCTGCCCTTATGGTTGTACTGACTGTTAAACCAACAAAAAAGGAGCCATTTTCTATTGTTCACATTTTCTCCCTTCACCTTTCTCTATGGTTATGACAACTTTGTACTTCAGACACTCTCTCTCTCTCTCTCTCTCTCTCTCTCTCTCTTTCTCTCTCTCTCTCTCTCTCTCTCTCTTTGGCTGATGCCTCTCTCTGATGTCTGTATCCCCTCTCTCTTTGGTCAATAAAGCTGAGTTTCTCCAGTGCCCCCCTGCAGTCTCTTGCTTGTTCTTATGATCTGCCTCTAACATTCACTTTTTCATTGCCTGCTGACACGGAGATCGCAAGCTCCCCTAATTGCACCCCTATGTGTCATAATATCTACTACCACTAACAAGCACACACGCACCTATACATGCCGGTAATGTTTTGTTTATGAAATGTCCTACTGTCTTGTAAGGCAATTTTGACATTGGCTATAAAAAATTGCCTTCAAGGTTGCTGAAGGACTTTGATGGCTAAAGTTGGGGTCTAACGGAGCAATGTATGTTTAAAACCTCAATGTAAAACGATGTGTTTTTCTAAAGGTCCAATCGGTGAAAATGTTTTTTCAGCGTGATTTATTGTGCTTGGTCAAAAACTCTAACCAATCAACCAATTACCCAGTATGAGGCAAGTAAAAGCATGAGGCTTGGTAGAAAGCTTTTCAGGTAGACATACGAGGACTGGTGGTGCTGACAATGAGTGATTATCAATGAGCAGTTCAACCAATGTTATGAGTACAATGACGACTCAACAGTCTGAATTGGAAGATGACACATACAAGTTCAAGTGAAACAAACTACCCAGACACACAAAGCAATAAAAAAATTAAATTGGTTTTATAACTCCCACTTCAACTCACAGGAAGCCCTTTTACCTGACATATTTGGATCATACATCTTTTGAAAATAACCAGACATAAGGAATATATTTTATATTGTAAAAAAATATCCAGGGGGACATAAATATAGCAAAAAAGCTGAAACAAGTTAAGAAAGGATGATATTTTACTCATTTTAAAGACATTGTGCCATCTGCATCACCACTGCCCCCTCTCTTATTGGAATGGGTTGTGTAGGCAGTAGACTGAATAAGTCAAACTAGGTATTCCTATCCCCGGCAACTCACTATAGTACCCCCAAGTCGGATGGGATATATCAGTCTTCTAGTGTGTGCTGGCCTGATCGTGGGATCTCCTAACAGGTAAATGTACCTGGGGCACCTACAGGAGGAGGTTGCCCAGGAAGTATCATTATCAGGTGCCTCATCATTCTCTATTGACTCCAGCAACAGCTCTGGTCCAAGGTCCCGCCTGGACATCTCTGCTCCTGACTCCCCATATCTCAAGCTAAGCCCGGCCATCCTGTGAAGGAAAGTCATTTCAGCTGTTTGTTCGTGAAAATACGTGAAAATTAGAACACAAATGGTCAAGGGAATTGAGAACTTTGCTCTTATGCTACGCTTCTTCACCAGAAGAGACCAATGCAGTGCCGCTTCACTGTGGATGCACTACTTATCTCTTTGTCCAGTTCATGCTCTTCCTCCTCACACTCATGAACAATGTCACATGGTACTTAAACTTCTTTACTTGGGACCGGATCCTTCTTTTAATTTGAAAAAAGCACACCAGTTTTCAGGATAGGACAAGGGCCTCTGACTTGGAGGTGCTGACTCCCATCTGCTTTGCACTTAGCCCTTAACTGTTTTGGTGTCTTCTGATGGTCATACCATGATGAAGCCAACAGTGCCATATTGCCTTAAAAAATCAGGGAGTCAAGTCCCGAGATTGCCCATACTGGACTCACCCCTCTCGACAACTGTACTCAAAAATCCTGTCCATAAAGATCATGAACAGAATTAGTGACAAAGGGCAGCCCTTGGGGATCCTAGCATCTACCAGAAACATCTTTGACATTCTGCCAAGAATTTGTACACACCTCTCACATTTGTACAAAGACAATATGACTCGTGATAACAACCCCCTGACCCCATGCTCCAACAATACTCCCAACTGGACACCCCATGGAACACAGTCATGAGCTTCTTCAAGGCAACAAAGCACATGTAGACAGGATAAGCATATTCTGATGAGTCAAAGAGGATCCCTATAAGAGTACAGAGCTGGTACACTGTTCTGTGACCTGAGTGGAATCCATATTATGGTATGCCACTGCCTAGGCACTATCCCAGACCTCCACGCAACAGTGAAGGTGCATGACCACCAAGACAGTACTACATTATCAGGTCCTTTTTTATTTTTCTGGACAAATCTCATCCACACCTGTTGCCTTGCTGCTGAAGACCTTCTCGGATAGCTCAGTAAAGGCTCGTCTGAGTCTTCCAGCTCTGCATCCTCAAAGGAGGGTATGTCAGTTATGTTCAAGAGTTCCCCATGGTGCTCTTTCCATTGCCCTTTGGTCCTCCGAGATAAGTACATCAGGTCTCCTTACATGCTATAAACAACTTTAGACAAGCCCTGCTTCCTTTTCTTAGGGTGTGAAAGTTTTCCAGAACCTCCTTGGGGCAACCCAAGGTCCTTCTCTAAGGCCTCTTTTAACTCCTGCCACACCTGAGTGTTGATTCTGCATCCACCAATGGTGTAGCCCTTTTATCCCTCTGGTCCTTTTCACCAGTTACAGGAGATCCCTGGTATGTCTGTGGAGGTTCTCAGTCATCCATTTCATGTTGAATTCTTGTCGTAATCTTCTTGCCGTGGCCACTGGACTTGAATTTCTTCTCTTGAAGACGTTTCACCCCTCGTCCGAGAGGCTTCTTCAGTTCTAATGACCTGTGGGGAGTTTCTGAATATAACTGCCAGGGTTTTGGTCCGGGTCTAGGTTATGGTGGCTCGTTATGTAAATATAAGAGTTGATAGCAGAAACTAGGTCTAAGGGGGGTTGTTATGCTAATGGGGTAGTCGTTTGTTGGCGACAAAAGAGCAACTTTTGTGGCCCAACCATATCAGAAAGGCCTCCATCTTCTGCTTGACAGCCACAACCACTGGTGTCCATGAACGGATTCTCAGGTTTACAGTCCGACAAGGATTGATGACCTTCAACCAATGGCTCTGGTGATCCTCTCCCACGAGGGAGACTGTGAACATGGAACACTCACATTTTCTTCCCTCGACCTTCCACAGAATATGAGAGAAACTCCTCTGGAGTTGTGATTTGAAGACAGGATCCTCTCCCAAATGTTTCCAGTTTACGTGAACCAACCATTTACATTTGCCAGATCTTTTCAGCAGACTTCCCTGTCACATGATTCAACTCACCACTGATCCTTTTTTACATGTGTGCCCAAGATATACATCCACAGATCCGATGATGTAACTATGAGGTTGTTCATTGATCTCTACTTGTTTTGGTACCAGGTACACTTATGTTCAATCTTATGCAAGAAAATTTTGTGTCATGGCCCACTTGACTGACTTGCACAGGAGTCCAATGGCAAAACAAATTTCAGATTGGGCAGGTTTTACCTCCTTATTACCCACCTCCAGGTTTCTCTATCATGGTCTACATTAGCATTAAAGTTCCCCAGCAAAACAATGGAGTACCAAGGTGGTGCTTCAATGACTCCAAGATGGTTGGATACTCGGTAGATTGTTTGATGCATGAACGCAACTGTCAGTGATCTTCTTCCCCTATAATTACCCCTCAGTCAGCAGGAGAAAACTCCCACACATGGGTACACTGCTGGGGACTTATGGGGATATTAACACCCACCTAACAACTTTCACCCACAAAGAATTGAGTCCTACCCCTTTCAGGGAGCTTGGATACCATGTCCATGCCATGCAAAGACAAGGGTCCACCTATTTTTTGTTAGTATTTCTCAATATGTCATACTACCTTTGGGCCCCTCCATGCTGGACAGGTGGCATACTAAATCCCCAAGAATCAGTTCGCCATACTTGGGGGGCGGACACACTCAGGCCTCCACCTCTGTCTGTCCTCCCCTACACATGACTGCAGAAAGGTGGCAGTTCCTCTTAATCAGGGCAAATTGCCATCTCGCCTCTTTTTATTTATCATCATTGTGCTTCTGAGTAGTTATTCTGGACCTGCACCCAGGACAACTTTGCCATGGTAGATCCTACCAGGGGCTGATGTGTTCCGGATCATAGGGGCACACAAAGTCTTCCAGCACATTATGGTGATGATTCAAAGATGAGAAAACATAATGTCTTTAAAATCATTCATTAACTTAATTAATTTGCAGATTACAAATTTTCTTGCTTAGCTGAAGTTTTTTTTAGTACAAATTAGCTTTGTAAGAGAGTGTAAGACACATTTGCATTTGTGCACATTGTTCCTTTAATCTTTTTGAGGATGACTGGATTCTGCCCAAGAGAATGAGAGTAAGTATTTGAGGTATTTATTAACACTGGCCAGGGGAAACTTACAATGGCAGAAATGGCAAAGGGATTCATAGTTTATAAAATAATCCACCCATCCAGATCCCGCAATTGGGGTGAAAGAGAGCTACATCTGTGATATCATTAACATTCTGCAAGGAATGAACCCACTGAAAATACAAAAGAGGGTTCAATACATTGGCAACCTGCAAAGGTTATCCTGTCTATAAAAACAGTTGCATAACGCTGTCTTTGCTTTGTAGAAACAATGCTACTATTTGTGATATGTGACTGACCAGGTGTTACTGTTGTTTTATAAAACGTCAGTAGAGGTCAGCACAAAGACACACAGCCAAGAACATAAGAAGTGATGAATGATCATGTTAGTGACAAAAAGTAATGATATAACAGCTGATGTCTAGGCCACACTCAAAAACAAACAAACACACACACCAGCATAATGATAATATTAACAGAAGCAAACATGCATCAACACTCCCCCTGCTCTTACTGTAGCTGTGTCTAATTTGAGTGTAGTTGATGGACAATAACATAGAAAGCACTATAATGTAATATAATTCTGCAGGAAGGTTGCAGCTCAGTTTATTCCCAATGTCTTTTAAGGCAATGATGAGCAGAAATTAGCAATTGGCCTCTAATAATTCTTTCCCATGAAATTTTACTTGAGTGAAAGAAAAAATGCTAGTATGTTTTCCATACATGTTGGATGCATAACATTGACTTAAGCACTGTGCTAGAATAGCATATCAATATGCTATTTGACAGAGAGAGAGAGAGAGGAGAGTGAGCAAGAGGCATATAAAGCAGACTATCATCAGCAAAAAAAAGCAAATATGTGACCGAGCTAAAAACAAAGATAACCGTTTTTTCACAAAAAAAAAAATTTATGTATGTTTTTTGGTGTGTGTGTGTGTGTGTGTGTGTGTGTGTGTGTGTGTGTGTGTGTGTGTGTGTATATGTGTAAGCATATACAGGAAGTGCTGCTTGCAAAGTCTATACATTTTCATAGTCACAGTCATAGTCAGTCATTCTGCACAAGATGTATTTCCACTGCCGATCTCTGAAATCAGACAAAAAAACTTTGGTTCAAAATTATGACTTGTTGTTTTCTCTATGTTTTTGTGTTTTGTTTTTTTTTTTTTACTGCCTGGTTACTCTTGCCATAATCTTGTGGCAAATGTTTACAAGATAAAAAATCTTGACAACGGCACAACAAAACTTTCAAGCAGCTGGCTGCAGGTTACAAGTTGCATAAAACAACTCTCATAGCTCAACAGAGGCACAATGAAGATAAAAAAATAATCATCGCCATTGGCAACACACTTCATATTTCTAGTAAATTCTAGGTAATTCTCATAGCTCATTTTCATGCAAACTTCTATTAAATTTTTGTTTTTTTATTTATTGTTGCCTTGTTTTTATAATTTAAATTCAATTCAATACAATGGGTCATCTGTTTGGCAACTCTAAAGTTTTATTTTTTTTGTATGTATGAAATCTATGACATCAGATGAACCAAAATGTTAGCAGTCATAGGTTCACCTCACATATAATTAGCATTTTCTTTGGTTTCTGTGCTAAGCTAGATTCAGAACGTTGAGAGCTTTGCAATTCTTGTAGCTGCATTTTAAAGAAGGCAGTTCTACTCTGCTCATTCCAGCTGATGTAAAATATTGCCTCTATTCCTACTAAAAGCTATAGCACAAAAATGAAAAAGGAAACAATCCAGTAATTGGAACAAACCTCAGTACACCACTGAACGTGGTCTGTGCACCTCGAATGAAGTAGCCATAACCTGGGACAACAAGCTCAGCTTCTTCCTGATGATACTCAGGAATATCGTTGGTTTTCCTATGAAAAGCACCAAACAATCATTTAAAGTTCAGGTAATATGAACGTTAATGTATGCACATCTTTCAACATTTTTTGTGAAAAAATATGCTTGTCCACTGCCTTTCAAGAATTAGATCTGAGAATAAACATTTCCCACTAGAGGAGGCAGTCAGTTAGTATTTGGCCTCAGCAGGTTGAGTGAGTCAGCTTCTTTAAAATCACACTTGTCACTTATTTTGTCTATTTCACAGTTTCTGCACCAAGAATTAAAAATCATGAAAAGATCTAGCCTTTCCTTCAAATGTCACTGGCCAAAAATTCATGTAAATGTATAAAACAATTTCTAGTAACATTTTTACATTTTCTGATTCACATCATCACATACCATCTGTGAATATATTTTATTATGTATATTTCACATCAAGTCAAATATAGAGGAAAGGCACATATATCAGCCTGCCCCTAGGCTATAGGCAATAATATTTCATAATTATTTGATCGGATTTAGGCCCTTTTTTGAAAATGCAAATAACGTCATCTTAGCCTTGGGAGAACATACATGCAGGAGTAGGGACAGCGGCGTTTGAAATAGCAACAGTAGAACTGCCATTCCCGATCCAGAACACTTTCAAAGTACTTGCTCTGAACTCCTGCAACCAGACCATTACGAGTGCAGGTAGAAGTCCTGCAAAGACACATTGCAACATATCGAAGCAAGATGAAGTTATCTGAAATCAAGACATTCATACATATACATCAAGAGATATAAAGAAAGAAATATGAAACAAAAAACTTGAAAGCAATTTAAACAATACCAGTTGTTTGACATAAAAACTGACTTGTTGATGCTTCACTTTCTGGCCCATTGGTTTCATTGTCACTGCAACACTTCAAAAACTACTGGTTCAAACTGCAGGAGCTGTAGCAGGTGTAGGGGTTTACCCTGGCAACATTGACACAGCCTAGAGCAACTGAGCTAATGGAGATAGGTTCCCTGCAGGGTGATGTGTGACAATGTTGTAGTGATAAAGAGTATTTGCAGTCTTTGTCTCTGAATTTGTAAGGTGTCTGCTGGTGACCTCAACTGGAAAAAATACTGAAGACCAAGAAGAGTGTTGGGATTTAAATTGGGAATGATATGAGACATTCTAGAATATAAAGCCAACAAAATGAAAAAGCTATAGCCCCTGAAGCGCGATTAACCAATTGTGTTGGATAGAAAGATTTGACAGCAACAGGATTGAAGTCAGCATTCAGCGATATGACAGTTTAACTTGTCCAGAAGGACCTGGGATTTTTGCTGTTTTCACAGTGAAAAATGATATTTAAAAAATCCAAAGGCGGGGCAAATAGCTAAAGATTGAGTGGTATTTTGGGAAGAAGAAATGCCTCTGTAGTCATAGTTCATCACTTGCTAAATAGGAAGATAGGCACTACAAGCAGCATCAAACAGAACATAACTTAACTAATTTAAATAGATATTATATGATTGCAAAGTTACTTTGCTGAGTGTCTCCCAAATTTAATCCCTTTATGTTTCTACTTCACTTACAATATCCATCTAGGTGGACTGGATACATGTGTCAAGCAAGCACCCAACACAGGGGTTCTGTTTCTTTCATTCTTTTGTTTTAACAAACAGCTGCCTCATAGGTTTTGTATAAAGGTTTTTGTTGTCTCCTGAAATTAACCTTCTAGGAGTAACTCTACGTGATTGCGCATAAAGCTGTTTTGATCTGAATTTCCTTCAGCTAAATAATAGTAACAGTACCAATAGTCAGACTTAATTTCCCTTTATAAGTGCAGTCCCACATGGGGGTTTCCCAGATTAATGTTTTGCTAATATTTTGTATTTTTACTTTAGCCAGTAAGTTGGGTTTTGAAATATATGGCATGATGAATGTATTTGCATGTAAACAGCATGAGGTCAATCTATAACGAAAATAATGGGTATCTTAATTTATAACTTTTGCAGATTTTAATCCAGTTGAACATTGTGTGTGTTTTATGTTATAATAATAATGATAATAACGCATTTTATTTCAAGGTACTTTTCTTGACACACACGGACACTGTATAGACATGTGTATAGTACAAAGAGTAAATGTGAGTAACTGGGAAGTAACTGGCAAGCAGCGGCAGCAAGTTGCACCAATGTTCACTCACCGGAAGCTGAGCATTAGACATGAGAAAGCATAAAAGTCTATGTATCTTATCCATGAAGCAATGTCAATACAGTGCTCTACCAACGTCCTTACCAGGATCAGCATGACCTCATGCCTAAACCCACGGCCAAATACTTTCAACCATTACCAAACTCTGCCCTAAAGAAGACAGAATTATGACTGTTTAAGAACTAAATTTATTGTTTTGGCTTTCATAGAGCAGGGCCCCAACAGTAGAACAAAGAGCCCCAGGAGTCCTTGGGAGTCATCCAGGTCTTCCTGAATAAAATTCATAACAAAATTTGCTTATACTTAGGTCAGATCAGTGATGCCTAAACAGATCTCTTGTGTTTGAATGCAGTCTGACCTTGAAACAAGTGTGATGATCACATGAATAAATAAGGTAAAGACTAGTGGTGATTCTTCTAGTAAAATGTAAAATGTGTTAAACAGTCTGTGCTGAGGTGGTTTCATTTCACAACAGTAAAAAACGAAATTGGAATTTTTACTTATCACATATCTAATTATCATTTAAACCATTTTTCTGTTGAGTTCAGTCCTTGCTATTGAGGTCATCAAAGAACATTCCCTGTGATACAAACAAAAGACATTCTAACAAGAAATTTAAGCTGACAAAGAAACACCTTTTTTTTTTAAAAAAGAAATGTTTTAAATACAAACTTCTATGTAATTGTCTACATTCAATAAATAGAAGCAACAATGTCCCCGATTTTCCTCTCTCTTTTAGCCTCCCTCAACTCACAGCAGTAAATGTCAGAGATACATAATGGCATTTGCCAGAGGACATACCACTCTAATCCAGCTCGGTTGATGTCATCCCACCAGCAATCACTGGGCTCCCCTAGACCCTCAGAAGTTGGCTGGCATTCGAATGACCACAGGCGATCTGAGCCATCCTTCTCGCTGAAGTAACTTCTGATGGCTACAAGGACCTCTCCATGGGGGCACTGAAAATTGAAGCTCTGGCGATAGCCGTTGACCCAGGACATGTCATAATGATCCTGAGACTGAGCCACCACTGTGGCAAGCAGAGACAACAGTTGTAGAGCAGGTTTCATATTGGAGAAATGGGTCTGTCTGGTGTTGTGCTTCACAACTGCCTCAGATTAAACTCCACCAAACTTTTTATAGACCAGATGTTCTGTATCCGGGACTGATTTGTAATGTGGTGCTTGGATGCAAATCCAAAAGGCAAACTGAGGTGTCATTTTAAGGTCGACTCTCAGACAGAGCATTGATAAAGTCCCAATAGAACTTCAGGGTGCACCTTAAATGGGAAGACATTTGGATTACATGCTGCTCAGATTTTTATGATGTTCTGTAGAATGCATGAACGGATGAGTCATATAATAGGGTGCTGCCTTCACAGTGCTATTTAATTTTCATTCAGCTTCCTACATGTAACAGTTTATTTGAAGAGACGCTTGTAATGTGATTATTGTGTCCTCATACAGGGTGTAGGAAACACTGACATACACCTAGATAAACCAACAGCAATTTTTTTCTAAAGAACTATAACATTGCTTCTTTGACATTTGCCAGAGGATTGCAACCAATTGTCTTAGGAACATACAAATCATGGCAGGAGCCGACAATAATTTAAACAGGAAATTGCTAAGTAGGAAGTTTCCTTTCTGGAAGTGATGCCATGATAAAAAAAAAATACATATAGACAACTAATACTTAGCTGTGAGGTCATTATTTTCACCCAACAACCCAAGTTTCCTCACCCGTGATTGAAGAACTGAAGGGAACGGAATGGAAGCAGAGAGCCCAGGAGACGGTTGACCAAGCTGAATCATGGCTGTATCACAACGATTGGTGGGAGCACTTGTGTCAGGCCAGCTAGGTCTATGGAGCAACCCAAGACCCCAGTTCAGCATGGCACTGAGGAAGTGGAGGCGTCAGCTTGTCCAGGAAGAAGTTCAAGCAGGAGTGGAGAAGGTCTGCTAAAGCAGGATGAGACAACAGGGGACGTAGACAAGATGGGAGCAGGCACTGGACCGGAAGATCTCTTGGCCTTAACTCTGGAAGGCAGAGCCGCTCTGGATATAGGTCTTGATCCAGTCAGTCTACGATGTCCTCCCTAGCACATCCAACCTCTTCTGTTTGGGTCTGGCAGTGACACCTGCTTACCCTATGCCAGAGAAGAGGATCATCCTAAGCTGTTGTCTGAAAGCAGATACTATCAGCTCAGGGATCTCACTCAGCAAGAAAAAAAAAAAGCCATCAAGGCATGCCATTGCCTTTGTTAAAGCTGGAGAGAAGTAGGAGGGGGCTCTGACCACAGCCAGGGACTGGCAGCTGAAGGTGGACCTGGGCAGGCAGTTTTAATTCACAAATACCGATGTATTGACCACAACATCAAAAAAAAAACTCACTGATGCAGCTGTAAAGGCTTCAAGATGGCTTTGGATTAAGAGGGAGGCTCCGTGGGACATATAAGCTACCTAGACACAAGCTTGGGATTGATCACCCCCCGCTGGGTCACCTGGGCAAGGGTGTCTGATGTTGAAAGATCCAAAACACCTGATGACCCCAGGTTACCCCAGGTTATCACTGCTGATGTGTCTAGGTGTCCCCAGTACGTGTGTATTAAACTGTTGCTAGTTGTTGGTAAATATCCATCCATCCATCCATCGTCTGCCACTTATCCTACACTCAGGGTCACGGGGGATGCTGGAGCCTATCCCAGCTGTCATCAAGCGAGAGGTCACCAGTCAATCGCGGGGGGCCCATATACAGACAAACAACATTCATTCACTCTGTCGGGCAATTTTCCCAATTTCTTTTTCCAATTAACTTTGTGCATGTTTTTGGACTGTGGGAGGAAACCGGAGAAAACCCACACAAACACAGGGAGAACATGAAAACTCCACACAGAATGGTCCCCTGTTGGAATCGACCCAGGGTCCTTCGTGCTGTGCCGAAGCACTAACCACTGTAACACCCTGCCACCCGTTGGTAAATAGCTTAAAATCATAAATGCTGGATCCTGTTCCTGCATTTCCTGTTTCATCTTCAGGGTTCATCTCAGAAATATGAACCAGCTGATTACCTATTCTCAGGTTTGTTGTCACGCTGAGTTCGGCTGAATACTGTCAGTCCCAGCAGCATCTTAGGTTCCTTGTGAGACCTATGTAAGTGTTGCTCTTTAATATAAATAAAGGTTGTACATTGTTGAAAATCAAAGGGAGACCAATCTTCTGTTCATTGGTCTTGAAGGTACCGACTGTGAGTCTATGTACATTACCTAAGCAAATGCTCCCAGCAATACCCAGCCTAGATCCAGACGTTGAGCGCGGGGGGGGGGGGCTATGTGCTCAATTGATCTGCTGCCTGACCATGTGGATTTTGACATACTTCTCTGCCACTCCAGACTTATTCCTACAATACCAGTTTCTCTTTCAGCACCCTGTCATATGGTTATTCTAGATCTACAAAGACAGAATGCATCTTCCTCTAACCTCCTCTGTACTTCTCAGTCAACAGTCTCAAAGCAACTGCATCTGCAGTTATCTGTCTTGGCATGAAAACAATCCTGCTGCTCAAATGCTTACTTCTGCCCTTGGTCTAGCTGTCACTACTCTTCCCCCTATCTTAATTGTGTAGCTCATCATCTTTATTCTTCTGCGGTTAACATAATGCTGCACAATGCCCCTGTTCTGACAACGGACTGGAAACCACAGGGTTCACCTGGGTCACGTGAAAAGTAGGATGAATGCGTAAGGAAAGGGGAAGCTTGAGACGGAGGGCAGTGGGGCTGACAATGAAGTCAATTTCATAAGGACCATGAATCTCTGAGCCAACTTCCTGTACACATCCTTCAGGGTAATGCCCTTGGCAGAGAGCCAAACCTGCTGACCAGGCGAGTACTGGGGGGCTGGATAGCGATGACGACTGGCCAGGTGACAGTTGCCTTCAGCTGTGCGGAGGAGAGCCTCCCTGGTACAAGGCCATACCTGTTGAGCTCTCTGCAGATGATGCTGAACAGAGGGTACCTCCAGATCAGCCATTTCAGCAGAGGATGGCAATTTCTTTAGGGGAATGAAATGAGCAGCTTAGAAAAATGGTCAATTACAGTGAGTATGGCAGTTTTACCCCTGGAGGGGGGAGGGGGGTAAGCCAGTAACAAAATCCAGAGAAATGGAACCAGGGACCTCCAGCAGCTGCAGATGGCCACACGGAGGGGAATTTGTGGCCTTGCTTCTAGCACAGACTTGACAGGCAGAGACGTACTCCCGGGTATCAGACTCCAACGAAGGCCACCAGAAGTAGCACCGAAGCAACGTGATTGTGCAATCAATGTCAGGGTGACAAGCAAACCTAGAGGAATGGGTCCACTGGAGGACAGCAGATTCAGCAGGTGACGGGACATAGCGGCGGTCTGATAAGCCATTCCCAGGATCCGGATCTATGGTCAGCTCCTGACGGATCTGACTCTCCACATGCCATGTTACACCCCAACTTGACAGGTAGATGGTAGGATATGAGTTTTGTCGTTGGTCACCCCATCCGGTTTGATGTTACGGGAACCTGGATGATAAGAAACGGAGAAGACAAAACTACCAAAAAACAAGGACCTGCGGGCTTGATGGGAGTACAATCTTTTACGGACGGATTTCCTTGTTTTGGGTGAAGCAACCTTTTGACCGCATCACCTCCCTTCAGTGGCTGTTCAAAGGTTCTACAGAACTCGTCCAAGAAGAGGGAGTACAAGGTTGAGTCAACGGACCAAGATTGAAAGTAGGCCAATGTCCAACCAAGCAATCTGCCACTTAGAAGAGCTACAATGTAGGAAATCTCTTCTCTGCCCCGAACTTCCTGGAATCCTGCTCTTCCCCAACTAAAACCTCCGCACTATAGCCAGCAATCATGACATGTTCTCAAAAATCAGTACACAGATTGCATTTCTCAGACATCCTCTTATTCTCTGAAACACTGTTGAATAATTTAGTCTAAAACTCTACTGCCACCTCTCCTAGATACTTCCTTACCTCCATAGGCATATCATTAGGACTAACAGACTTTCCACTCTCCGTCCTCTTCAATTCCCTCATCACTTCACCTTAATTAGTCTTCTCTACCTTATGCTTCACCAACCTGTTTAAATCAGTCTCTCCCACCTTACTGTCCAACCGAGCATATGAGTCATCATCATACTGTTGTTCTTTGCCCCCTCTACCTTCACCTTGCACTGCATCTCCCTGTACTCCTGTCTACTCTCTTTATTCCCCTCAGTATCCCACTTCTTCTTTGCTAACCCCTTTCTCTGTACACTCTCCTGCACTTTCTAATTCCATCATCAAGTCTCCTTATCTACATTCCTTCCTTCTGTCTCTCTGCACTTATCCAGTCATCTGGAAGCTTCTCCTGACCAAGCAGAGCCTTTCTCAATTTCTACCTGAAAACTTCCAGCAACTTCTTGCTTTGTTCCTCTTCCTGTGCAGTTTTTTTTAAAATCTTTTGTTATCCTTTTATTTGTTGCTGTATATGTCCTATTTAATTCCTTTATCTATTGTCTATTTATTGTTCCTGTCCTTTTAATGTCTTATGATACCTGTCCTCCTGCCCTGTGCTGCTGTGGCACATGAGTTTCCCCAATGATAAAGTATTATCTTATCTTACCTTATCTTATCTTATCTTATCTTATCTTACAATCACACAACACTCTTCCTTTTTCAGGGCATACCACTTCAACCTCTAATCTGTCTTTGTCCCTCTTCATCTGATTCGGGATACAAAATTCACCCATCACTTCCTATAACCTGTGTTGCCTGCACCAACATTTTAACTGAAGTCTTTACTAGTAACCATTCGCTTTTCTCCAGGGATATTCTGCATCACTCCATCTAGCTCAATCCACCCTTTCCCCTTCTCTTCATGCTCACATCCTACCTGTGGGCCATAACCTTTAACAACACTGAACAACAAACCTTCATTTCTATCCTCAGACTCATCACTCTTACACTGTTTTCACCTCCACAGCACCACATTAGAATACCTTAAATTGTACTTCGTGGCTTCTTGCCCTGCATCCTTTCCACCTTGTCCCCTAGCCATACAGTACATCCCCTTTCCCCCTCTGCTCATGTCAACCAGCTGTCGAGCTTTTCCTGTCACAGTCCTAAAATCCAAAGGCCCTAATCTCAGTCCTAGCTTTTTGCCTTTTCCTCTAACCCACAGAAGTCCAAATACCATAGGTACCCTGTCAGTTATCAGTATCGAAGGTGGCCGTTGTTAACCCAGGCCTAGGCTGATATACTAGTATAGTATAGTATAGTATAGTATAGTATAGTATAGTATAGTATAGTATAGTATAGTATAGTATAGTATAGTATAGTATAGTGTGATTCTTAATACATCTGAAATCAAATAAAATCAGATGTAATAAAACTCTGTGACCTGGGTTATCTTATCATATAATTGTCAGAGCTTCTTTGACACTGAAATTACTTTTATGGTGTTCTTTTACTGTTTAGATTCAGCCTTTCAGTGGCTATTAGTCTGTATGAAAATAAACACCTTCAACAACAATCCATTTTAATCACTGTTGAAAAGAATTATCCTGATGTAGCACCAAGCCAGCTGCTGGTCATATTTTTTCCTGTCTACAAATATTTTTTTCAGTAGACTAATACTTTTACAAAGACTAGTGTCTCCTGGTGGAAGCAACACAATGGCTTCATTGTATTTCCCTATCTTTGCTTCCAATTTTATACAAACAAAGTCATTCTGCATCGATGAAGTTAAGGACTTGGAAACAGGATTTGTCCTAAGCCATACGTTCTACAAGTGAATAAAGAACATGTGAGATTTACCCCTAATTATTGTTACATTTCTCATATTTTCAATTGACTATATAAGTTGTTTTCCTGAGGGGATGTCCAATTTAACTGATAATATTCACATTCCATTCACCCTGCAGAAAATGTGGATTCATTTCCTTTGGAGCTTTGGAAAATGTTTAAGATCTGAGGAAGAAAAATGAATATAGCCGTGAAGGATTTTTTTGGCCTCCAGAGAACAGAGAGAATAGTGATATATCGGCTTATCCCCGTGACAAGTTAACTACTTGATGTTAAAATTTGCTGACCTTTCCAAACCGTAATAGAGAGCATTGAACACCACGTTTCATCTATATAAACATTCCTTCAAAGCACACAGTCCCCATTGATATTCACAAAAGAGAAGCTTTTTTTCAAAATAAACTACGAAAGCCCTCCTCGAGCTGCCACCTTGGTGGTGAAGGGTCCCAGTGATCCTGAGATTAATGCCCTTGGTAGGGTCACCCAAGGCAAACAAGGTGCCCTGGGTCTTCCCTGGAGCCCCCTCCTGGTAGGACATGCCCAGAACACCTCACCAGGGAGGCGTCCAGGAGGCATCCGAATCCGAGCCACCTCATCTGACTCCTCTCCATGTGGAGGATCAGCGACTCTACTCTGAGACCCTTGCGGATGGCTGAGCTCCTCATTCTATCTCTAAGGGAGAGCCCGGACATCCTGCAGAGAAAGCTCATTTCAGACGCTTGGATCCGCAACATTGTTCTTTCAGTCACAACGCATGGCTCATAACAATAGGTAATTTGAGAGCTTTGCCTTTTTGACTCAGCTCCTTCTTCACCAGAACAGACCGGCACAGAGTCTGCATCAAGACTGAACAAGACTCCAAGTTACCTGAACTTCTCCACTTGAAGCAGGACCTCCTCCCTGACCCGGAGTGGGTACTCCGCCCGTTTCCGTCTGAGAACCATGGTCTAGAATTTGGAGGTGCTGATACTCATCCCGGACCACTTCACATTTGTTTGCAGAGCAATTCAGCTGGAGATCACGGTCCGATGAAGCCAAAGAAACCACATCTTCAACATAAAGCAAAGACCCAATCCTGAGGTCATGAAACTGGATCCCCTCACATTGCTCCACCACATTGCTCCACCTGGACCTGAGGTACAACAATCGATCAGACCATCCTCTCCAACACCCCTGAGTAGACTTTTCCAGAGAGGCTGAGGAGTGTGATCCCCCTGCAGTTGGAGCCCACTCTGCACACATTCTCAGCGGCACTGCACTTTCCTTTCACACGAGGCTGCAGAGGCGCTCATCCCCACAATATCTTGAGCTTCAAGGAACCCAGGCCGGATCTCATCCACCCCTAGGGCCCTTCCATCGAGGAGCTTTTTGACTACCTCAGCAAGTTCAGTTCCCAAGTCAAGGTTGGCAACTCACCATCTACTCTGTGCACAGTGTTGACTGCGTACTGCTTCCCCCTCCCGAGCTGCCAGATGGTGGACCACAAACTCCTTGGCGCATTCCAAAAGTCGTTCTCCAAGGCCTCACCAAACTGCTCCCACGCCTGAGATTTTGCCCCAGCAACCACCACAGCTCCGCCGCTTGGCCTGCTGGTACCTGTCAACTGCCTCCAGAGTCCCACAGGCCAGACAGGCTCGGTAGGACTCCATCTTCAGCTTGATGGCATCCCTCGCCACTGGGGTCCACCAACAAGTTCAAGGGTTACCACCTCAACAGGCACCAACCACCTGACAGCCACAGCTCCAGTCTGCCGCCTCATCAATGGAGGAACGGAACATGGCCAAATCACACTCAATGTGATTCTGATTTTGAATCCAACCTCAATCTTGAGCTGACGCATTTTAAGAAAGAGAGAAAGAAAGACCTTAATTGTCACATTCACTTATACATAGAGCACAACAACAGTAAAATTTGACCACTGCATTAATCCATTATGGATGAACCATGAGCAGAAAAAGGTAGCTACCAAACAGCGCCAGTGGAGCAGTGTCTTGCTCAACAACAGTTCGACAGGCTAGCAGGAGCCGGGAAAGGAACCAGAAATGTTCGGTTCCGAGGATAACCTCTCTAACCCTCTGCACCATGCCGCCCCGACCACATCAACAAGTGCAGGCCAGTATTTTCCTTTGAGCTGTAGCAACCACTGCCACAGAAGTAAATTAGTAACAACAATATGGCTTCCACTATCCAAGTGAATGACCTGGGGGAAATATTTAGCTTAACTTAACTTATAAAATACATTTCATATGTCCTAGAAAAATTTATTGCGGCACATCTGATTGGATTAGTAAACAAGCATCTACTCGTCTGTAGTTTTAAGCGGTTGCATCCAGAAATATTTAGTCTGGACCTGTGTGAGGAAAGCAAGACTTTCTGTTGACTTAAACTTAACTACCAACAGAAACAAGACGATCTCACAGATATCACATCTTTTATGTTGCCTCTTCATGTTTTAATGAAAACTCACAAATCTGAAACTATGTTGGAATAAAGATTGTCACATCCATTGCTGTAAGTGATTCAATTCAAAACTTTAAGAATTTTTATTGTATTCTAAACACACTTTGTGTTGGGGGCATAAATACTGTAGCTGTATGCTTAACATAAACATTGTAGAAATTGATAGAAAAATTATACTGGGATTTTGGAGACTTGTTTCACTCGAAAGACTTAGAGAATACTAACTTTCAAATAAATGCCATGTATTCCTTATGTCATATGAAATTTCCCACCCGTTGAAAAACAAGCAGCCTGAGATGTAAGCCAAAGGCCACCATGTAGGTCTCAATTGCAATTTTTATTCAAAAAAGTTGTCAAAATAAAATAAAACAAATAAAATAGAATAGAATTTTCCCTATTTTCATTTTTTTCATGGATTTCATATTTCAACACAATGAACCTGCTCGTTAGAAAGACTATAAATGAAACTGTGGAAACCTTTGGACAATTTTGCTACTACTACTTACATCTACTACTTACATCTTTGCATACATGTGAAGCTTGATTCTGAAACGTCTATATGTTCAAGCAACATTTTTTCACTCCCCGTCACTGAGCATCCCAAGTCAACCTCAAATTGTTTGTCATGCATCCTGGCTTTGTAGATTATAAGAATCTTAAAAAATTTAAATAAATATTTACACTCTATAAAACAATAAGGATAGTGTTTGAATAAATAGCAGTTTTTGCCAAAGAACAATTTTACCGACAAAATGCAAAAAATAGTTATCATTAATTGTTTCACCCATCAAATAAACATAGAGTTTTGCACCCCCTCCGTATGTCAGCTCCAATAGTAAGTATTAGGATGAATTTGTCCAGAATTTGCAAACAAATGAAACAAATTTTAATGAGAGTTGATGTTCAAATAAAAGCTACCTTAGTTTATGAATTGTTCAATCTTTTCAATATTGGTATCAAGATCGACTGCAAAGTGAGTCCATATTGTTCGCCATTCAAAATTGGTTCTATCTAGGAATATAATATGTCAAGGTTAAGTAGCTTGCAGTACATGGTTTAGTGAAGTCAAAATGTAGTAGTCACAAGATGATAAACTATTAACTTGACATGAGGCTGTTGTCCAAGTGCTTCCAAATTGTTATAATTCAAAATCAGATTTGACAAACTGTGTATTTACTTTCCGGCAAACTGGGCTCTTCTGAAGTCCAGTTTCATTTGCACATATGCACACTTGACTGACAAAACAAACAGAAAGCCCCAGTGAATCCTGCAGACTAAAATGATGCTTTGAATAAATCAAGCCAATATTAATTGTTAAAGGATGTCCAAAACCAGTAAAGTAAATAAAAGCTAATCTTTATGGAGTAAAGTATAAACTTTGCATGGTTACTATGGAAAATTATGGGACACACAGGTTACTGATTTCACCAAATAACTCAGACAGCTGCTATTTCACTCTTGATCAGTCCGTTCTGCACCAAATACCCCCTCCAAACTGGCCTCTTACTCTTTGATTGAAATCCTTTGAAAATATTTATCCAAAACCACTATCAGGTCTTCTTCTTTTCCTTTCGGCTTTTCCCTTCAGGGGTCGCCACAGCAAATCAACCTTCTCCATCTAGCCCTATTCTCTGTATCATCCTCTCTCACACCGACTAGCTTCATATCCTCTCTCACTACGTCCATAAATCTTCTCTTCGGTCTTCCTCTAGACCCCCTGCCTGGCATCTCCAATTCCAGCATCCCTCTATCAAGATATTCTCCATCCCTCCTCTGTACATGACCGAACCATCTCAGTCTGGCTTCTCTGACCTTCTCTCCAAAACATCTAACATGTGCTATCCCTCTGATGGACTAAATCCTGATCCTATCTATCCTCATCACTCCCAAAGAGAACCTCAACATCTTCATATTTGCTACCTCCAGCTCTGCCTCCTGTCTTTTGTTCAGTGCCACTGTCTCCAAACCATACAGCATCCCTGGTCTCACCGCTGTCTTGTACACCTTTCCTTTTATCTGGCTGATATTCTTCTATCACTTAGTACCCCTGAAACTTGTCTCTACTCATTCCAACCTGCTTGAACCCGTTTCTTAACCTCTTTTCAACACTCTCTGTTGCTCTGGACTGTTGACCCGAAGTACTTGAAATCCTCAAACTTCTTGATCTCCACTCCCTGTAGCCTCACGGTTCCACCCGGGTTCCTCTAATTCACACACATATATTCTATCTTGCTGCGACATACCTTCATTCCTCTCCTTTCCAGAGCATACCTCCACCTCTCAAGATTTTCCTCAACTTGTTCCCTGCTCTCACTAGAGATCACAGGGTAATCTGCAAACATCATGGTCCATGGAGATTCCTGTCTAACCTTATATGTCAGCCTGTCCATCACCATTGCAAACAAGAAGGGGCTCAAGGCTGATCCCTGATAAAGTCCCACCTCCACCTTGAACTTCTCTGGCACAGCACACGTCACCACTGTCTCACAGCCAGCATACAAGTCCTGCACCAGTCTAACATACCTCTCTGCAACTCCAGACTTCCTCATACAATACCAGAGTTTCTTTCTCGGCACCCTCTCATATGCTTTTTCTAGGTCTACAAAAGCGCAATGCAGCTCCCTCTGACCTTCTCTGTACTTCTCGATTGGCATTCTCAAAGCAAATACTGTATCTATAGTACTCTTTCTAGGCATGAAGCCATACTGCTGCTCACAAATGCCAACTTCTGCTCTCAGTCTAGTTTCCACTACTCTTTCCAATAACTTCATTGTATGGTTCATCAACTTTATTCCTCTATAGTTACTGCTGTTCTGCACATCCCCCTTGTTCTGAAATTTAGGCACCATCACACTTCTTCTTCACTCCCCAGGCATCTTCTCTCTCTCTAAGATCCTGTTGAATAATCTAGCCAGAAACTCTACCACTGCCTCTCCTAGACACTTCCATACCTCCACTGGTATATCATCAGGACCAACTGCCTTTCCATTCTTCATCCTCTTCAATGCCTTCCTCACTTCACTTTTACTTATCTCTGCTACTTTGTGGTCTACAATAGTCACCTCTTCTATCCTTCCCTCTCTTTCATTTTCCTCATTCATCAGCGCTTCAGAGTACCCTTTTATCTTCTCATCACTCTTCTAGCATCTGTCAATACATTTCCCTCTCTATCCTTAATCACCCAGACCTGCTGTACATCCTTTCCATCTCTATCTCTCTGTTTTGCCAACCTTTATGAATCATTCTCTCCCTCCTTACTGTCCGAACGAGCATACAAGTCATAATATGCCCTTTGTTTTGCCTTTGCTACCCCCATCTTTATCCCTGTACTCCTGTCTGTTCTCTTCAGTCCCCTCAGTGTCCGACTTCTTCTTTGCTAAGCGCTTTTTATGTATATACTCCTGCACTTCCTCATTCCACCACCAGGTCTCCTTATCTACTTTCCCTCCAGACGACACACCAAGTACTCTCCTACCTGTCTCCCTGATCACATTACCTGTACTTGTTCAGTCATCTGGAAGCTCTCCCTGACCTCCAAGAGCCTTCTCAACTCCTCCCTCAAAACCATACAACACGCCTCCCTTTTCAGCTTCCACTACTTTGTCCTCTGCTCTGCCTTTGTCCTCTTGATCTTCCTTGTTACCAGAGTCATCCTACAAACCACAATCCCATGCTGTCTGGCTACACTATCACCTACCACGACTTTGCAGTCACTGATCTCTTTCTGATTACCCCGTCTATCCAAGATGTAGTCTACCTGCGTGCTTCTACCTCTGCTCTTATAAGTGACACTATGTTCCTGTCTTTTTTGGAAAAAAATATTCACTACAGCCCTTTCCATCCTTTTTGCAAAGTCTACCACCATCTGTCCCTCTGCGTTCCTATCCTGGATACCAAACCTGCCCATCACTTCTTCATTACCTCAATTGCCTGTACCAACATGTCCATTGAAGTCTGCCCCAATTACCAATCTCTGATCTCTGGGGCTATTCTGCATCACTTCATGTAACTCATTCCAGAACTCCTCCTCCTCCTCTAACTCGCATCCTTCCTGTAGGGGATAGCCACTAACAACATTGAGCATCACACATTCAGTTTCCAGTTTCAGACCCATCAGCCAATCTGACATTCTTTTCACCTCCAGAACATTCCTAACAAACTCTTCCTTCAAGACAACTCCAACTCCATTTCTCTTCCTGTCAGTACCATGATAGTACAACTTAAAACCTGCTCCTAAGCTTCTAGCCTTACTACCTTTCCACCTGGTCTCCTAAACACACAGTACATCCACCTTCCTTCTCTGCATCATGTCAACCAACTCCTTAGCTTTTCTTGTCATCGTCCCAATATTCAAAGGCCCTGCTGTCAGTCCCAGACTCTTGCCTTTACTCTTCTCTCTCTGCTTCCGAACACGCCTTCCTCCTCTCCTTCTTCGACCCACAGTCGCCCAATATCCACTGGTACCCTGTAGGTTATCGGCACCAATGGCGGTCATTGTTAACTGGACCTTGACTGATCCAGTATGAGATTCATGGGTTTGATTCGCATATTTGGTTTTGGCAAAAAGTTTTACACTGGATTCCCTTCCTGATGCAACCCTCTGCATTTACCCAGGCTTGGGACCGGCTCTGGGAGACACTGGCCTATGCCCCCACCAAGACTGTCTCAGGGAGACACTGGCCTGTACCGCCCTAAGGCTGCGTTAAAACCACTATTAGGTATCATGCTTTTACATTTTAAGGTCTGTTATTTTAATAGAGTGAAATGCAATTGGAAAACTATTGTCAATAAATTAAAATGTATAAAGACAAATGCCACCACGTATCATATGACAAAATTATTGCATTCTTCTGGCAGATATAGCTAGCCGTGATGCTAGCCTTGATGTTGTCAATTCCCTCCACTCAGCTGTCTCTCTCAATCATGACAAGATCTTTCTCTTGCTGTTAGCTAATGTTTTCTCATCAGCCACAGCATCCAACCAGAAATATTGAAAACAACAGGACTTGATCTTATGAAAATCAGTCCAGCGACAGAAGCAAATCCACATGTCGAGCTTCATGTAGAGCTACTACAGACTGCACACTGATGTTCTTTTGTTGTTGCTTTTTTCACCAGAACATTTGGTGGTATTAACTTTGTCAATGACTACAAAACTTCTTTTGGGACAGGCACGTTATGTAGCCTTATGTTGTAATTTCATGTGGCATTAAGTTAATTCCGAGTCGAAAATGAGAAGTCGCTCCACTTAAGTTTCCACTCTCCAATTATGTGCATAGTATGATCGCATGGTAGAGTCTGCTTTTCCACCTGTGACATAGCAGAGCCAGCAGGGCTCAAAGCCAGGAGAGGGCTAACCCCTGAGTGTAAAGGTCAAAGTTTGTAACCTCAGACAGTCAACATGTTGTTGAGAAAGTTAAAAAGGAAAGCATTTGCAGGCCCCTCCATGTAACCCTTACAGTTTTACACTAATTGTTTCCGGCAAAATCAAAGCAACAGTAATTTATGTGTGTATGTGTTTGTCTGTCTGTCTGTGAGTATTGGGGAGATTGATGGATTTATGCAGTTACCAGATGATTTCGCCTAGATCATGATAGAGGACAATCTTCATAAGCCACAAAATGCATGACATAAGAATATATACTGCTGTTGCAAAGGAATGCACTAGCGGCCAATTCCTACTGCTATTCCATCTTCAGCTCACTCTTAAACACTTATAGGGAATATTTATACAAGTGTGATTCTGTGAAGCAGGAATGGTAGCAAAGAATATCACAGTAGTAGTTGTTCAGGTTTAAATATCATTGTCTAATCCTCCATTAATTTCTCACACAGATCTGAAAGAAATGCACTATGCATGGGAACCAGTGGTGTTATCAGACCAACAAATGTTTACAGAAAGTAATTACATGAGTGGTGGAATGATGAAATGAAACTCAGGGTGTTTTACATCACTGTCCTCTAATGACACAGCTTATGTCTTGATTTTCTTAGACACCGTTCTGTGACAGAAAAAGGAGAAAGCTACGTAACTGGTAACATGCTTTGATATGCCTTATTTTTTTCACTGGTTTCATTGACAATAATGAGACTATATAAAATCCTCTGTCTAAATCTTGAAATTAGAAAAGCCAATCATTTTCAATTGAACCATGCCCTTGTCAGTTTCTGATTATTTTTTTAACCAGATCTGAGGCATCAGGTAAAAAATGCGAAACAAATTGAAACTGTCAAAATGCATGGATTTATATAAAAGCAAAGCTCATGATCTGATTTCAGTCAATAAAGTAGAGGAGTGATGTTGGATATAAGTGGTGATTTTTGGGTCATCTTGATCTTTTCCTTTTTCCTTGGAGGCTGTCTCACAATGCAGGTAACGGAGAGAGCTATATAAATTTGATGTACAATTCATTCTCAATACCGCCCCATTTTAAACTTTGCAACTTCTCTGACCATGAGCGAGTGTTTTGAAATTGAGTCTGTTGCTGTGAGCCTATATAAATCCACTGTCCTGTCAAAGGAGGTCCACTGCATAGACGCACTATTGTTGATGAACTCGAGTCCAGCTCATACACTGCATACCAGAATCCATCCACAACCCATCTCAGAATACTGCACCTCCTGGCAATCTTGGCAAACCCTTGATCTAAGCAAATACCCCTTTTTTATGTTAAGGCAAAAGAGTTACAGAGAATTACATTGTTTAATAGCAGAGCGTTGCAAATATTTACTAATTTCTCTGGTGGACAGTGTTAGTTTTGACTTTGAGGAAAAAGAAATACATTTTGCCATTCTTTATTTTACTTCAGGGCTTTACAAAATGCAGGTATTAATTTTTGAGAAAGGGTGGGGTGGGAGGTGGGAGGGTCGCTAGATTTGGTTTCAGATGTGACTGGTAGAACATATCTGAAAAATCTTCTGTTATAATTGATACATTTGACATTTTCCAAGTTATTTGAATTCCTAATGGTCTATAACTGCCCCTTAGCAGTTCAAATCAGGACTAATTCCCTGTTTTTTATTAAATCACAATTGAACTAAGAATTTACAACAGATAACCAAAAGTCATGACACTGAAAAAAATGGCAAGAAATTATCTAAAAAATAACAACTACAAAAATAAAGGTATCGATGTTGTTGGTCTTTGGCACCTTTATATTTATGATCAGGAGTCAATAGTTTGAGAACCAATGCTCCAAATCCAAAATTGCTTATATCGTGAGAGGCTTCAATAGCAACCTGCTCTCAATATTTGTCTTAAAGTTTGGTCTTTAAGTCTTTAAGTCTTAAAGTCTCTGCAACTGATTAACAACTGATTATTTCAGTGCAACCCCACCCTTTTAATACATTTACGGGTCACGAAATGATACTTGAAGACATTTTTCGGAAAGTCCCTTTAGCATTAATGATCAAGAAATTTGCTCAATCCAGTTTAAAAGTGAAAATAATGTTCATCAAGTGTCACCAATTCTTTAGGAGGGGCTCACTAACAATAACTGCCACCTGCTGCTATGAGGCCTACAGTACAATCATGAGCACAACGTATTGTTGAGGCTTTTCAAATAGCATATATTTTTGACTGAGAACAAAAACACACTTTGAGACAGCTGAAGATTTTGTTATTTGCACTGAACATTTGGATCAATGGTACAACAAATATATAACCAATTTCATGATGGTTATACATTTTGGATTTGTGAACATATGTTAATGATTATCTTTATGAATACTCAAAAGGACCTTATTTCCTATGTAATAATGCAGATTACTTAAATGTTGATTCTAAAGTATTAGGTCACATTGTTTATGATGAATCGCTATCGGCCTCTTCAGCACCTGACTCTTCTCAGGAAGTACTGAAGAAGCATCTCGGATGAGAGATTAAACATTTCAAGAGAAAAACAATTCCAGTTGCCAAGACAAGAATTGACAACGATTAACCACTAACTCATTGTCTATGATGGACATTTCCATTTCAGATATGGCAACCTTATAAAATAATCAGTCATCATTATGTCAGCCATTTAGTGGCACAAAGCATGGCCTCTGTGTGTAAAAGCTAAAAACGAGCAGTTATGATGATTTATAATGGCAGATGACTATCATTAACACTCCCGCAATCAGTTACTGCTCAACACTGTATGCATGCATGTGTTTTGCCATGCAGCGTTTGGGAATAAAGCCATGCTGGTACATTACAAATCTCGTGGAATACGCAGAGCGGTTGCCATGGCAACGAGACCCTTTAAAGCACCCCGGGCAACTGCTGGACATTTTATGAAGGCCCCACAGTCTGTCCCGTCGTGACTATGATGTACCCTTCGCACTGAGCAGACCCCCCTCCCCCCTCGACACACACACACACAACACACACACACACACACACACACACACACACACACACACACACACACACACACACACGACTACAGACATCTCGTCACTGACGTGAGGAGCGCAGCGCCCTTGTGATTGGCTAACCCCGCACCCCCTCCTCTTCGCGGCTGAACTTATTGCTGGAGTTTGAGGCGGAGTCGGTTTCCACGAGACATAAATGGTGTGAGCTTCATTTGGCGGGGTCGCGTACGAAACTGTCCTTTCCAGTTCCTTGTGACGGACAGTGAACAGTTGAGCTACAAAACACGCGAAGTTACTGTTGAAATATATAGCAGTTGGATATCGACATGTCGGGGAATAAAGACAGCGACGGCGGATGGCAGAAGTTTTTGTGGAATTCAGAGAAAATGGAGTTTCTGGGACGAACAGGGGGAAGTTGGTGTAAGTTCCTTCATTTCATTTCAGCTAGCTAACTGTTAAGTTGCTAATGGTGGTACCTTTTCCTGAGAGGGAAGTGGCAGTGTTTACTGGGGTAATTTCAAGGGGAGCACCTGTTAGAGCACATCGCCTCGAAATTGATGCCTTCGGACCTGCTTTTTACGACGGAGGATGCGCGGAGTACCCGCTCTGACAAATTATATCACGGGATTAACGACAAATACCGCCGGGAAGACATGTCACAGGTGTGCTATATGATGCTATTTATAAAAGTGAGTCTATCCACTGTCGTGTCTGTAATGATTGCTTTTTTTGTGAGTGTGTGGAGTTTCAACTGTTCAGCAGAAATTGAATTTATGTCATATTTTAAGATCGCTGGTCTAATATGTATGACTGTGTTATAAGAGATAATCACCTCAGGGGAATGGGCTTATTGATTAATGAACGTCCTTTATGAAAAGGTCATCCTGAAGGACAGTGTGCGGTAGGCCAGGAATCTTTGGTTCTCTGCAGATTAACTGGTGAAAGTTAATGAGAGGGTTTTGTGTGCCTCGCAGTTGTAAATTACCATGCACATGTTCAGAATTAATCAAACAGGAAATGTTGTTTCTATTAAAGATAACATGGGGAAGATATCAAGCACCCCATTATCATGGCCTCTTGTGATTTCACTCAACCCCAGATCAGAGGATCCAGATTCAATTGTTCATTCAGACTTCAGTACTTTTAAGTCGGTGTAATACGCTCAGTTGCAGCTGGTGATTCAATTGAACTAACTGCAGATCAATAAATAGATCCCAGTAAGGCAACTAAACCATTTGGCTCCTTATTACGGGCATTTTCTCGTGTGAGGAAAACAGCAGCCGTGGAAACACGGTGCTGTAGAACAGATCACGACTCACATGTCTCAAGGGCCGCCCCTATCCAGCTGAGTTCTTTTTTTTCTTACAAGAAGTGAGACATCAGTCAGCATGGCTTTGCCAGTCCCCTTAGCTCTTTTTCAGAGATTAAAGGAAAGTCAAATAAATGTCTAGAAATGGCTAATTCTCTGCCAGAAAATTCACGGTGGTACTGCCATCACAACAGGGTTGCGGCACTCAATGGGGACTCTGGGGGGATATTTTCTGGTGACGTTAGTAGGTAACAGGACATTCATGTGGTGATAATGGAAAATGAGCCCAAATGCCTCGATGCCAACAAACAGTTATTCATGTTCGTCCCTGTCCTTTATCGTGATGGGCAGTGATGTCACACTTGGCGAGTGTTGCACTAAAAGCAACAGGTATGTCTTCTTGTAAAAAAAATCTTCTTGTTGTTGCATCTGGAGTTGAATTTCTTCAAAAGTTTAAGTCTGGTTGCCATGACAAGAAGATTTTGTCAAGAATTCACCATTCATATGAGTGTGTTCCCATTTACAGACTGGGTTATATACACCACGGAGGCTTTAAAGGGGAGGTAGGCTGGGTCCAACATTACAGATTTTAAGGGTGTCACGATTCAGAGGAGATGTGAAGAAACGCAGTGCAGTGAGACGGTGAGAGTGGTCGTGTTGACATCAGCGTCTGGTCAAGTGGAGGGGGTTCGGTGTGGTGTAAAAATGTTGTGGGGGGTGGGGTGCGGGGCTGTCCTCAACATGCTGCAGCAGTCTGGTGGGGGATGTGCTCTCCATTCAAACTCAGCCTTTCGCCACCAGTAGGCAGGTTTTCGGTGCTATTTACATTGCTGGGCGACAATGTTGACTTGTGGCTTTAGAGTGGTGTTTGGTACCATCATCTGATCACACCGCGCTGATCTCCTGTTTTACTTGCGTGTCTCTGATCATTCTTGTCACATAGTCATATCTCACTTGCCAAAATCAACCTTGACCAGATTGTCTGCAAAAATTAAAAGTTGGATGGAAGGCAGTCATTGGTTGTTTTCACCGCCACATGAAAATGCATTTCTGAGTTAGTGAACATTGAGGAGCTCACTCTTTACTTTTATTTTTGGAATCACATATTCGCGACAAGTTTTGGTATAATTTCCCTTCCAAACATGCCACGTGTTGTAGCCTGTTCAGTGTGAATGTATGGTTATGTAATCCATATTTAAAAGCTATCAAACATTTATCCTTTTCCTGAAAACATGTCTATCAGTTGTGGTACAAGTCTCACATGAAACAAAGCAACAACAGTGCCCCTGAATAATGAATAAAATAAAGAGATTTTTTTTCTTGATGGCATGTGGTGCTGACAATGTTCCCATTTGTATAACTGCTAAAACTGACAGTATCTGAGTGAGACCAGTAGGGACACTACTGTACATGTATATCTCCATTGTAACAGCTAGAGAATGTTCAGACTTGTTTATTAAGTGGCCACGGCAGGTATAATGGCTGTGGAGCCCAACCACAAATCAGCTTAACAAACTATTTTCACAGGGACTGATTTTGGCTTGTACCTGATGAATAGTGGAGTTAAGGATATAGAAGAGAACTATCTGAAACAATAAATGAATAAATAAAAATCTGAAAACAAATACCTGATGATACTTGGTATTGAAACCCTTCTAATATATTGTTGATAGCTTGAAGAAAACCTAGGTGTTTCATTATTTCATGCTTCTTAACATGTAATAAGAGATTACTACATATTAGCATATTGTTATGCTGGCCGCAAGAAACTCTTGAGACCATACAGAAACATGTTCACGACAACAGCATTTTAGAGATTAACTATTCAAGCCTTTGTATATAAAGAAACTATCCATGTATGCTAAATGTGACCCAAATTTTACTAACAAGAATCTCCAATCACAAATCTATGAAAGTAGAAACATGAAAGAGGCATGATTAATGCTCAAGAGAGACAGAAGTGGGGTCTTTCCATCCAGTTAATTGAGCAGGACTGTTTCTTTCTCTTTTTTTTTTTAACCAAATGTGTTGTGACTCTTGTTCCAGCAGGGGAAAGGTCTGCTACACTGGCAACAATGGCAACTGGCTCAGCTTGTACTATTATAAATACAGAGTCCCTGCTGAACTCTAATTAGAATTTAAATAATATGCCAAAATATTGAGAATCAGATGTTCTGAAGTGACTGTCATAATGAAAAAAGATGAAAACAGAAACGGGATCATGATCTTTGTGGCCTGATAAAGTGGAAAAACCAATTAACACGAATCCCTGTTTCTACTTGCCTTCTCCTGTTAATCATCTTGAGAATAAAAGCTGTTGCGAACTTCACAGCAATTATGATTAGTTTTACAGATCATAGTTTTGCTCTTGAATTGTTACTTACTTACTAATTGTTACTTACTACTGGGAAAGAGTATGGAGATTATTGTCCAAATGAGATATTATCTCCTGGGTTGGTGTTAATGTCAAATGTCACAATATAAGCCCTTTGTTGTCAGCATTTAGTCACAAATCATTCCAAATGTTTCATAAGTTATTAACTTCTCTGGAAATATTCCAAACAAATGTTTTTCAGTAAATAAAAAAGATGATTTACTATTTGGGAATTACTATGAGGAAATGAATTTCCAGAACGAACAACCAAAGGAATTACCCAAAGTGGTTATTGAAGAAATTGCTTTGAAACAGCTAGAAATTAGTTCAGTTGAAAAAATTGAGATCAAGACACCCTTTTCCAACATTTCATCTTGTAAACAATAACATTTTTAATGTACAGAACAATGATGCTGTGTCCACTTCATTGCAATTAAATGCAAGTGTTTTCTAAATACTTAAAACATTGTTCTGTGTACAGTAGGGGCAGGTTCTACGAAATTATATTTGGGTACCCCGATTTGGCAATCTGCATTTTCATGTGAAACACTTAGCAGATCTCATGTATTTATATATTTATTCTCCATTCTGACTTTAAAATCAGACATCTCTGACTGAACACCAGAGTTACAAAACTATTTCAGTCATTGTTTTTCCTCCTTATAGTTAAGATCTTACTATTCTACGTGATATTCTACGGGTGCTTGGCCGGAATTTTCATCGGGACAATTCAGGCAATGCTGCTCACATTAAGCAACTACAAACCCACCTACCAGGACAGAGTGGCTCCCCCAGGTAATTATATTCTTCACTTTTTGTTTTTACTTTAGGTTGTTAGGGTTGTGTCCTGCAGCTCTGTTTGTTTCTTTATAATGGTGGCAAAAATTAAATAATGTAGCCCAGGTTGTTCTTAAGCTGCTATCACACTAAAGTGACCACTCTTGGTTCAGTCCCACTGATGTTAGCAGATCATATTGACAGTAGCTGTTGGGGTGTCCTTTTAAGCAGCTACTCTATCAGAAGTCTTTCTGACCTTAGATGGGTTCAGCCATTTTGTCCTTTACTCTTCTCAGTCAGTCAATGTTTTCCCCTTCAGGCTACGAGGGAATCATTATAGCTTTCTCTCATTCTGACCAAAACAATTCATGTGTGCTGTGATTATGTGTCAACGCTGGCATATTTATATGTACATGCATTGCAGGCAGACTTTGGAGTTTTTTTGAGGAAAAAAGTTCAGTCACAGCTAAGAGGGGCCTCTAAGCTTGTTTTGCTGAAGAAAATTCTCAGTAATCTATAATCTTGTGGGAACACAAGCCATCGAACACGTTTTTCGGCAAGCTGTGAGACGGTGCAGATATAAGTGCCCAGCCTTGTCTTGCTGTGCCAGTACTTGTTTGCACTGCATATGTTTTAGTCTTGGCTGTATTTTTAGCAGCCATTGTAAATGACTGGTTTCATGCTCTCTGTACAGTTTGCTGCCTCTCAACCATCCACCACTGTTGATAATCAAAGAGCAGCCCAGTAAAGCCTCAAAGTGTGGAGTGCTTTAAGCTGAAGTGACTTTCCAGCAGTGGCATGATAAAGGGAGCAGAGTAGTCTTTTCTTTTTTTTCAGAACTGGAGCCCGCCTCACACAGAGGCTAAAAGTTTCCATTGTGAGAGAGTCACACGTGAATCTAGTGGGTGGGGGCAGGGGATTGGTGAACTTTTACCGGCCTCCACTGAAATATAAATGACTGAATGTTCATTCTGTGCCACTGTTTCCCAAATAACTTAAACATTACTTGTACATGCACATGTACAGCATATAAAAGGCAGGCGTCAAAGTAAACAGTAAATGTTCACTTTCTCTCCTTTTACCCATCTCATTGTCTTGATGTCACGCCTCCCTCAGGCCGTGTGCTCAGTTTGTGGAAAATTACTGCTGTAAAGGGCTGACAGAGACCATACTAGGAAATCCCCAAGACCCAGCATTGTGTGTCACTCTGAAATAATAGACCAAAAATCATTTGGTCTGCTGGGCTGGTCTACATAGAACAGATAGTACAGTTGAGATCCTGTCAGTAGTCATTTATTTCTTCAAACCCAAAACAGTAAATGCTTTATATTCTTATTTTCTCACCTCTCATGTCACCATTTTCTTCTTTCTATTTTCCTATTCTCTGATAACTAACATTTTCAACTTCCATTTTCGTTTTTCTTTCAGGCTTATCACACACACCACGCTCAGAAAAATCTGAAATTTCTTTCAGTAAGAGTGATATGGCTTCATATGAGAAGTACATTGACAGCATGAACAAGTTCCTTGAACTGTATGATGAAGTTCGCCAGGCCAATCAAATGAAATTTGAAGATTGTGGAGGCAAGTATAAGCCAATCAAACAGGGATTGTCATACTCTCTGGCTGATCCCTGATGGGTATGTAATAATTGTAGATAATGATTTGCCACACATACTCATCTTATTAGTTGTGCAAAATAGTCATTTATAAGGAGCAGATGACAATTTCAGAGATATGCAGTTTTTAATGATTGTTAGAGAAATTATTAAAATATACAATGTTAGCTGAAATGTCTACATTTCATGTGGTCATGTGTTTTCCTGTAGATTATCCGCAGCCTTATACGGAGCGAAGAAGTCTGGATAGCAACGAAGGCCAGAGAAAAGCCTGTCGCTTCCACAGGTCTTGGCTAGGGCTCTGTTCAGGGCTGAATGATAAATCTTATGGTTTTCACGAGGGAAAACCTTGCATCATTGTCAAGCTCAACAGGATTGTCAACTTTAGACCAAAGGTAGGCCATTGCACATTTCCATCTTTCCTTACGTACACTGAGAGTCTAAATGCATTATGTGTATGGAAGAGATCTTACGATGAGAGAAATCAAAGACAAAATTACTCAAGAAATAAGCCTAACTAAATAAAAGAGAACATCAAGTTAGCTCTTAAGTGTATAAAGCATTTTTTTAAAAACAAGGCATTTTCTTTTTTTTTTAAATAGCATTGCATCTTTCATCTGCTCAGTCTGTTATGTCATCCGCAGAACTTAAGAGATAATTTCTCTTACTTCGAGAAGTTTTTTTTATTGAAAACCTCCATTTCCAACATGATTGTCCTGGCAAAAAACAATCATAACATAATATAAATGCTAAATAGGGATTGTTGTGTTTCTGTGAGCACACAAATTCAGATCTAGTATTGCGAAATACCAATTAAATATTACAGTGGCATTAAAAAAAATGTAACTGTTTAACCATAAATGGTAGCACAGGTTTGATTAAATCTAGTTGAAAATGCTTTGCAGTGACTTGCACCACATCAATTCTGGTGGAACGCAGCCTCCTTTTGCACCGAACTGCAGTCTAATGCCATGTAACTGTCAGCTCACGAATGTGTCTGTTTTTCAGGCCCCTTCTGAAAATCAGTCTCTCCCAGAGCCCCTGCAGTCTAGAATACAAGCAAATGTGATCCCCATTCACTGCAAAAATAAGGTGAGTTTGACAAGCCATCATTTCTGAAAGAAATTCTACATTTATCCATTGAATGACTGTTGAAAAAAAATGTTGAGCTTTTAATTTGAACTCAACTGTTGTCTGTACAGAGAGAAGAGGATGAAGGCAAGATTGGAGAAATCAAGTATTTTGGCATCGGTGGAGGCTTCCCTCTCCAGTACTACCCATACTATGGCAAACTGCTGCACCCTCAGTACCTGCAACCTCTGGTAGCCATCCAGTTTGCTAACATCACTGTGGATCAGGAGCTACGCATAGAGTGCAAAGCGTATGGAGAAAACATCGATTACAGCGAGAAGGACCGCTATCAAGGACGTTTCGACATTAAAATCACAGTCAATTCGTGACCTCAGCCACAACAAGCACTCTCATTTTGAAAACAAGTAAAATGTAGAGAAGAGTTCAGATAAAACACCAGTAGTCTTTGAACATTCATAATATACAGAACCTACGCTTAATCTGTGTTCTTTACACTAGGCTTTTTCTGTGTCTGTTGAGCATTAGAATGTAAAATACAAGCGTAGCAATAGCAAATATTTATTCTACTGTACATGAAAATATTCCTTGAGCCATGGTTTATTCATCTATTACTGTAAAACTACAATTCCACTACTGATGCGTAGCGAGCTGTTTGTCCCCAAAGTATTTCATCCTAATGTGGTTTCAATACATTCATGGGGTGTCAAGTGCTGTTGTCTAGTTCTGTTGTAATCTCATTTGTCTTATGTCAGTTTAGTGGTCCAAGGTGTGTGTTTGTGTGCTCATGTTTCATGCAGATATATTAGTTGATTTGTGTGTGTGTGTGTCAATGTGCTCTGACTAACTCAAATACTAGCATGGTACGCTAAACCATTAAGGCCCATGTATGAGTAAATGACTGCGCCCAAGAGAAACTTAGTTTTGTCTTTTTTTTTTCTAAAGTGAGATGTTCATGTTGAATGTGAAAGGATATTATTTGTACACTTTTTCTTTGTTGTTCAACCTAGCGGTTTGATATGGTTTCATAACATTTCTATTTGATATCCTGACATTTTTATTCTTAATTCATAGAGTAGAGCTTTGTGGGTCCAGCCGAGAAGATTTTCACCTCCTTGGAAACAGTTGCAACTCAGTGCTTTGAAATTGGTCTTGCTGGAGACATCACATCATGTGATGACACTTAACTATTGAATGTTTTATCTATTTTCTTGGTGGAAGAATTTTATAAATATGCAGTTGTAAATTTTTTTTTGAAGTGTAATATACAAATCCAATACCAAAGTCACTGGTCAAATGTAAGAATATCAGAGCCAATGCTGTATCCCATGTAATAAGATATTCAGTCGGTGTGACAGTACTAATGTTGAAAATCAGAATATTTGTCAGGATTCTGCTCTTGTCACTTTATTTAATCTGCAAGGCTGAAACAATAAACAACAACAACATGAGTCAACTGTGACATCTTTGAAAATGGAATGTAACATGCCTTCTCAATCATCCATCCAAAATTTTGAAGAAATACTGCACCTGTGGAGAAAATTCAGAGACTTCAGTTTTTGAAAAATGCCCACCAATCACATCAGTGTGCCAAGTTGGTCCTCTTTTACAGGAGAATGGTGACACTGGGAATATCCGTGAAGTTATCTTTCCTCTGAAAAAGTTTTGCCCACTACCCTCTTAGTCTTGATAAAATGGCAGCACATTCAGTTACAGGCTAATGGTTAACAAGGAGGCATTTATCAGACGATCAGGAGTTTTCTTGAACAATGATGCTTGATGGGTCAGACCCGCTCCTTATAAAACAATGGTTTTGTGTCTTATTCCTCTGCCATTGTTGTTTTCCAAACCAGTGTGATCTAATGTAACCCCTGCCCACTGAGTGGACATGAGTCTCGCCCTAAGATGCTGCTTTACAGAGTCAAGGGTTTTATTTGTTGCAAAATACGAGGCAGTTCATTTTGCTAGCTCAGCAAGGCAAGGACTGTAGGATTCGAGGAACCACATTGATTAATAATGTTGGTGAATTCCACATTACAAACAGGATACACTAAGCGTGTTGGTGAAACACCCACCTCAAGGACACCGTCATCGGAAAGGTCTGTGCAGTGGACTGCATTTTTCACTTTGTCCTTGCCGTAAAGGGCACGCAACGTGGCTGGACGAAGATGTCGTGCTATCTCCTGTTGAACAAGAACATTTTGTTTTAACTCTGGTAACATTTTCAGATAAGATAGAGCAGTCAATACATTATTATTAACAGTTTCAGAGTCAACTATTGAATACCACTGTCAGGTTCCTGTGTTGACTCAACATCCTGTACTGATGCATGTCATTTAAACGGTGATTACTCAGCCATCAAACATGTGATTTAGTGCAGGAAATGGCAAAAAACAAACTCAACATTTTAGACACTTCTTTAAATGCTCGGACACAGCCCAGCAGCAGTGCTTTTACAGAAGTTAACTGTTGTACTTGAATTCTGTTAAGACCAGTGTTGAATTTTTATTCAAAGTTTGACAAAGCTGTGGTGTACGGATCAAACTATTTAAGAAGTAACTTAGTAGTAATAACATTTTGTGGAATACAAAGTAAGTTTGGAAAAGTTACTTTTATAGTTCATCACATTCCATGGTTCAAATCCTCTAACTTGGTAGGCTTAATCTGTCTACTTCCCCATAATTCAGCCAAGGTCAAAGCTGGCTCACTTTGACTTTAATACTTTGTATCTCAAGGAAATTCCACTCCCCCACAGGATCAGCTCTCAGTGGAGGAGGAATATGTGAATAATCTATTCACTGAGAAATGAAATCAAGCATTGTCCATTATAAGAGGGAATTAAATTGTACAAGTCTTGAGAGCCTTCTTATAAAAACTATTGTATTAAATATGGGACTCTTCTCACAGACTTAAACAGAAAAAAAAATGGGCAGGAACAAATAGTCATGTGAGTCACTTATAGGGATTTGTTTTGCAGAGAAAAGAATTTCTCACAGCATGGGAACATTTTGTGTGATAACTATTTCACTCTCAAGTGGTTTGCGAGGTTTCACACAATTACAGGAGCCAGTGTCAAGGTCATAAATTAAGCCTAACTTCTTTTCAAAGCCAAACATTGTCTTTTAACCCCCCCCCCAGAAAACAAGTCTCTTGGTTCAAACAATTGCATTCTACTTTGTAAAACAAGGGATCTAGGAAGCCAAGATCACGCAAGAAGACAATAAGAAGAAGCCAAACTGACTTTTTTTTTTTTAATTTATGAATTTTAGAGTGACATTTCCTCAAGATGTACATTTTTCAAAGAACATTCATTTTCCAATGAAAAAAGTTGGGGTCCTCCAATTTGAAGTGTGGGCCAGTTAGAGTTAAAATTTACACTGACATTATGAAACATACCTGCTTGTCATATAATCAAGTGGAAAATTAGTTTGTTTTCTTTTCATTATTTAACTAGTAAGAACTTTGAAAACTGCTTTCTGCTAGTTACCTTTGTACAATGAGAGGCCTCCGCATTATATCCATAGGCTACAGGCATCAAACTCACACATTTAAATCAAAAAAAGAAAAGCATATTCACAACATAGATCATGATGTGACATAAAACGACACTGCAACGACAAAACCTAAGTCAGAAGTGGGTTTGCTTGTGAAAATGGTCAGTTTAACACAGTGTTTGGTTGCAATAAATCAATCATAGAGATCCCAAAGTAAAAAGTATTCCTAAAACATAAAAATGTTCTTAGTAGAATTTTACCCTGATCTAGCTTCTCAGCTTACTATATGGAGCAGGGTAAATAGGAAAAGTTCTAAAAAAAAAAGTGCTATGATTAAAGCATCTTTTTTTTATTATCCTTTGCATTTTATAGTGAACCTCAAGAGATGACTGAGCAGTCTAAACAGCAGAACTCCTGAAAATGGCTCTCCACTTTTGCAATTGTAATAAACAATTGTATAAGACTAGGACTGCATGATGGACTGTGCCAAACACAGCTAAATATAGCCCATGTGGTAGACACACCTTCCTATCCTATCCACTTTGTCCCATGCAACGTCATAGGGGAGGAGTTTACAGAGCGATAAAATCTTTCTTTTCCTATAATTGCGTTAGTTACCCATGAGCGACTGTCAAAACTTCAATTTCATTCTAATGTGTCCCATTGTGTGCTGGACTCATGTTAAAGCAATGACTGCTGGCTTTTCTGCATGATAATGGCCAGGGAAGAGAGACCTGGTGTTTAGAAAAATCAGAAAGTCAAATGCCTGATCCTTCACGCACCAAGAATTGTCCGGCCCAGATGGAAAAATACTGTAACATTTCATGTGGCATCAAATGTTGATCTATCACTAGACTATTAAAACTACACTTCACTTTGTTACCACATCAAGATTGTAAGAAGACTTTTGAATTACTTATCTAATTACTGTGATTAAACAATTGATAGTATTGTGTTGTTTTCTGATCACACCTGACAAAACAAAGAAAGAATACGGGTCAATAATGCAATAGAGATAAAAGTATGTAGAAACTTTAAAATGCTGCAAGATTTAACAAGCTTTATTGAAGTGTTATTTCGGCACCCTGTTTTCAGTGCCATTACATTCAGTAATTTCATCTATTGATATAATTGTAGCCAACGTGTGTAAAACTGTATTGTAGCATTTTCTTTCCACTCAGTTGTATCTTAAGGCAAAAATGGAAAATTTAAAAGGTAATCAAAGACTTCCAGATAGTAAAAAAATGAAGGTGATGGTGAGCAGTCAAGAAATGTGAACATAGGACAGTCGAGGCTGATGTCAGGAGACATCAGAAGATAGGGAACAGCGACGCAAGGCTGGTGTACATGTGAAAGTTTGGGGATGACTTCAGGTAACTGGTAGGACATTTACAATGCTCTGCATCTACAGCCAACTGCTCATATGTTCATACGTATATTCCTCTTAGTACTTTCATCCTTTTCAAAGATTCATCAGATTGCAGTCAACATGTTGGCTATTATGAAATCTAAACAGATCTTTTGTAATTAGATTTTTGATCATTTTGTGGTATTCAGCAGGCTACAAGTTGAACACCGACCTTGTAAAGAGGTAGATATTTAATTAGATGTACATCGTGACGCCAATGTTATGACCCTAATATGATTTAGAATAGTGTCATCCAACTGGCTTTGGAATTGTTAAAATTGTATGGTAACACCAAAAATGTAAGATCTTTCAAATCTAATGTTAATGCCATTTCACATAGCACGATATGTTTTTAATCTCTATTTTTTCGTCCAAAGCCCAAGGCTAAAGGTGGAGTTTAAAGCCAACCTGCTATTTTTTCAACTAACTTTTAACTTCTGTCATGTGAGATTTTAATACAGCCACACAGAACAACCCCAACAATATAAATACATTTGTAGCCATTCTTCCAAATCTAGTATTGGCCAGACTCGGTATGCACCATATGCGTAAGGGTAATTCTTTCGAGTCTGCCCCCTGAAGGAAATGGAACAGTGTAAAATGTGTTTGGGGTCAATTCAATCAGCTGTGTGATCCTGTGTTTATTCAAACAATTCCTGCGCTGTTTACAGATTAGCCTTTAGTAAACTGGAATTTATCAATAACCACTTCTTATCACTAATAAATGATCCTTAACTATTCATTTAAATGCTGACTCGGTCTGATGATGAGTTTTGGAATGTCTTCACAAACAAAACAGTCTGAATTTTGGTAGTTTACAAAACTAAGACCTTTAAACCTACATATTCCCTACTTGTGAACCCATTAGGTTTGCCTCAAAAAGACCAATATAATCTTCAGTGTTCCTCCTCCCAGACCCAAATCTTGCTGTGACTTTCCACTTTGCTGACTGAGTTCCACTGATCGGTGATCTTGGTGATGTTAGGGACATTTTTTAGAAATTACAGAGGTCACTCTGAGGCATGGGTTGGCGATTAATTTTTCCAAGGTGCCACATGAAAAACCAAACCAACAATGACTTAACTTAATTCTACCCAATCATAATTGTCTGAAAAAAAATCTGAAAAGGTTTTCAGCAATGCAGTCTCTGGAGGACACAACCCAGTCTCTCTAGGCTAGTCCTGAGCCTGAATAAATGCAAAGCGTTGTGTCAGGAAGGGCATCCAGCATAAAACTTGTATTATAACCAAATATTCTAATCAAACCTACAAATCTCATAGGCAGAGGCAGGGACAGTAGAAGAAGGGCAAGAGTCTGGGACTGACAGTAGGGCCTTTGAATATTGGGACGATGACAAGAAAAGCTTTAGTTAGTTGACATGATGCAGAGAAGGAAGGCGGACATACTGTAGGAGACCAGGTGGAAAGGTAGTAAGGCTGGAAGCTTGGGAGCAGGTTTTAAGTTGTGCGATCATGGTACTGGCAGGAAGAGAAATGGAGATGGAGTTATCTTAAAGCAGGAGTTTGTTAGGAATATTCTGGAGGTGAAAAGAATGTCAGATAGATTTAGGAGTCTGAAACTGGAATTTGAAGGTGTGATGTTCAATGTTGTTGCTGGTGGAATGCGATTTAGAGAAGGAAAAATTCTGAAGTCAGTTATATGAAGCCAAGCAGAATGTCCCCAGAGGTGAGAGCTTGGTAACTGGGGCAGACTGTAAAGGCCATCTTGGTGCCAGCAATTGAGGTAATGAAGAAGTGATGGGCAGGTTTGGTATTCAGGATAGGAACACAGAGGGACAGATGGTGGTAGACTTTGAAAAAAGGATGGGAATGGCTGTGGTGAATACTTTTTTCCAGAAAAGGCAGGAACATAGTGTAACTTATAAGAGTGGAGGTAGGAGCACGCAGGTAGACTACATCTTGGTTAGACAATGTTATTTGAAGTAGATCAGTGACTGCAAAGAAGTGGTAGATGAGAGGAGCCAGACAACATAGGATGGTAGTTAATAGGATGACTCTGTTGACAGGACAGAAGAGGAAGCAGTGGAGTGTCTGGTTAGATTATCCAAGAGGATCTCAGAGAGTGAGATGATGCCTGAGGAACGGAGAAGTGTGACAGTGCCCATTTTTGAAAATAAGGGAGATGTGTGATAAATAGAGGGATAACGCTGATGAGCCATACAATAAAGTTATGGGAATGAGAAGTGGAAATTAGACTGAGATCAGAAGTCAGCATTTGTGAGCAGCGGTATGGTTTCATGCTTAGGAAGAGTATTAGAGATGCAGTATTTGCTCTAAGAATTCTGGTCGAGAAGTACAGTGGTCAGAGGGAGCTGCATTGTGCCTAAGTAGACCTGGAAAAAGCATACGACAGGGTGCTGAGAGATGAACTATGGTATTGTAAATAAATGTGGTAATTACAAAGAGAGGCATTGGAGGAAAGTGAAGCATGACTCTGTGATCCTTTCATCCCCAATCCTCATTGATCTACCCACACAACTGGGCTGCATACACTTATAAAGCTCTGAATTATTACTTTTCCAGAATGCATACTTCAACCATCATCTGACAAGTGTGCTAAATGTAAAAGTAGGTTGGAAGCCAGTCAGTGGTTAGTCCTTACACGGTATGTAATGAAATAAAAGAGGACTGTTGTGAAGGGCTTAATTATTTAGTCATCAATGAGCATGCATGTAGTGTCATGTGACTTGGAAATCATTACCCAATTAACTAACCCATTTCCTGCTTTGTCCCTGCAATGTCAGTGGCATTTGCTTATGGCCTGAATGACTTTTGAAAAGGCACAAAATATTGAATAAGCTATTTGAATTATTTTTATTATAACATTACATAGCACATTAAGGTGAAAGAAACCAGAATAATTATTTTTTTCTAAATAATAGATTCTGCTGAGTCACAGACTGCTCTCTGTGGAGTCTCTCATTTTTATGGTTACCATGCAGGATGTCTTATCATTAGATTTCACATCACGCACCAACACAGCCTGCAGCATTTATTCCACAGTATCCATGAAAACTAACATACTTACATCTTTGCATGCAAGTTTTCACACTATTCCAGTGTATTTCATGTACCTTTTACTTGATCAACTTGTATTTACAAAGTTTTATTAAAAACTAGGTATATCAACCAGAGGCAGAAAAAAAAATTCCACTTCATGATGGAATTACTTTTTTAACACTTTTGAAATATGGTCGTCTTATTTTACCTGAGAGTGATCAGAAAGTTGAATTTTCTGGTAATTTGTGTCAATTTTACGTCTTTTGAAAATCAATAGTCATAAAAAATATGACCCTCTTCATATGTCCTAGCTTTCTACTACTGTTCATCAATTCCAAGAAAATGTGATGTCACTACTTGTGGCTTACATTTGAAAAAATAATCTCTATTCTAAATGATACAATATCCCATAAATAATAATTTTCCATTAATAGATTGATTACTTTTTCCACATAAAAAGAAACACTTTTCGAAAGCTTTGACTTACTGGATCTGCTGGGCCACAGAATTCCCTGAATGACTTGGGTCCATCTGTGCCACAGATCTCAAGTGCCATGCAGGGTCCAGAACATAGCTCAGTCACCATGTTCTGTAGGCAGGGAAATGCTGTTTAACAAGAATAAGGTCTTGGGAAATGTAAGGGCAGTTGCAAATTAAAATCAGGAGGTATACCACATTAACCTTAATAAAAGGTCAGACGTAAATTTGACTTTATGTCATTATTATTCAAATGAACCATTATTCAATTAAAATCTAATTTATATGAAACTGTCAATTTCAAATGCACATCCACGATTTAATTTAGTCATAAACAAATCTCATTCTTATGTACCTTTATAAGATATCAGACAGTTTTAATAAACAAAAGGTTTGAGGGCAAAATAATCCTACTCACTGGATATTCTGAAACAACGCCTTTGTAAACTTCGTAGAATTCTTCCGCACTGGCTCTATCCACATTGAACTACAAAGAGAAGACATTTATCAGGAAAATCCTATAAAAATTTTATGAATGAAATGGAAAAAAAATAGGACATAGTGACAGGAGTGTTGAGAAATATATTTGAATACTTTTTTCCGAATAGCTTGTCACAACTACTTTGTCACAAGTCATAAAATCTGCTAAATATGATAAGCACATAATGGACATGAAACCATTTTTTCAAGTGAATAACTACCCTGTATTAATTGCCGACGTGCAGAATTCCTGAGATAGATGTAATTAATGTATTTAATCAAAGTCTTATGACCACAATGTCAATCACATTTGATGAGGCAGATGAATGGATTGTGAAACCTCGATGTCTCTGCAATGTCAAATTTTGATAAGGAGGTAAGATTCGATCAGACAAGTTGATATTAAATGCATATTTCGTTAACAATTCCCCATAACGTTTTCATAAAGTATCCTGATTCTGATATGAATTAAATCACTAAAACACAACTTTGGGTGTAACAAACTAGCCTACAGGAAGAGAACAGGGCTAAAGTTTTGCAAAGGCTATTGATCACTTAAAATGCTTGTTATACACTTTCATACAAAGGAAGACGTAAAGGAGTGGACATGCTTTTACCATTTGAAGAGCTGAGACTTCAAATCCAGCAGTAAATATGGAGTTCAAGATCTTCCCTGTCAGACCTTTAAACACAGGAAAGTGTTTCTGAGCTGCTGCTTCTTCAACACAGTTAAACAAGAAAGTTGTTTCGTGGTACAGTAAACTTTCCAATGTCAACCCAAGCAAATATCTTTGCAAGAACAATCTCGGGTGATGAAAAGTCTGGTGATCAAACAAATTGCATAATTAATTTCTTATCACAAGGCTTCAGCAAATATTATTGAAGTTTCTATGAAGCAATTATAATGCCTGTTTTGACATGCCAAGTTTTGTTTCCAATAAGCTTTGATTAGTGTCTTCTCTTGAAAAACTTTCAGAGAATGTCTTACAGACATCCTGTTTTTCCAAGGAGAGGAACCATTTTTGTCAATACTATAGGGAGCAAGATAAAGAGCTTTAGCTTTGCAACTGTATATTGCTCTTCAGCTGGTACGGTGACTAAAGGTACAACAGTGACAGTGAAGGTCAGACGGCTGCAGACACACATAATTGAAAGGTGCGCCAGCCTGTGATCTCAGACATCCTGATAAATAGTAGCCTCTGTACAAACTAAATGATTACATTTTGTTAATTTTGAATACTGATCAGGGTACTCCAGAGTTGAAGCCCAGAATTAATAGAGAGCTGATGTGCTTGTTTGCTGTTTGGGTAATCAATAAGTAGAGGTCCAGTTATGTGTGTATTAGGTAAGTAACCACCTCCCAGATCCTCTTTGCCCTCCACTGGCAGCAGCCAACAGCACATCAAGGATAGGCACACTTTCAACATAGCTCCCAAAAACAGCTGTTGCTGTTGCTAGGAGATACTGTTCTGGGCGCCTGGCAACAGAGGGCTCTCTATTCCAGTCATGTCTGAATGCATTTCAGTCTCAACTTCCATGGCCAGTAATGTGATTGGCTATGTCTTGCACACGAAGCTATAGCGTAAATTAGCCTGTTAAATGCATCTCAAGTGAAATCAAAGCAAGCTTTAGTGAGTGTTTATCTGCAGACTGACAGGAAATCCTAGTTTGGGAACAGCTGGTCCGGCCTCTCAGACAGGGTAACTATTCTTAGCTGGGAGCAAATGCATAACTTCTCACTCGAAAGTAAACAGTAAACAGCAGTAGCAGTCAAAAACAGCTATTTTTTTCTGTTGTGTAAAGGTATTTCAATTAGGTGTCTTTTTTCTATAACATTTCCCAAAAAATATTTATTACATAGTCTGCTCCTATCATCAGAATATGAAATTAAAATAGTTGGAAGATAGTAAATATGTTTTTTAAATAGTAAGTGCATTGTCTGCGGTTTATATTCTTATTTCAAGGCAATTCACCATTACTCAACTCAATTTTCATAGACAGATTTTAACGAGAAAGTAGTGGTGCAGTATTTCAATTGTGTGAATCTTATCCATCCTGGTAGAGGAGTTGACAACTTCCAGTCATTAAGTGTTTTCATTTATTTATTTATTTATTTTTATTTGCCTGTGTGTTTACATCCATTGAAAGACATATCAGACACAAAGGGCTCTTCCTCCAAGGACTATTGAATGGCGATCATATTTGGTTCATTCATTTGTCTATTCAACTTATCTTACACATAGGAGAACCAACCCCAGCTCACACTGGATGACAGGCACAACCACAAAACCATATAAACATTTATTTTTCTATTCGCATTTGTGGGCGATTAAGAGTCTTCAATTAACCTACTGAATCAGAGATGAAGATGTTGATTATCTCTTTCAGAACGACAAGAATTGATAGGATCAGGAATAATCAATCAGAGGGAAAGCACATGTTAGATGTTTTGGAGACAAGGTCAGAGAGGCCAGACTGAGATGGCTCGGTCATGTACAGAGGAGGGATAGTGAGTGTATTGGTATAAGGATGGTAGGGTTGGAACTGCCAGGCAGGAGGTCTGGAGGAAGACCAAAGAGAAGATGTATGGATGTAGTGAAAGAGGACATGCATTTAGTTGGTGTGAGAGAAGAGGATACAGAGAATAGGGTCAAATAGGGGAGGTTGATTCGCTGTCGTGACCCCTTAAGGGAGTAGCCAAAAGGAAGAAAAATTAACCGACTGAATGTTTTTTGGACTAAGGCCAGAAATCAGATAACCTGGAAGACACCCATGCAGGCACAGGAAGATGGTAATTCTACACAGACAGGCCTCAGTCGACTTGAACATGTAAACACAGGAGCATGGCGCTGCCTTCATATTTCTTGTGATACAAAGCTTTCTAAAAATTGCAAATCAATGCTACAATAAAAAAAAAGAAAACTACCCAGAACAGTCTTAACCAAACACCTGCATCAACAAGCAAAGGAAACTCCAAAAGCATGACCTATTTTGAGATACATTATGCACAGAAGCAGATGAATGTGACACAAAAATGTAATAGCTTTTCATTCATTAATGCTCAAAAGCAACATAAAATATGTCCGTTCTTAATCAAATTCTTTACTCTATACTTTGATAAACCTTTTAGGGCCTTTTTTTTTTTTTTACTCGTCATAGCAGGAAAATATAATAAGTAACAATGGCAATAGCTTAATTCCACTTATGCATGGTGGGGAATCCTTTAATTAAACTAGCATGCACACCACATGGCTATGACAGTCTGCTATGCAAAAATGTAATGTAAATTCTAAATGCTATGCTGTTTAAAAAGGTCAACAATATACCCATGGGAGAATCCTTCGAGAAGGCTCTAAATGACAAATACTGTGAGTCATACAATGTTTCAGTATGGAGTATATCTTTTCATCAAAAAATTGTTGTTTCTGCCAACAAAGCTCTGAGATTTGTCCCTGTCAATGCTCCTGTTTGACAGAGAATTGTGGTTCTATTAAAGGAAAGAGAAGAAACTCTGGTAAAATTTGATATCAGTTAATCAAAATACAAATCCCTGAATGTCATTACACAAATTGGCACACACTGAGTAAGGATTAAATCAAAGACTTCATTAAAATACTTTTTTTTAATCAAAACTGTTTGGATTCAAATGTCCAGTCCTCAGTCAAGCTTTCTTTTCAAACAACAAGCTCTGTGCATAATTCTGCACTGTCTAAAGTTCACATTTCACAGGTCAGAGCTTTAGAGGTATGCTCCATGTGCAGGGATCAGGCCAGGAATTTGGAAAAATCTTAATGTAATCATGTATTGCCTTTAGTTGACAAACATTTTAAGGGCTGAGGGAGAGCTAAAAATACCAACATATTTCATACCAAAATTAACTGTAACTTCTGCTATACGATAATATCCAAATAAATGAAGTACATATCAGTGCAATGCAGTTTTTTTGTAATGGCGACAAACTTGATGCACTATGATTTAAAACTATTTTAAGAGAAATTATGTATTGTGACCTTCGAGAAAGTTGGGTTACTTCCTGAATTTGAACTATACTTCACTACTTTTATTTGATTAGTGTTATTATGATGAAGAAACCGAGGACAGTGGAATTAAGATATGTTGAATACTAAATGACTAATTAAAAAAATGACATTTTCTAGTAAGGAAATAAAGTGTGAACTAAAGCAAAAAGCTAACTTGATTCACGTTCCTTACCTTCTGATACAGCGTGAGGTTTGATGATGCAGCATGTACAGTCTGTATAAATAGCTGTGTTTGCAGGACCATGGCCAATAGTGGAAGGGAAAAAAAATTCAATCTCCTGACAAAAACAAACATAAATGACCAGTACATATAATAGTTGACGGGTATGTGTAGCCTGGGGTGCAGAGGCCAAGTGAACAAAAACAAATCTACTCACTCTTGCTGCTGCAGCAACAGAGTCTGAGCCATGTCCAATATTTTTCATGCCATGTGTTCCAAACTGGGATCGAACACATGCTGGTGCCTCCTTCTGTGCCACTGCTGAGTCTGTAGGTCCCAAGAGTCTCCTCCAGATAGATATGGCCTCATCACCCATTAGCTCCATGGCAACCACAGGACCCGAGGAAACAGACTGCAACAGGTTACTGCAAATATAGAGTAACCTTCAATTCAAACATGCAGTTGAACAAAACAGCTTTTAGTTGTAGGCGAAGTGCATTGCATGCGTTCGTAAGTTCTGATAACATCGGTAAATTCATTAACACAAGTGGTATCATGAACAGTTACTTGCAACCAGAAGCAAGCTCCGTTGGCACATAGAAAACTGGAAAGTCATTTACACAAGCACTTACTTAAAAAAAGGTTTTGACTGATGTTCCAAATAAAAGTCAGATGCTTGAATCCTGTAATTTACAGAAAATCATGAAACAGTAGTTAATTAGAGGTCTAATTATCTCTTGTACTCAATACAAAGGTTAGAAATCAAATGTCTCCTACTGTCAATTGCCATAGCATATGAACATCTTTTTTTGGCATATAACTTTAGCTTGGCATATAATGGCATTAAAAATAAAAAAAAACATTGGCCTGAACTTAAAAAAGTTTAATCAAAATTATAATCCCAAAATTACAGACTTGGCAGTTAAATGAGTGTTATCCAGGCTAAATGGAGAATGAGCTATATTTACAGTGACCCTTACTATCTTAGCCATCAAAACGCTTTACAGTGCCACCTTGCTCATCAGAAGCAAGTTTCCACAAAGAAATTTGACACAATACTACCTCCTGATTGCCTCCCTGCATGTCAGTAAATTCTTTCAGCAGTACACTTTTTCATGTCATACCAAAGTAAACACACGTGTAATCAATCACACTGATAATAGCTACCTCATAGTAATTGTGTTTCAACCGCTTTGGTGATCCAACATTCATAACATTTGGGCCCTGTACCATCTAAATGAATGAGGGCCGTAATTAATTGTTGTTGCTTGTGACACCTATGTTTACGGACATGTGTACATAGTTTGAAAGCATACAGAGGGTGCAGTTTTATGCTGGACGTTTTTGATTATGATTCATTAAGATTATTCATTTTGTTTCTATTCAGGTATACTTAAAATCTGTATGTAACATCAGACACAAAACAGTTTCCCTTAAATGTCATTTTACATAGATCTTGTTGCCTATTCATTTCTTATGCAATGCTGTTTTGTTAAATATGGGCAATGCATAAATTAAAAAAGAACAATTAAATAGATAATTAATTCAAATTTAAAAAATGGAAAACATTGGATATTAATTCATTATGCTGCATGGATGTGAAAGCTTGATTAAGTTGGGGTAAAGAGATATGAGCTGCAGAACGCATGCATTTGTTATTTGAGAGAAATTGTCCCTGGAAAGTTCAGTATTATCATGACAATACCGGAGCTACTTTGGCAAGTCAACTGAAAAATGATCAAGCCTTCTACATGATTATTTTACAGTGTTTTTGATTGTTGCTTGAGGATTTCTTAATTCTCCACTTGTTTTGAAAATTCTTAGCTTTGACATCACATACTGTTAGTGAAGTATAAGAATGCCATGCCCAGCAACAACTTAACAACAGTAAAGTTACATCACATGGTGACATAACACAGGCTTGAGTTGCCTTTACAAAGGCCATGTAAACCCAAACTCTTCAAATAAGTAAGATTCATGAAAACCAAAAAAACTACTGATAAAAGTACTATAATGTTCATGATGAGACAATACATATGTCTTAATTAGTTGCTTTTAGTGACACTGGACTTGTTTATTTGGCAGTATACTTACCAAAAATATTTGACTCAATTATGTTGGAAAAATCACTATCACAAGATTGGATAATGCATTTTCTAATGCTATCTACTACAATATTTATATTTTATTTTACTGCTACTTATACATTTTTCTTTATAACATACTTGTGCTGCTGTGAAAAGGACTGATATCAAACTCAATTTTGCTGTACAGGAGAGAGTAATGGCAATGGAGAATCTTAGGTTATCATATCTGTCAAAGATCGTATTATGGGAAAATCTGCAAATACTTTGAAAAAACGTTTTGCGATAGTTTTGGAATTTCAGTCAGTGAAACTGCATAACTAACAGTATAAATAACACTTACAGTAACCAAAAGTCTTGATTTCAAACAGATAATTTTTATGAAGCATCGCAAAGCATCATCATCATTGTATTAATTTCAGCAAGAAATATAGGTGTTGTTACACTCATTTTCAAAACTTGAACAGGGATTGGCTTGACAACACTATGATTCTATACGAAAATAGACGAAACAAACAACCAATAAAAAAAGCAGTTCATGATTAATTAAATGCCAACATTCTCAGCCCCTTGGCCTGCCATATGTTCCAAATATGTGTGAGACCAAAGTTAGCCATCTGTTGACACTGGTAATACTCAGCTTGTTACCACCACCCCAAGATTGTTTAACGCATTGGCACAGTTCAACTTGAATTATTTTTAGATTCATATCAGAGAGACAATGACCTACCGAGTAAGCTTTGTCATTTTGGCTTTTGTCACAATCAAGTTGTAGTTGTATACCAATTCAAGGACATCCCCAATCTTTAAAACTCCTTCCGGTTTTATCAGGGCCAGAGTTCTAGAGAAATAAATTTCATATGATTAAATACATGAAAATTAAATACATATGATCAGAACAAATTCTGACATCTAAAGTTACCAAGAATTTAATTTTTATCAAACAAACTGGCCTAAAATTATGTAACTTTATTCGCGGGTCATAACTGAAGAAGAAAAGTCCAATCAACCTGGTGTTTTACTAAAGCATAAAGACAACATCATTTTATAAGCAAAATTAAAACTACTCCTATTGCTTAAGTTAATCGTGATGATCTGCAGTACTGATGAGGGTCGGCTAGGGGCATATATGCTGTAGAATGCAGTGCAAAAAGTGACTCATCCTTCACAGTTTCACTTCTTTGAATTGTAATACAGAGATTTTGCAATCGGTGCATAGTGCCTCCCTCTAATGGTGACTCGTGAGACCAACTACTTACATTTGGTAAGCACAATTATTCAGTCAGGTGCAACTGAAAGAAATTTCAGCACATTCAATCGACAAGGCAACTTGAGGTTAGGTGATCAGGAGAAGAGACAAGAGAAATTTCAATCGTAGAGATATTATTGAACTGAAATTTCACCACTCTTAGAAAAATAGGAGGGTATTTTGAGGCTCAATTTTATCATTTGTAGTCTAGAGTATGGGTTCTTGACCCAAATAAGAGAGGTGAGATGTTGTTTGGTTTCTGTTTTGGTGATCTGCACTACAAAGTAAAATCAAATGTTGCATTTAACAATGTACCAAAGAAAAAACTTTGACCTTGCAAGTGTTAAAGCTGAACTGTGAGCTTTGACTTCTTATGCATATATCTTGCAGTCCTCATCTACTGTCAATGCACAGCCAGAAATAACCCAAATTGAAATTGAGTGCATTCTATGGAGATAACCATAGAATCTCTCCTTGTACCTTTCCTCCAGTCCTTGGGAGTAAAACGAACACTTTTCCCTTGATCGTCCATTAATTACATGTTTCAGATAACTTGTGAGAAAATTATAATCAAAGGGAGATCTAATATTCAAAGCATAGGCTTCTACGTACTGTAGATGACCAGTATTTCTGCTGGCAAATTCTATACAAGAAAAGCTACTCATGGAAAAAAAAAAAAAAAGATAAATAATAAATAAATAAATAAATCGCAATAGTGAGGTGGAATTTAGGGTTTGAGGACAAATGATATGAATCTAACTATCGTATACAAGGAAAGTATAATGGACTTCAGAGTAATCATACCTTTCCTTTTTGCTGCCAAGTTTGTTTGCTGTGTACTGATCGCCATATTCAATCAAATGAAGCTGACGTGAAAACACATTCACTCTATTCCCAATAAACAGGTCCTCTTGCTGAATGTCATCATAGATGGTCCTCCTCAAAAAAATCCGCTGGTTCTTAACATCAAACTGAAAAAAGAAATAGAATAAAGCACACATTACTGCTAGTTTAGATTTTAACAGTTCATAATTTTGAAAAGACATTTTATAGTAAGTACAGTTAATCAGACCTTTACTCAGAGGGTAGTTTACCAAATACCTCCAGTGTAATCATGGCAAGAGCTATATTGTCAGTGTTTTCTTTTGCAAACTAAGAGAGCTTAAGTAGCCAAATACAAAGAAGTTATGTAAGGTATAATCACTGCAGTCAATTTTTACCATTTCTACTGAGCAATCTTTGGGGTAATAGAAGAGTTGGTAGCGCCGCAGCAGAGATGCAACAGGGTCGTACCACTCCGTGAGAAAGGCATATCGCTCCTCCTGATTGAATGGAAAAAAAAACCAGATTAAATCGAGATGATTAGGGAAAAATAAAAAAATCGATGAGATTAAGAGAGATCATTAGGATTCCGTAATGCAACTTGCAGCCACCGTAAGACACTGTACCAAACGTCACCAAATAAAGGATATACATACAACATAACGATGTAATTTATATTCTTAAGGTAAATGTAGTGGGGTTTTTTTTATGACAAGTGCCTCAAATTCTGTTCCCGCGACTTTCCATGCTGAGCATGGAAAGTATAGCATCATGGCAAAGAATACTAATTTCTACCCGTGTACATGTTTGTGCGTGCGCGCATGCGTGTGCGTGTGCGTGTTTCTGTGAAGGCTCTTACTGTCATCTTTCGATAGCCAACGCAGAGAGTGTAATTAGACACACTGTGTAGACAAAGTAATTAAAAATTCTCTGATCCGGTCCAGGAATATGGTAGAACAATGAAAACAAACTTACTAACTAAAGAAACCCATTTCTTTTGTGTCAAAGAGAGAGACAAAAGTCATTACAATAAAGCCCTACACAGTCAAGCATCGTAATGTCACTATGTTTAATTCAATTCAACAGCACCTTGACTATGAATAGCTGTGAATGGACTACACCAGCGTCAGATTTGAACGCTAAACAGTGTTTCATTGACTAACACATTGTCTACAATTATCGGCTTTAAAGTTAATTGCTTAAATGTTCATTAAATAGCTTACAAAAAACAACCCTTTGGCTCGATAGAGGTTGTTGGTTCAAGAGCAACCAGTACCGTTGGGTGCTATGCTAGCTGTTCAAAAATCATGTTCGCTGTTTCTATGACGCCAAAGAGGCCAACGTTTTGTTCGCTCTGATTCAGTGTAAGTTCAGTTAAATGATGATATGTTTGTGATATAAACGGGAGAAGAGAAGATTTTACTCACCATTTTTCTACGTTTACCAAACTATTTGTGTCTCGCGTTGTGGTTACCACGCAATTGTTAGCTACCGGGAAAGGCTCGGTTACTATAGTAACTGTAATAATAAAAAGTGAAGATGCGTTCAGAGCAGTTTAGTCAACTACAGCACGATTTTAAAATCATTCACATTTACCAAAATTCGTACAACATGTTGACGCAACATGGGTCAGGTGACTTACGAGTAAAGATTATTTTTGTTACTCATCTCTGGTCATTAGCCAATTTCAAGATAGGTACATGAAAATGAATACGATTAAGGGAAAAGGAAAATCACAAAAATACTTCTGTTACCAACGTTTTTTCCAGTTTGCTTTTACATATTTTTATCATCGTCCTGTGAAGAATGAGAAGAATAGATATAAACAAGACAAACATTGATATAATAACCCAAAGTAACATTCCAGCTGTACCAATCCTAAATACTGTAAATAATCATTGTCCCAGGCGTCACCGAGTGATGGCGAAGTGCTATACTTGAATGTCAATGTTCCGAGTTATCATGAAAGCAGCATTTTAACCCCGCGAGTTGCCCCGGAACAACAAAAGAATATTACCCGATGAGGTCGTTCAATATTATGTTACAACTTCATGGTTAAATGTTTGATGTAAATAATACAGACTATAGTGGCAGTTAGCTGTACTCTTCCCCAATGTTTTCATCTGCTTGTCAGCAATTTTGCATTAAAGATGATGCTCCCCTCATCTTGGACGGGGGACTAGCAACAGAGCTAGAAGCTAATGGAGCCAGTTTACAGGTAACAGTCTAGCCTATTTCCACCCATCCGTCGTCTGCCGCGTATCCTCCACTCACCATGGACTGGTCGCCAGTCAATTGCAGGGCCACATATGCAGTCAGACAACCATTTACTCACTCACCCATTCGGGGCAATTTTTGCAACCTACATACAGCTTAAACTTAATATGATTATATTATTCCAGTATGGCTTAGCACCTTTCCGCCATATCCAAATTTGACTTGGGGGAGTTTTTTTATTTAATCTTATAAAATTGGATCAAATTGATCTTCGCGCAGTTTAGTGTTATTTTTTCCACACTCACATGCACACACATATATATGTATGTGTGTGTGTATGTATATATATATATAATTTTTTTATTTTACTCTATAGTTGAATCGGCATGTGCCATGAGCCATTACACTAAATCAGCATACACAGTGCCAAAATACTGAAACGGGAAACCGCTCTAAACATGGTATTGAACTAGCATGAATCGTATATTCAAATAGAATTTTACTGCTTGGATAACAGCCCATCAAAGCCCCCTGCAAATATAATGTCAATGTATTCAAGATCCAGTTGGATTTCATAGTGATATTTTGTGTCACAGAGTGAAGATGAATTGTCAAAAACAAATTAAGCATGTATTTTTTTGAAGTGGAAAGTTCAATGATCTGATGGTGATCATTTTTATTGCCTTTTTTGGTCAGGCACAACCTCTTTAAATTGTTTTTGTGTCCCTCACACCAAGGGGGACCCATTGTGGAGTGCCCGGCTTTTGTATACTAAACCCCAGGCCATTATTGATGCTCATTACAGGTATGTCAGTGCTCTATGGTACAATGTGTAAATTAATTATAGCTTCTTGAAGTTTGCCAAAGTTCATAGATGTGCCGTGTCCACAGGTTTCTTGTCAGTGGCGCAGATGTTATCACAACAGCCACTTACCAGGCAAGTATTAGAGGATTTATCAGGCATCTGAATGTAAGCCCTGAGTGTGCCAGAGAGCTTCTGATGTCAGGCGTTCATTTGGCAAAAGACACAGTGAAGAGATTTGTGTCTGACAGTCTTATGGCAGGTACTGTAAGAATGCATTGTGTGCAAAGTAAACAGGGCTGGACGGTGGCTGGCTTTCAGTGTCTGGTTCATGTCTTCAGGAAAAAAATGTCCCTTGGTGGCAGGCTCTGTTGGACCACATGGGGCCTTTCTGCATGATGGGTCAGAGTACACAGGCACATATGCAGAGAACATGACTGTTGAAGTGAGTGGGTTAGCATGGTGATTAGTACCACACAATTTTAAAAGAATAAACATAGTTTGGTATTCAGGTGCCCTTTTTTCTCACTAATGATATATATTATAGTAATCAGCTTAGGTATTTGCAATCATTCCAGATAGCCATTCAAATAATGTGAGCATGCAAAAAGCTTTTATGAAGTGCTTTTCAATTCTCAAGATTTTGGACAATTTCTTATTGTGGTTATCTCTTGATTATGTTTGAAAGTGACAAATGGCCACTTTACTCCAGGCATCTTACTTAGATATTTATCAAGTTTGGTAAGTTTGGTTGGAGATAGCAAAATATTTATCAGACTAATTTATTTTTTAAACTGTCACAATATGTGTGAATTTAAAGATATGGAATATCTTTCGTTCAGGCTTTTCATTGTCTCACAAGTTTTCCGATCTATGTTTTATGTTTTAACTTTTATACAAAGTGAAATTAGTAGATTACTTTATAAAAGGGGTATACTCAAAGGAATTATTCCCTCTGTCAAGGAATTTAAAGTCTGGCATCGGCCACAGGTTGACTGTTTGGTTGCGGCAGGAGCTGATCTTGTTGCTTTTGAGACGATTCCAAGCATCAAAGAGGCAGGAGCCCTGGTGGAGCTTCTCAGAGAATTCCCAAACTGCAAGGCCTGGCTCTCCTTTTCTTGTAAGGTAACCTTCAGTCTTATACAGAATTATTAGTACTGATCAGTTGGTTTATCAGTAACTCAGGTACTCTCCTACCACTGTCAGGATGGGAAGTGTATATCGGACGGCAGCCAGTTCAGTGATGTTGTCCAAATTACTGAAAGAACCCAGCAGTTGGTGGCTGTAGGGGTCAACTGTTGTCCTCCATTGTTGGTGGAGCAGCTACTTGACTCAGCCAGTTCAGTGCAGAGGCCTGGCCTGGGCTGGGTGGTCTATCCTAACAGTGGTGAGGAATGGGACAATGAGAGAGGGTGAGTATGAAGCAAGGGAGTTTGTTTTAGTGCACCTATGCGGTATTTGAAGCTAGTCATAAACACAATTTTGAACATTCCAAAATCGACATTGTAGGACATCCACATAAACCTTCATCTATTCAGTGCTATGAAGATTTACTTCAAGGTACATTTCTATGGACGGGTTCAGATGTGGCACTTGGGTGCAGACACCTTAAGCTACACTGCTCCTGTTGGTTAAAAGCAGCTTCTCAGTATTGTACTTTCCTCTAAAGGTGAAGAGAGGCTGTTTAAAATTCTCATTGCTCACTGCCAAAACTAATCAGCAGGCTATCCAGAGATATGACATTAAAAAAGAGGTTAATCATCCATATTATAAATGAGGTGATGGTCAGCATTTGAGGGCGAATATTACTTGAAAAGAAAATCCAGTTTTTCAGACAATGGTTTTGGTTATAAAATAAAAATTAAAAACCTATAATAACTGAATATCAGTCCATCCATCTATCCAACTATCCATCCATCTTCTACACTTATCTGGAGTTGGGTCGCGATGGGTTACTTAACACCAATATGTAAATATTGAATAATAGCTTTAACACATCTAACCTACTGAGGGACAAATACAAAACTGATACACTGTATTTTGAGTTTTCTTTTCAATAAAAGCAATAAAAAGTTGACATTTTCATCCTTCTAACCTTTTCAGTCATCTTTTCACTCTTTTATATATCGTCATATTATCACAAGTTATTCATCGTATTCTGCTTTATTTCATTAATTTTTGCAATTTGTTTTTTTAGAGTAGGACTGTGAGAAAGCTCATTAGACTTCCTTTCTAAAGGATGTACGTTATTGTACAAGTTGATCTAAAACGGAATAATACATATTAATTTGCAGATGTTGAACAGCACATAGTTATGGAATTTACATATTGTTCTATTGATAAAAATATAATGTATTCATAATATGTATAAAGTATTAACAACAGTATTAGGAGTGCATTTACTTGTGTCAAAATAATGAAAGCACATGAAATATTGTTGTTACTTTTACTCATGAAAAGGAATCGGTACTCTGACTAAATAGATTTTTGTTATGCTACTCTTACTCAAAGGAGCTGTCTCTAATCAATCCCTCTTGACATCTATATGATTAAATTTCATTCAAGGTGGCAAACAAAGAAAATATCAGAATCCATAGGAGAACTAAGTCAGAGATGGCAGAAACAAGGTGCTGTACTTATTGGTAAGGTGAACTATTTTCTACTATAGCCTTTTTCTGAATCGTAACTTTCTCTCTGAAGAGTGTCTTTGTTGATTAGGAGGCTGCTGCCGCCTTGGTCCATCAGACATTAAGGAGATAAAACAACAGCTTAAAGGAGAGAGCTCAACTCAAGAATCTACAATGGGAATGGACTGAAAATGGCATCCAGAGCTGCTCAATCAAGTGAAACATCTAACAAGTTTATGGAAACGTACCATAATTTTTATAAAGAAAAATTGTTGTATTTAAATATAAATCTCAGTTTATTGTAAAATAAATAAAGCACTACATCAAGCAGAACTCAGAGACAGATGATATTGCAAAGGTGCAAACAGAAATGAGACAGCAAATAAACATGTAAATAAAATGTGCAATGTAAAACATTCTGTGACTCACATTTTGACTTAAAAAAAACATTTCTGTACTTTTAAAAACTGGGATCAGTCTTGGCAAAATAAAAGCAAGGTTGCTTCACAACGTTTATTGGATGACATTTCCACTGGGTTCACCACTGAACACCGGGTATGACAAGTCCGACCTCCAAAATAAGTAATGGGATCAGCTATAAATTTTATTTACAGAAAAAAAAGGATCCTTAGTGTGTCTGTTTCATATCAGAATGTCTTATTTCCCCTCTTGAGTTTGAATACAGAGATGACCAAAATAACCAACATACATAATTAGTTTACAACCCCTATTACAGCAGGTGTTTCAGTTGATTCATAAAAATGAGAGCTGCAAGATGACCATTAAATTGTAGTCATTTTTGAGGTCAACTTAGTGAAACTCTAAAACAGTGAGTCTTTGTACATTGTCTCTGTCTGCTGTTTGTATCCATCTCACTGTAAAGCCTTCCACAGATTTCTTTGCCTTTTCATTCTTTGAACAGTAAACTTAGACTTATACAACGTACCAGTACCCTAAACAGCAACAACCAAGCTGTAATGACTTCAACTTTAATATATATACTATGTTCTGCGTTAACTTATGAAGTCAACATTTTGCTGAGTGTCATATTGTTCAAATGTCAGCTACTCATGTAACAAACGTTAGGTGGGCAAGCATTATTACCCTGCTACATGACATTATAGGGGTATGAAAAATGTTGAAGAAATCATATGAAGTTGACAGACCTTCATAAAACTGATATAAATTTGAAAATGTGATTAAAACACTACAAACTACATTACAGCCTCAAAGGATATTTAGTCACCAATATTCACATTTGTTGGTATTTTACATGTTTCTTTGTATCTACAAATCCAATGAATAGGGAAAAGCCAACATATGTATCTAATAAGTGCAGTATAACATTATATTCCTCTGTGCTCTCGACCTCCATTGCTGTCTGAAAATATTAAACATATTAGTCAGTTGCAGTAAATTGAGCAACCTTTGCTTTATGAACCTGAGCACTTTAATTTGTCTCTGGTTAATCACTATTTAGCTGCTGGAATGTGTAGATAACAAAAATTCTAAATTTTGGTTTTATCTTCTTCTGCAAAGTCCCCAGGTGAAGACATACTTAACACCTGAACAAGTTAGAGCACTGTGTCTCGTTATTTTAGTATTTGTAAAATAATTATCATCAAGTAGGTATACAGCTGGTGGACATTTTCATGAGGCTCAGTACCACAGGCCAGCTGTTCTCAACTTATCAATTCTTTCACGGGACTTGTTGACATTGCAACTTAGATTGCCTGATTTGTCCTCCAAAATGTAACTCAAACTTCAGTCCTTTTATTCCTTCTGGCACAAAGCTAAGTTTGTTAGTCTGTTGGGCTTTCCTCAAGGTCACTGTCTGGCGAGGTTTTTTGCTTGTACTCCGTAGAGTTCGACAGGCGCTTCCAGCTGCTATCTTTCTGACTTCCAATGCTTTGTGAATGTCCCAGATGGGCCAGGCGCCTGGATGACGTTCCCCTGTCTGTTTCCTCGGTGATGCTTCCCTGAGCTCGGTCAGTAGTGGACTGGTGAAATTCGTGACACAGATTCTCCAGATTCAAAGCCCAGGGACCAAGCTTCTGCCAGTTAACTCTCTGGAAGGCAATGATGCAGTGTAGATTGCCCCCTACCTAGGAGCCAGAGAATGTTCTTTGATTAAATTGCTTCCCTTGTAGGAATGTGACTTATTGTGATGTAAGATGTTTACCTCAAATTTGGGGTTAATTTACAAATTAAATCCAATTCCACAATTGTGTAATCACAACTAATATAAAATATGATACAGTCAATGTATGATGAACTATGACTTGATTGTGAAAGTTATAAGTCCAAAGGACCTAACTATGAAGAAAAGATTTTCTTGTCAATCATTCATCAAACAAATGTAAGTACACCACATATTCATCATGTAAAAGAGTGAGCCTGGCAAAGAAAATTAACCTGAAGAGGTCAACATCAGTCATGTCTCATTCTGTATAGCACATAATAAACAGATTTCAAGGAACAAGGTAAAAATTCCTCATTTAGTTAAGTAACAGACTTTTGGTGACACGTGTGACGCCTGCCCTTTTTTACCCCATGCCCTTGCCGCAAAGTATAACAAGAATTTTTTTTTTATAGCGTGTATAGGTTGATGTATTAAAAGTAAAACACATATTAAATATTTGAGAGCAAGTTGACTTCAGCACTGATTTCATTCCAAACATTTTCCAACGTGCATTCATGACGATTTTCAAGGCTAGTTGGGGTAAACTAAATGGGCCACTCGCAACTATAACGCTACTATCCAGCAAGAAAAGCCTTCTTAATCTTAATCAACAAGACTTCTATCTATCCACCTTTTAGTTGAATTTCACATTTTTATGATATATACGTATGTTTCAAAACAAGAATAAATAAAATCTAAATGAGTATTTTGAGCTGTTGAAAATAGTTATGCTCTGTTGGACAACATAAAACATTTACAACCAGCCCTTTCTATAAGATGTTTAACGCTTGGACCTGACCTATTTTATAACAGACGGAAACATTTGTTGTTAATTGTTCTATCCAGACTTAAAATGGGAGAATTTCAATGTCAGAATTTAAGTATGATTTGTAAGACTTTTGTTATGCAATATAGACGTATACTGAAATCATATCTGAAGGCTTTCTATGACGACCCCACATGAAGACCAAGATTCCAAAAACACATGAAATAAGAGAAACCTTTTTGGTTTTGCGTCGCTGAATCCCCCTCTCTGTGTGACGAATGTCGAGATATTCGGGATTTTGTGTGTTTAGGTCAGTCACGATGTCCGGCCATCTGAAAATAGTGTTTTGAACAGGTCAAACACAACGAGTAAATGTATCACACAGAAAAGAGGCTTCACTCACTTTTTGCAGTGAATAGCTGGGTGCTTCCTACTGGGTTCACCTATTAAAATCCAGTACTCAGTTTCATTTGTGGGAAGAGGAACCCTTTGAAAAAAAACAAAAAGTCAGGCATGTGTTAGGTAAGAAAATCAGATATGCAACAAAATAAAAACAATTCCTTGTACATTTTCAATCAATAAATGCTTACATCCCATATTTAGTTTACAAAAAAAAACAAAAATCACACTATTTTAATAGAATAGATGTGATATTTTATTTGTATAATTTCAACAACTATTTGAATAGCCCTCCAAAAGACAATAAAGCAACCTACCTGTAAGCCTTAGCTGCTTTGAGTGGAGTGGCTTCGAAGCCCACAGGGCAGAAGTAATGGTTCTGGCAATGGTAAATGTAGGCCATAGACTCATCCTTTAGCCCTTGAGTCAGCTTCAATAAGGCTCCTTCAGCTATAAGAATATGACCGTTATTTTGTTGTATGTCTTAACATGAAAACATGTTGAGTATAACAGCTAAGGGACTTGCCTGTTTCTCCAGCTGTCTTGTGTTTTCCATGTGGTTTGTATAAAATGTAAGAGCAACCTCGCACTCTGAAATTATCATTGATCTGTCTGAACCATCTATGAGGGAGAAAGGAGGGATGACTGAGATTCATTTTTTATTCTAGGAGTTATTTATTAAAAAGCTGAAGACCGACAACTTTTGGAAACCAAACCAATGTTAATACTTGTAAATACGAAAATCAAGCAGTAGCTAATCAGTGGTTTGCAGGATTTTTTCATATTCTAAGTAAATAAGCACTACCAGAGACATATATTCAAAATGTCTCAAGAAGTCATGATGCAAAATATCTTTGAATTTAAGTTTCATTAATCCTTTGTGTTTCTGACCATGTTATGAGGCTCTAGAATGAGTTGTACTGTGTTATACCGCATTAATGTAGCATTGCCAGTGAAAGGACCAAACTTGATTTCTTCAAACGGTGGCTGAAACCCAAGTATATGGAGTGCCTCCTCTTGACAGATTGGTGGGAGACTATAAGTTCAAATTATCATTGACATAATAAAAATCAGCCAGAGTTAATAAGCTAAATTCTGTATATAAAATCGGTAAAAGGACATTTTAAGTGGCTTACCTCCCTGCCCCCAGAGTGCTATACAGGAAGTTCCAACAGGACACTAGTGATGAGATTCCACAGGAAGTCTTGTACTGTGGTCGACTGATGCAGTACCTGAAGCAGAATATACAAATCAACTGAAGAAATTACAAGACAGTAAAAAGAAAAATAACCAACTGCACTGCAATATGTGAAATGTGACATTACCATCTTCTAAGGTCAAGCACTTTTCTTTGTTTAATGTCCTCTAGTGAGGCATGAGCTGGGGGATCTTGCAGGTTTCGGCTGGGTCGGTCAAACGCCTTTATCTTCTTACTGCTACATTTCCTCCCATTGCCTGAAATATAGTTTTAATCACAGTAACTATGTCTATTAATGGGATCTGTAACATTTTTAGGGTATACCTTTATATAATATGTGGTAGAATCATTGATGTCACTTGGCTTACTTTTTTAGGCACATTCTTGGACAGCAAGAGAATATTTTATGAGACATGCCTATGAAATACAGCCTCAGTTATACATTTTCGGACAGTTATTTAGATTTCAGATTGCCTACTTCTGAGGAATTACTGCACAATATTTGTAGTAGTGCTTCTAAGAATATCAATAAAACTTTTATTATTCACTTTGTGAATTTTCTTCAAAGAGATGCAAAGTGATACCTATAATAACGGTATAATGCCAAATGTCATATCCAAACAGCAGAATTCACTGGATAGAAACCATGCATTAACTAGAATGTTAGTATTAAGACTGTGTACTGCATATATATCTCTAAACATATATATGAAGCAGAAAATTAAGATAGTATAAGAAGAACACGTTCCTTACTTGTTCTTATTTTTCTTGTTAGCACGGCATTAAAGTCTGTTGTGTCAATCTCCCAAGCCAAAAGAGGCTTGGGGAGAACTTCTTCCATGTCACAATCTCCATCTGATCCCAAATGAGACACCCGGGGTGGGCCAGGGCGGAAGTCACTTGCAGAGTTGGGCTTCAGTAGCAGGGGCCCAGTGTCCGACTTGTTGGGGACCACGTCCCTGACCGGGGTCCGGTATACCGACGCGGCCTGGTTTAGAAGAGCGTAGTCCGAGCATACAGTGTAGAACTTTTCCCGTGAATGTGTGACCGGGCAGGTCCAGGGCAGGTGCAGCTCCACACTGGAAGCCCGCCTGACCCTTGCAGCGTCTTTTGCCAGGGAGCGAATAAGACTGCGGTCCCCCTCCCCATCGCTGGGCAGCTGTACACCGGACGGTTCTGCTAGCCTAGACAGATTTGCTCCTTGGCCCTCTGATGCGTTAGGCATTGAAGTGCTACTCATTATATGTGATGGACGACAGAATGGTGGGGATTGGCTCTGTGTGTGGAAGAAAAGGCATTTTTAGAGACAGGCGACGCAGAGACAGTAACCCCACTATAAAAATTTGATATGAGAATTCTTTGTGTTCAGCTTTTGCTTTTTCTAACTTTCAGGGGCATTGGGTTGAATACTATATTTGACCTATGATTAACAAAAGAAAGCATCGGCTCGTATTGATTCTTTCGGCGTTAGATGACCTGAATGAACATTCCGACATAAACAGATACATCAGTACTGTAATGGAGTTGTTATCATATCTTGCTTTATCTGACCTTAGAACAAACGTCCTTAGAACAAACGTGCCTGAGTGCTAGCAAGGGCGTGCTGGCTACATCTTATCAAAACCCGGGCGCACATTAACTTGAAAAATGTAAAATATTAACATTGATAACTACGAACCATCGTCCTCCTGACCCGTTGTCTCTTCCTGTGCAGGTTCATCGGACTGTACCATTTGGAAAGACAATCGGGTCGACAAAACAAAACGTAAAATCAAAATGGGCTCATAACACTAGATATCCTGAATTCCAAGTAACCTAAAAGCCCCAAAAATATTCTTATGTTCAAAATCTACTTTAATTCCATTTTCAAAAGGTGCTTTAAGCATCCTCTTTTCATTAAAGCTCTGCACCGTGTTGGAGAACCCCCTGGAATAGTCCTCCAATTTAAACCAATCACGGTGTTTGGTGTACTAAAGTGACCACTGCACGGAAACGGCAAGTCGGTCTTTCCTCTGTATGGCAGAAAGTACGATCTTTTCAATACAGGGAAAGCTTTACGATAGCTCTTCGTTGTTTCAATGGGAAATAAGCAACGGTCCTTACTATTACGAGGCTTAAATGAGCACATGTTTCTGTAGTTTCTTTTTCAATATTTGTTTGTAAAGCAAGCCTGTCACTTGCCCTTCATCCCATCTGTTTTTTTTCTATTGTAGATGTGTTATAGAGCCCCATGGATACCGATGACTGGAAGCTTAACATGAATAAACATTTGCCTATTTTAAATATTTTTATATCAGGTGAAACATAAGATTTGTCTGTGAAATGTTTTAAGGGATCCCCTATGCAAATTTAGAAATATTGTATTTTAAATAACTACAATATTTCTTCATTGACATTGCAACACCATTTAAAATGTAAAAGCAGTGTTGATGTCATGCAACCTTCAGATGTTCTGCAAGAACCAACTGCATTTGACGAAATATCACTGTCAGAAATATGTGATTAACATGTTACTTCTTCTTTTCCTTTCGGCTTTTCCCTTCAGGGGTCGCCACAGCAAATCAACCTTCTCCATCTAACCCTATTCTCTGTATCCTCATCTCTCACACAAACTCGGTCTTCCTCTAGACCTCCTGCCTGGCATCTCCAATTCCAGCATCCGTCTACCAATATATTCTCCATCCCTCCTCTGTAGTGGACCCAACCATCTCAGTCTGGCTTCTCTGACCATCTCTCCAAAACATCTAAAACGTGCTGTCCCTCTGATGGACTCATTCCTGACCCTATCCATCCTCGTCACTCCCAAAAAGAACCTCAACATCTTCATCTCTGCTTCCTCCAGCTCTGCCTTCTGTCTTTTCTTCAATGCCACTGTCTCCAAACCATACAGCATTGCTGGTCTTACCACTGTTTTGTACACCTTTCCTTTCATTTTGGCTGATATTCTTCTATCACATAGAATCCCTGTAACTTTTCTCCACCCATTCCAACCGACATGTGTACATGGCAAATAAAAAAAATCACATCATGTCAACAATGCATGTCGATGTTCCAGGCTTTATAATTGGATTTATATGTTGTTAAATGTTGAACTATTCACCCTCAATATGATGGTGAGTGGCTCATTGACTTAGTGGTTGGTGCTAGACTTTAGTATGACAAGCCCGATGAGGGAATAAGAAACAGGTCCGGCCCCTGAAAGCGCAACAGAACTGAGGAGGAAATCGGAGCAGCAGGACAAACAGCCATTCACTCATTTATTCAGGGGAATTTCTCCAATTTTGTTTCCAATTAACCTGCTGCATGTTTTTGGCCTTTGGGAGGAAACCGGAGGAAACCCGCTCAGAGAACATGTAAACTCAGAATCAAACCAGGATCTTTCGTGCTGTGAGACCTAAGCGCTAACCACTGCGCCGTCCCCATGTTCCTTATGTGATACCATATTCTTGATGTTTTGGGGAATCTTTTTGAAGATTAAAAAAAAATCCGAAGTAAGCAAATTTTAAATGTGATTATTATAAAAATGACAAAGAAAGCCCTTTTCTATTGTTAAAATGTTGCATTCAGGTCAGTGATTTTATGACTGATTGCCTGTGTCTAACAGCTGATGTAAAGCATTTGTGAGCAGCAGTATGGTTTCATGACTGCAGAGACTACTACAGATGCAGTATTTGCTTTAAGAATGCTGGTAGAGAAATACAGAGAAGGTCAGAGGGAGCTGCGTTGTGCCTTTGTAGACTTAGACAAAGTATATGACAGGGTGCCGAGAGAGGAACTATAGTATTGTATGAGGAAGTCTGAAGTGGCAGAGAAATATGTTAGACTAGAGCAGGACATGTATGCAATCTATGAGACAGTGGTGAGATCAGCTCTGGGTCAGCGCTGAGCCCCTTCCTGTTTGCAATGGTGATGGACAGGCTGACAGATGTGGTTAGACAGGAATCTCCATGAACCATGATGTTTGCAGATGACATTGTGATCTGTAGTTAGAGCAGGGAACAGGTTGAGGAAAATCTTGAGAGGTAGAGGTGTGCCCTTGAAAGGAGAGGAATGAAGGTTAGTCACAGCAAGACAGACTATATTTGTGTGAATGAGAGGAACCCGGGTGGAACGCTGAGGCTTCAGGGAGTGGAGATCAAAAAGTTGGAGGATTTCAAGTACTTAGGGTCAACAGTCCGGAGCAACGGAGAGTGTGGAAAAGAGGTTAAGAAACGGGTTCAAGCAGGTTGGAATGAGTAGAGACAAGTGACAGGCACATGTTAGATGTTTTGGAGAGAAGGCCAGAGAAGCCAGACTGAGATGGTCAGAGGAGGGATAGTGAATATATCGGTAGAAAGATGCTGTAATTGGAGAGGCAGGAGGTCTAGGGGAAGACCCAAGAGAAGATTAATGGATGTACTGAGAGAGGATATGAAGTTAGTTGGTATGAGAGAGGATGATACAGAGAATAGGGTATTTTAAGTAAATAAACCTCATTCCATATCTTTTGAAACTTTAAATACACCTACATGCATAATATAGTAATAAGCTTAATACATAAATTATATCAGTAGAAATGAATACTTGTAATCTTGAAACCAAGAGTTCAATTTGCTGAGAACATTTTGGTAAGGTTTCACTTCTCTTGGTTACAGAGTAGATTTCTCCCTGTAGTCATCAGCGCTAACACTGAACAAATACAATCCTGTCAGATGCTACGGTATGCATCACTATGACAACCTTGTAATAAATAATTGTGTTTAACTATTTTACAGTAAACCGTAATTTTTGATGAATTAAAGATCAAGGTTTAATCTGTAATAAAATGCCTACAATTCCTGGAAAGACATGGAATACAAGATGTTCTGCGGAGATCCTTTATTTTAATTTGCTGACCAATAAAGGCGATGTACAATACAAACCTAAAAGAATGGTGTTTGTGAAATTAATTTATTCTAAAAAAAAGCTTTGATATTTTTCAGGCAAAGTCCACTTTGAAATGGGGAATGAAATATGAAACATTTAGGTCATTTGATATGTAAAATCCTATTTCAGATTTCCTGTCTTCCCTGTTGCCAAATTAAATCGTTTTGCAATAATTTTGACAAAATGAAAAGTTGGTGTTTCAAACTATTTTTTTCATTTTCATGAAATAGTTATGAAAACATGTTGACAATTTGCTTGATAAAGATGTCTTTTTCAACATTTATACTGAATTTAAAAGTCCTTGCCATGTACCAGCCTTTCAAATAACAGCAAATGTATGTATTAGTATTAGCATAGCATGCTTATGCTAACATTTTTGGGCACCGTTTAAAACAACTCCAAATAAAATTAGCAATTCTGCTCCATGAATAAAAGCTGTGGAGAATTAAATAGAGGGGGTGGCAACCTACTGCACTTTGCACCTCAGTTGACATTTATATCTTAAAACAACTTTTCGTGCACAGAGTCCCTCAGAGCCACAATCCAGTTTAATTCCCATTGTCAGAAGAACTTGGCCAAGGATCAGAGCTGTGGGGGTTTAGCGTGGGCCGCCACATGTTCCACGGATTATATGTCCTGCTCATCTCAGTGGAAGCTGGTGGTGATGGGGCAGGACTATTAACTAGATCAGCCAGAGGAGTTGAATTGGTTGTTGGAGCAAAAGGGTGTAAGGCAGAGTCAGCACTTGTTGACCAAATGGAGTTCCCAAAGGTTGTTGTCAACCAGGGGGTTGGGGTGTTTCCGAGGAGTGACTAAAAATAGAAAAAGAAAAAAAAAAGAAAACAAGAATTTAGAGTAGGAGTAACACCAGGAGAATAAACACCAAAAAACATTCAAGGCACATGGGTAACATTACCGCTGTTGGGGCAGTGGGTGGACTGGAACTGTTGGGCCAGGAGCGGAGGCAGTCACCACTTGGGATGTCCCAGATTGAGGATGGCACCGTGGTGAACTCAGGCCAGCTTTGCTGTGGCTCAGATGACTTTGGATGATTCATTCCGCTGAAAACTAACACACGCACGCACGCGCACGCGCACGCGCACACGCACACGCACACGCACACACACACACGCACACACACACACACACACACACACACACACACACACACACACTTGTTTTTGAGGCCAAACCAAAGAAACTGCTAGACCAGTAACTTCATATTCCCATATTTCTTACTAGCCAAATGGTTACCTCCAGTCAGGTTAAAGGAGTTGGTGGGTCCAAAAGCAGAGAAAGAGTTAGCAGACTGAAAGTTTGGACAACTGGCTATGTCATTTGGACTCCATAATCCAGAGCTATAAAAAGAAAATACAGTCATGTATTAATGTGAAATTAAATTGTGGTTAGTTTTTGTTTTTTCTTTTTATTCTCATACTACCTGTCAGAGCTGTCACTCTCCACTGATGGCATGTGAGCCAAAGTCTTTCCTTCAGTTTTACTTGGACCAGAACCACCTTAACAAAATCCAAAACAGCTTATGAAGAAATTTAAAACACACTTTGTATTGATTCCCCATCTCTTTGTTGAATAGCTGACTGAGATACCGCTTTATCTATATCAAATCTAGCCAAAAAGACATGTTAATGAAGAAGTAACTTCAATAAATCTAAAGTCAAAGTGCTCCATGTTCCCAATCAGAGATTCAACAAAAAATTCTAACATACTACATGGCTTGTTTGACATAACCTCCTAGATAATACGCTAAAGAACATTTTTGGAGGAATTATAGAACACCCCTCCCACACACACACACAAATAAAAAAACAGATAAAAAAAGGATAATGTTAACTTTGACATGATACTAATGCCTTATGGCCTCAAGAATCCAGCTGTCTTACTATGTCCTTTAATAATACATTCCAACAGATTTTCAAATGTTGACTCTCTCCATTTACAACACTGGACCTTTCCAAGAGAGAACGAGCACTTAAGAACAGTTAAAAAATGAAGACTATCTTATCCAATTTAAATAGTTCATACATTTTCTTAAGCTGTGAAAGAACCAGCTAGAGCCCTCCCCTATAGCCGGTTAACTACTTTCAATTTAAGTAATATCATGCCCACTTTTATTAGTCAGGCTGCATGAGTAAATTCAAGTAAAACGTACCTGCAAATATATTATTTAACAGAAAAGTGTAATTATACATCAAAGCAGTTGATTCCTGGCTTCAGGTCATGACCAAAAGGTGCTGCAAAGAGTCACCAAATCACTGCATCACTCTTCAGTACTTACCAGGGCTTTTGTCATAACCAGCAGCCACAGCAGCAAAGGTCGGGGTGCCATTTTTGCCTGGGAGTGGGGCAGATGTAGGTACTTTATTTCCTGGGGCCTTCCTCTGGTTTCCCTCACTGTTTAGAGATATGCACCAGGGATATGAATTGGTTTCTGATAAATCTACAAAGAAGTGAAATGCTAATATCATGTTGTTGGTAATACTTGTTGCTGTTGACGACACTGCTGTAGGTGCCTCGGGACAATATGCTTGGGGAGGTTGGTGGTGGGGTGCAAGTCCTCGCTGTGACTGATCTTTTTAGGAATGGATCTGCATTTAATGTCTGGAGGGAGATCTGCTGGAGACTATCGGCTTCTGCAATACAGAAGGAACACAACAGAATAGAATAGAATGAATGAAACAAACACAAGTAAGATTCAGGTTTGATATATGTGTGCACTTACGGATGGAGTTGTTGGAAATAGGAACATCCCACTCAGGAAACGCAAACTCCTTCTCGCCCTCTGAGCTGCTGCTGTGGCCTAGTTCTGGCACTGATATACTAGATGGCAGCTTGGTCAACAAAGAGGGGCGCCCATCTTCCAGCTTTCCATCTACTACAAAAGCAAAAGATTAATCAGCACTAGCTATAGACTTAAAACTGACAAAAGGGACAGAAACTCACATCTCAGTTTCTGCAAGGGTTTTGTTTTTGGGATGTTGAGTGGATGTAGGGCTTTGGATGTGAAGCTTTTCCGTTGTTTGTTCTCCAGTGGTGTTACATATGGCAGCTCCAGGGAACTGAAAACAAAGAAAACAAACAAAAAAAAAATCAAAGAGGTGACTTTGAGATATGACCACTATTACACGCAAATATATTCGACAGACCTGGATTTTTCTGATTGATTCTCCTTTTTTGTAGTCCCTTGTTTCTTAGCTTTGGGCTTTGTCAGAAAATTTGGAGGTTCTTCTCTCACTTTTTCTGTTACCACTGTCCTTCCTTTCATTTTCACTTGTTCCTGGCAGAAATTAATAGAAAATTTGTGAAAGTGTGATTTTTACTGTTTACTGTCATATCCGTCGTTTTTGTCATTTTTATTAGAAAATAAATTTTATCAAATTGATGCAGAGGGTTTACTTCTTTGATGCTCATCTCCACGTCTGGATTGGAGGTCTCTGTGGTAGTTGAGGAGCTGTCGTCATTGTCAGCCAGTAAATCCTTTAATTCGTCTCCCTGAGTCTTTGCTGACAACTTTTTTTCTTTCTCTTCCTTCTTCCTCTGTGCTTTTGTTTTACCCCGCAGTTTCCCTTTAGATTCTAATGCTGCAAACATTAATACAATATTGATGTAATGTTAGTGGAAATTATTGTACGGACACTTTGGCGTTATATTCTGTTAATTAAAAGGATTACCTTTGATTTGTAGTGACTGGGACTGCTCCCGTAGAGATTCTGAACCAATGCTCAATGAAATGTCAAAGTCATTGTCCATGGTTCCTACAAGTGTGGTGATGTCTGTACTGGCAGAGCCAAGACTTCGGTGGAGTGGCGCCAACCCAGCTAAATTTTGATTCTGGAGGTCAGGTTTTGTACTTCTAGCCTTACGATTATTGAGCTGGCAGGCAAGTGAAAGGCCTTCCTGGCCAGAGGTTGTACTTCCTTTCGGGAGCTGTGAGGAAGTAGCTTGCATAGATGGGCGGCTAAAGCCATTCTTAGACCTCTTATCTTGGCTGTCTGAGTCTGATAAAGCCCGTGCGGTACTATTTCGGCCTCCGATTCTTGCTGCTCCGTTGCTTGACATATATAATCCTCTGGAGTTCTGTGGCGAGTCGCTATAATTGTTCAACCTGAAAAATGTAAGGCAAGTATTTCAATTTAGATTTAATAATGCAGCCTAACCATTGCAACCTAGCTTCTGTCACTTGTAGAATGTGGAGTGACATAGGTATACATACATCTCAAATATTGTAATCGTAACAGTACATTGTATGTTTTTAATATCAAAAAAAGAGGGAGTCTTTAAGTGTATGTCTAAATCACAATCCAGTAAATTAATTATGTTGAAATAATAAGAAAATACTGTGATAACTGACAATTAGTCATGAATAAAGTCTGCAGGAATTACTTGAAAAAGAAAATGATCAAAAAATAACCCAAAAATTAGGAAGATGACATTTGAACATAATAACGATATAACCTGAGTATTTGCAATAAAATGAACTTAAATAAAAAGGAAAGTATGGGAACATGGACCTCAAATTTTATTATTACAGTCTCTGATAATACCTCAAAATGATCAGTTTGAAAATGTATGGCACTGAAAAAACCTGAAATAAATTAGGAATCAAGCAATTGATTGTCCTTACAATGAAGACATCATTTGAGTGTGTTCCTAATATTGCCATATATGACAAAAAAACATATTAACATGCAGTTTCTGAATATAATGGTGTTTATTTTTTCAGCCTTTAAGTTAAGATGAAATGTTCTCTAATATGTCCTTGTGACAATATTTACATTTAACTTTTAATCTAACAGTTACAGGACCAAAAATGCTTTAATTGCATCTAAGTTATGGTGTAAAATTACCTCGAAGTAATTGGCTACATGGTTCATGATTTAATTCATTCCAGCTCATCAACTGTAAGAATCAATGCTTGTCTTTACTATCAAAGTAAAGAGCGAGTATGACATTTTGAAAACCTGGTCACAAAATACGCATCTGATGCTATCACTTTGGACTCTCATGACAAGTTTCTATAGGAGAATTAGTTCAGATTATTTCAGATTTCCATCAAAATAAGTTAATTAAATAAAATGCTTTTCATGAGTTTAATTTAATAAAAATTTCGGAAAACTACCTCTGAATAATCATGCACAATTGTGAAAAGGGTCTGTTTGAACAAACCCTGTTGCTACCAATCATTGGTTGTATTGCTCCTTTGAAAAAGGAAATGTATAAACAAAAGTAGATTTACTGGAAAAAATTACTTATTTGCATTTCAGGCACAGAACACATTAAATACTACAGTCAACAGTTCCAGGCTGCTTGTGATCAGTGTCTCATCACAGCTTCTCAATAATTAGACCCAGTTGCACTTAACAGTCAAAGCAGCTGAGAGTGAAAACAGGTTAAAATGATCAGATTTCATGACAAGGTGCAGCTCTATTGTTGATGATATGATCAGGTATCAGATCTTTTATTTGATAACCGTCTTGTTTGACTTACTTTGAATCACTGTGTAGTTGTACAATATCCCTGAGATTAAACGGTCTTCCTGTCTCCAAACTGGAGTTGGACTCCACAGACACACGTCTCTTGAAGGGCTCCCATATGCTTTGAGCTTCAAGATAGGCAGTGGCAATCACCAACAGAAACATGGAGCTAAAAACGTGAATAAAATCAAAATGTTTTAAGATCGAATTCAATTTGTTTCACAGGACAGTAAATATCAAAATATCCTTAAGCACAATTCACCTCATGATGAGTGAAACTATGATCCATAGCTCCAACTCCCAGTTTGGTCTGGGCAGTGCTTCTGCACAGGCTGCCAGCATGTGGTAGGGTAACGAGGCATTGAGGACAAACACAAACTCCGAGCTACCACATGTCACCAATTTCAGCTCCCGGATCACTCGAGATGAAGTGAAGTCCGGTGTAAACCTGTATGGAAAAGAGGGAACATTGTAGATCGTCTTCAGCAACAGAAACCTTACATTCTGAATAAGGCAATAAAGTAATGACAATAGAAATGGCAGTGGGAGGAGTTGACTGCTTTTGTTTATAGACATATGTGAGACCTACATTCAAGATCTGAAATGACTCACTAAGAACAATGCCTGTTTTTTGGCAGACTGTGTAACCACTTTTAAACATAACAACCTTTTGGAATTGTAGCTGCTTATCTTATGTTTTGGTTTTCTTTTGTTTTGAAAATTTATTCCATGGACATTCACAAATAGCAGGTGGTAATTTAAAATCAAGTGAAAACAGATGTACAGTTTTATTTGTAATGCAAAACAAGAATTCTAGTATACAGTTGAATTTCTCAGACCTAGTGTAGGGCCATACTTCCAGGCTTCAAGATTGAAAGCATTGACTGTACAGTCTGAAAACTTGTTTCCCTGTACAATGAAATTCTTATTATGGTGTCTGCAGTAAAGCCAGACAGGTAGACAGAAATACAAAACAATAAATACGTTTGTTTCATTATTGGATGCCAGAGCAGATATTTTTACTCCAGGAGCTGGGGAAGCCTGTTAAGTGCAGTTCACAAGGCTGGTTTATTAAAACCAGCGTTAACAAAAGGACATTCCCTTCTGACATTTAGCTGAGCACTGTGAAACAAATTTGTTTGTGTGTGTTCAAGAATGAATTCCTTCTTGGACAGGGCGTGTAGAGCCGACCAGATTCATGAGATTTCCATACAGATGTCTTGACAGACACTTTGATCTGTGGTGACATTGCCAAGCCAAAAGTCATGTCAAGTTTGTCACGAGTTGGATGATTAGGGGGATGTAGTATAAGATAGTCAGCAGACTTAGTGCTGTGCTACATGGCATTAGGCAGGTGGCTGACCAGTTGGTTGATGTAGCCCCCTGTTATCAATCTACAAGAGCCAGTAGTTGACCAGTCAGTTGGCATAGCTCTAATTTTGTAATCTGCTGCGGCCAGTGGCCACTCCTCAAGCTACCACACCTGGGTTTGCGTGTCCCAGTGATACAGTAGCTCAACTGTGGGGGGCCTCAGGCCCCTGGTAAGGTCAGCGAGGCAATCAGGTACTAGGTAAGGAACCAGACTGCAGAAGACTTCTGTGATGAAAGACAAGAATAGACCTTGTTTTCCATTTGCTTGACATGGGTCACCAGGACCCCCCTCTGAAACTAGGCCCGTGGGTTGGGCTCAATAGTGAGTGCCAAGTGGCAGGGCTTGCACCCATGGGTCAGGCACATGACACGATAGTGGGTTCCCCTTCATAGAACCACAGAAGGATCCAAGGGGGTCCGGTGCGGTATAAGCTGGGTGGTGGCTGATGGCTGGGACCTTCGTCGTCCAACCCTCAGCTGCAACAGCTGCCTCAAGGGAAGTGGAATGTCACTTCTGACTGTGACGAACCTTGAGCTGGTGTGCGAGGCTTAAAGGTTCCAGTCAAGATATAGTTGGCCTCACCTCGTTGCACAGCTTGGGCTCTGGAAACAGCATCCTTGAAAAGGTTTGGACTATTTTCTAATGTGGAGTAACCCTCACTGAGAGGCGCTACACAAGTGTTGGAATAGTCATTAGCCCCCCTTGCCTGGTACCTCTGTGTCGGAGTTTCACCCAGTGAACAACTGAGCAGCCTCTCTCTGCCTTTGGGTGGATGATGGGTACTGACCATTTGGGCCTACGTGTCAAACAGTAGCTCAGAGTACACACCATTTCTGACATCCTTGGCAATCTGGATGTTGTGATTGTTGGTGTCGGCGCTGAGGATCCAATTGGATAGGACTGAGCTGTGGTTCAGGAGAACATAAAACTGTTCAAACCCAGGGCTGATGCAGTTCTTCCTTGTTGGTGAGGAGGTTTCTGTGTTTATCTTACAGGTGAGTTAGGTAGAAAAGAGTTTACTTTGTTTCAGAGGATGCCATACAGCTGATGAAGGTCTTCTTGTTGAAATGCGGCATCACGTCAGTGGCTTGTTCAGACCAGAAGTTCTTAATTGGGTCAATCTGATGCACTCCTCAGTGCGGCAATAGCTGATATCTGTGGTAATGTCAAATATCCAGGTTTTCAATTGTGCTGGCTTTACTTGCCTGACTGTCTGTGGCAGCCAGTGTCTCAGACTTGAAATATGGCAAATGGGAGAGTTCTTCATTATCAAGGGCACTGAAGTGATTCGATAAGGAATCTGCAAAGGACTCCTTGATCACAGGTTAGTTGGGTAGTTTATATGGGCTCGTCAGAAATTATGGTAGTGACAGAGGGTCTTTATCTGGTGGAGAATGTGTGTTCGGTGGCTTTTCTGGTAATGCCATCATTGCTCAGTTAGACCAGTAATGGATGTTTTTAAAGGGGGATCCATGTGCCTATTAAGCAGAGATTGGATGCTCTCCATAGATCAAGCACAGCTGGTGATGGTGTCAATGAAAACTGGGCCTCTCACAACTGCGGGTAGACAGTTCAGGTGTCTAGGGATAGAGTTGAATTTGCATTGGTCAAAATGGGAGTGATGTTGTGTGTCGAAGTAGGTTGCACAAGATCTTGGAAATGGTTTTAAGAGCTGCTTTCACATTATCTGGGGCAGTTTCTGTTGGGGCGTATGCAAGTATGATGCTTAGTTTGCCATGCGGATGATGTATCGGAGCAGTTAATAGTCTTGTATTAACAAGGTGCTAGATCATGGTAGAAGATTTCAATTAAGCCAGAGTTGCAAGAGCTTTGCCATATAAGTCTCTTCCATATCTAAGCCCCATTGGGATGAAATGGTGGTCACCCTTCATCTTCGAACTGGACCTGGAGTTTCTTCCTTAGGTTCAAGGTTGGCATGCTACAGGCAGGCAGGGGTTCGTCATTAAACAGGTCCGTCCTACTGTCTCTTTTTCTGGCTGGTGGGGTGGCCATAGACAAGTTTTCATTATGCAGTATGGTTGGCCATACCACACCACATTGCTAGTCAGCTGGCAGCCAGCCACCTGAGCAACCTTATTGCATGCTGACATGCTTTGAGATTGTGGGAGTCCAGCCTCGTGGTTATTTGTTTATACTAGATTTACTCCTAAGTCACAGCTGCAATTCAACATCTTCCAACAGACAGCCCCCATACAGTTACAGGCCCCATATACCAAAGTCCCAGGTAACGTTTATTGGTTGAAACCAACGCCTGACAACTCTGCTCAGCATTTTTTTAAAGTTGGTTAGCAAATTCTGTGAAATGGATCAAAGATAGTTCCAAAGTTTTGACATAAGATATGTAATTAAAGAACGCAAAATCCCAGGGGCAGAAAGAGATTTCAAATGACATATCTGGTTAAGTTTGTTAAGCCAATGCTTTTGGCAGAGTTGGAAACGCAAGCAACTACATCACATCATTAGATAACTTGCTGGAAATGCAAAAGGTAAACCTGACCACAGACAGTGAAATAAACCAATAATTTGAATGCTTAGATTTAAACATTGGATTCAAGGCTGTCACAGTTAGAGGATAAAAAGTGTTTATGTACTGCAACGTCTTCATGCATATGGTTCTGAGGTCTTCACTGTTCCATATCTCCAGACCCCACAATTAACATTATATATAAAGCAATTTGAACTTTTGGATGGGAGAGCTGGAGTAACTGGAGAGAAAATAATCATGTAAGGGGATAACATGAAACCCCAAAGAGAAAGGTTGAATTTCTGTAGCTGAGTTGGGCCTAACTCCTTTATGCTATGGCTCGTGATTTGCAGAGATTTGCCTTTTGTTGGCCTGTGAGCAGAGATTTGCCTTTTCATTGCCTTTTCAAGCAAATATAAAACTATAAAAAGAACATTAAAAGTATTTTAGAACCATTAGTGTAATATATTGTGCCCTTCAGAATCTTACAAATACTGTGATACAAATTTTTTATCACACCACCCAGCAGTTGCTGCAGTGTTTGGACCACGACTAACTCTTCAACTTTCCACTAACAAACAACTGAACAAAAAAATGATTACGCCATATTGTCACTTTTGCTTTCATTGGGACATCAGGGAATTCAAATAAAATACAAATGTTGAAACTATGTCAGCATGTTTAACACACTGCAGTCCCTTTGAGAGACTGAAAGGAACATCTGACATAACCTCACACGTTCCCTTGCCTTCGTGTAAAAATCATTCAATGCTTTCACATAACCAAGCCATGCATTTTTAAACTGGAACTTTGAAATGATGAAAAAGTAAGGCTAATGCGAGGTTGGCTGTGGCATCTGGAAGACAAAGAGCTCATTCATTATTTTGCTGAAGGCTTGCTTTGCCATAGTGTTTTAAGATAAGTATTAATAGAGCTTGTGGCTAATGGGGAGAGCACAGGATCACACAAGTTCGCAAACACATACAGTGTGGTAAAGTTTGACCCAGATGACACTTGAAGAAGGCACAAGTCTAGTCACTTACAGTAAGATGAGGTCTTTTGAAGTGTTTGGCTTGAGTGAAAATTCTTGACAGTTGAGAACTTTGAATCCATATCCTTCACATGCTTGTCCATTGATTTCAGCTGATTGAATAGTGACTGGGAGTAGGCCTGTGTTCTCCACTCGAAAAGTTCTTTTAAGGGTGAAGTTTGGCTCCTTGACTTTTTTTTCTTAAAGAAATGACAAGATAACACATTGCTGTTTTCCCTGACAGTTTCCCCTTTGTATCATCAACACATTATTTAATCATTAATAACCGAGTAGTGCACTAAATTCGATAAGCCCTGCCAAATGGTCATGATGCTTGGACCTTGACAGTTTGACATTTGAAAGACCTTTGTTTGGAAACAAATCTGTTTATAAACAATTCAACATAAACCTTACAAGCATTAAACATCCTAATATTTATGTTACTTACATGCAACTAAATAATTCACCCCAAAAAATTCAACTGGGATAAGGACAACAAATGCATAACATGTTTTACATACAAAAAAATTTGTAGATTTTAGATATCAACCATGCAGATTCCAATGTATTTGTAAAAGGCCAAAAGAATTGGGCTGACTGATGAAATTGTATTTTTAATGTGAGACTGTGGAAGTTCTTACACTTTTAAAACTATTCATGGTGACATAGTAAAACATCAACAAATCATGAGAGAGCTTGAGCCTTAAGTACTTAGTAGATTATGTCTCACAATAATCAATTCTTTGCAAACTCTGAAAGGTGTTGACGGTCATTTTCTGTAATAATGGGACAATTATTGCTTTAGTAATTAATGTTGGACTGTGAAGACTGCTGCCAATTGAGCATGGCAATTTTAGTAGATTCACAGAATCAATCAAATAATACTGGTTTTGGAACTTACTCTCTGTGCAGTCTTTCAGCAGAGCTTCGGTCATCTTAAATCTCAAAGAGCTGCCTTGCCCTGGAAGCTTCCCTGCAACTTTCAGACTCTCTGTTGCACCTCGTCCATAAAGGATGATTGTTTCGATGACTGTCAGATTGTTCCTGAACACATTGAATCCCCCAAGAACAAAATTTCAGGGGAAAAAACATTTACTAGATGTACTGTAGTGTTAAAAACATAAAAAGCGGCTATTACCTTACGATAAGGAGGGAAGAGACACTGTGGTTGCTGATAGGGGTGAAACGCACACTGAAGGATTTGACCTCACCAGGCAACAGGAGAAGATTGTACACAAAGGGTCTGGTTGATCCCTCTTCAAATCCTGTACTGCTCTTCATTAGAGATGTCTGCCAGACAATGAGAAGGTCTGTTAGAAATGAACTGCTTCCACGTGCTGCCTAAACCACAGAAAACAGTGATGCTTTTTGCAATGCAACTCTTCATGCCAGCCAGCTGATTGTGTGTATTCCTGAATAATGGCAAGGTAAGCGGAACGTCTGTAATACTCACTACATTTCTGTGAACTTGGAACTCTAAGGTGTTGGTGTTAATGTTGATGTTGGATACATTTCCCAAAGGCAACCTGGGAAATGTAGTTGAACAGGATCCATAAATCTTTGTTGCTTAGTGTCTGAGGAAGATTGAAGGGCAAAAAAGAATTCCCACCTGTCAGCCAGCTTTCCAGAAAACACAGATGGGTTTGGTAAAAGTGCCAAGGGGAGGACTTGAACATAGACAGGGACATCAGCAGGATTCTGAAGAGTTACCTCTTCATTCTGGAGAAACACAGAGATATTCTGCCTTAATGCCAAAAGAGGCACTTGATAGCAACTACAAATCATTCCTGCATGGGTTTTATGTGTGAAAACGTATGCCCACCAGAGACAGACTGATTTTTACTCACAGAGGAGCTGTTTGTGTTGGTCAATGGGAAGGTAATATGTTGTGAAGAGTTGACCAAAGTGGGCCATGTCAGCTGGGCCGTTATTTTTGCTTGCACATTTTTCTGAAGGTCTGTGTTTACTTCAAAGACAGCCTCAATTCTTGAACAAGAGAAGACACTTAGAAATATTCTAAGAATCGCTCATTGCTGTATCACAATTTAACTTAATCAAAGATAAATAACCATTATATGTTTTGATGCTTACTTATGTCCTGAGTTATCTTTCATCTCTTTCCACCGTCTGAGAAGTTTTTGGTGAAGATCCACATCAGCATCCCATATATCCTCCTGTAACACCAGCCCATGAGGCTTGGACTCAGCTGTAAGGGAAAATAAATAAATAAATAAATAAATAAATAAATAAATACACAACATTGTCTGGCATCTGAATTGATAATAACAATAATGATAATAATAACAATAATACTAATACTTTATTTATCCCCATAGGGGAAATTCTTAAAGCTTTAAGGACAGCAACACTTACATTTAAGCACAAATGGCAGACCCACATAACAGTGATCACCGCACTGCAAACTGGCATCAAAATAAATATTTGCCACCTGAGAAAAATAAAAAAAAGAAGATGGTATTCACGCCTGGCGAACAATGGAAAAATCATTGTGCCCCTATTTGATGAAGGCCGACCTTGGATTTACGTCGAGGTTCCAGTTCATCTTTATTGTTGCGAAGTCTTTTGTAAAAAAAACGTACATCTTCTGTCAGCGAGCGGATTTGCTGTAGCCTCACTTTTTGTGTAAAAGAACTTAGGATGCTGAGGCTTTGGTGGACAACTTTTCCCTAAAGAAAAAAAAGTGCTTGTCACATGGCACATGTTTTCATTAGAAGAAAAAGGGTCTGGGTTTAAAATTTTTGTGACATCAGTGAGTGCGCACCAGGAAAACCATGTGCACGCCATACACTTAAAACTACAATTCACTTACTGGAAAGGAGGGTGCCAATATTATGTGTTTGGGGGAGCTGTTTAATGTGCCAACTGCAATGAGCGCTGTCACAGGGATGGTTAGTATCTGAGGGGAGATAGTTCATATCCACATGTAGACTGAATACTGTTGACTAACTGTCAGAGAAATGCATTACAAAAAGGTCTATTGACCTACCTCATAGTCTGTGGTTATATGAATGGCTCCGTCATACATGCCCTCAAGTGCCTTGGCCACAAGCGTGACTCTGAAGGCTGCATAATAACCGGATGCTAATATCACCTTTGAGAAAACAAAAATGCATACAATTTTTTTTCTGTTATATTGTATGAATCTTCTTCTTCTTCTTCTCCTTTCGGCTTTTCCCTTTCAGGGGTCGCCACACCGAATCAACCTCTTCCATCTAACCCTATTCTCTGTATCCTCATCTCTCACACAAACTCGGTCTTCCTCGGACCTCCTGCCTGGCATCTCCCATTCCAGCATATGTTATATTGTATGAATGCTGTATGAATATAGCTTGATTCACATTCGTTTGCAGGTTTTAGAACACTTGTATGAAGTGGTTGTTTAGATGTTTTCTTCATACAATTTGTAGACAAATGTTCATGTCATTCAAGCACTGCTCGTAAATTTCCACATCATTCCAGCACTGCCAGAACAAAAGTAAGTAGTATATACGCAGAGATAGGTTTTAGGTTTAAAACATGGAGAAATTATTTAAAATGACTGGGACGGATTTAAACTTGTCTCAAATATGGCCCCAAGATCAAAGATGAAAAAAAGTTAAATGAATTCCGGTACTGTTTAATCTGATGCTTATGCAATTCCAGAATAGACAGCCCAAACCAGCCTGTGTGGAAAGAGGACTTGAAGTCTTCATTTTCATAGGGAAATTTGTCATTGTGAGTGATATGACATTAGGAACATTTCGCTGAGAACTTATATTTCTCCTCTAAAGAGACATATACATAAAAAGTGATAGGTAAAAAAAATACCTGTCCTGTGATGCTTCTACTATGGGAATGTGCATTGGACCTTTTATTTATTTTATTTTTTTTTATGATCACAATTTCACTTTGGGTGACATTTGGGTGATTTTGAAATCGGTGATGAATAACATTACTGCAAAGAGGAATGTGAAGACACAATTAATGAATTTGAATTTGTGTTGTGTTGTGCTTCTCTGGCACATGAATTTTAATATTCTGAAGCAGGTGTTATGCTTCAATGTATGCTGGATATTGATATTTAACCTATATACTTCCAAAAACCATGATACTCTAAAACATTTTTTTCCCATTTCTCCAAGTCCTAAATTCACCTGTTAAAATCTGATAGTAGATTATGAGATTTTGATCCAATCTAGGAAAAATGTGATCACAACCTAAAGAGAAAATCTGTAGAAAAACTTTAGACTACTCACAGCTTTGTGATGGGAGGCTGATGTGTTCTGCAGCTCTCGCAGATGGCTCAAAGCCACTGTTGAGTTCCCCTTCTCAGTCTTCAGCAGCTCCATGGAAAGACTGTCACCAGTAACCAGCCAGGACTTGATCTCTAGCTAGAGGACAGACAGCACAGGCTCGAGCACACATTTCTTATTTCTAGTGAGTACACTTAATTCAAATTTATATCTGCCTCTAAACAATGCCTGATTGTACTTTTATTCAACCTTGAATGCTTTAAGTGCTTTATCACAATGAGATTAAAAATGGATTTGAAAAATTTGGAGGCCCATCCTGATGGTTATATAGACTGAATCAGTTACTGCCTGTTCTCACCTCTATAGGGTTACTATTAACCACCACAAATGTGATGTAGCTGGTGTCTGTAGCACTGCAAACACCAAAGTCCAAGATATTCTCCTTCAGACTGGGAGGCAGGACCAGAGGCTGTCCATGCATTGACAAAACAACAACTCATTAGTAACAATCAAGTTTATGTATTATTTAATATATTATATTATATTATATTGTATTATTTATTTATTATCTAATAAAGATTAAATTTGAACATTTAGCAGTTAAATAATTCGTACTGTGGTTTTGACAGCTCGTAACTGACGGTTAAACTGAAAAAGTACTTATGATGTTCATATACCTCCAAGAAGCCTGTGTATGCTCTGACTGGCAAGTGAAACTTCGATGCATTTGTGATGAGTAGTATATTGCTGTCTATGTGAATGGAGGGTCGAACTGGCCGGAAGAGGAGGGAAAAGATGTAACGTGATTCATGAGGGGGGATAAGGACAGGTGTACTGAAGTTCTGCACCTAAAATAGAAAAAAAATGTTATTTTGTTTTCTATCTAAAGATACATAACAAATGACAAGCAGTGTAACCCTTTTGAGGAAATTCCAGCAAAACTTACATTAAACATAGTTTTGGCCTCTTTAGGTAGTGACACATTGTGTATTCGGATTGCAAAGTTGAAAACATTTGTGAGAAATATAGGTCTGTCCAATGGATCAACAGGACTGTCTCTGATATGAAACAAAGTAGCTGTGTGATCAAAGCCCAGGTAACTAAAATAAGAGATGATAGGACAAAGAGACTTATAAAAAAAATCATGAACAACACCAAAAACAAATCAAACATATTTTCCGATTAATATTAATGCATTTGTTTCTGTAATCCAACTCACCCTTCTAAAACCTCTGCCTGGTATGGTATTTCAAGCTTGGAGTAGCTCTTTTCTTTTGCTTTGACAGTTATTTTGCCAAAGAACTGATATGACCGTCTTGCCTTTGAAGCTGTGGTGCAAAAAAGATAAGATAGACTATTTAAAGCAATAAACATGTGTACAAGGGCTTACAAAAGTAAGTTTTATGATACTTGAAGAGTTAAGTATATTATCAAGGAAGTTATACAGTAAACATAAAAATTCAAAATTGTGTTTCAAATTTTTTTGTAGACTGGTTAATCTTCTTTTACAGATGAATACTATATATCTCTGTGTGTGCATGTCATGTAGGAACTTTACAGTTTTCCTATTGAGAGTCTGTATTCACAGGACTCATCTGACCCCTTCAAGACATCTCTGATCCATGTTTGAACACCGTTGCACTTGGGAGGGAGCCCAGAGTGGATTTAATTCAATGATTAAACCTCACATTTACTTAGTTAAGATAAGATTTCCCTGATTTGAAATTATATGGTTAAGGTGAAATTTCCCTGATTTTAATTTCAATAAAATGTGCCTTCCAAGAGATGTGTCAAAAGAGGAAACAAATTAAAACTTACCATCAAAACTAATAGTTGCAACTTTGGTATACCTGCTCTCTCCAGCTTTTAGTGTGACTGCTTTGAAATCTATTGTGACTGCTTCATTTGATGGTGTTGTACGTACACTCTGCAAAGCAAATTAAGAAAAGGGTAATATTGAGATTAAGATTTTGTTATTATGGGTTACAAATGCAACGGTACCTACTGTAATGGGAACATCCTTTGTTCCTGAATTTAAAAGGTGTAGATTTAGCAGTTTGGGACGATCTGGTATAAAAAAGTATTTGGGAAAGAAAATTTCAGCCAAGTCAGAGACAATCTTAACAAAAAACAAAAAAAAACTTGTACGAAGGCACCTCTTTAGTCTGAGAGCATACCTTGTGACCGTAGTGTACCAAAGTCGAGCATCTCTGTGGAGGAATATATGCCAGGGGCTGCATAATAGACAAATACAGGTATAAACTATGTTTAATGAAAGTTCACCCTGATAATGCCATTACAAACTGACTAAGGCCCTTTTAAAGGGCAACAAGCACACCTGATGTAACCTCCACCTCAACAGGAAGGATGATAAACTGGTCCTCATTGGGGGCATTGGTTTTAATTCGAATGAAAGCTGTGTGGTTGTCTACATCTCTTGAGGAGAAGCTGGCTCTCATTACTCCCTTTGTCTCGAATGGAGGAATCTCCTAAAAAAAAGCCATTAATTTGATAGTGACTTGGTAACTGCCCCTAGGTTTCTACCAAAAAAAGATATAATACAACTACAGAACTGGGGTACATGATACTAACCCATAATTTTCCAGCGCCTCCTTGTTGACCAGTGGGAAGCTCTAGATGTAGATCCCCACCACTTGAGTACATCTCTACTACCTGGAGTAAGCGAGGGAAAAAAACTCACTCCATATAATCTATATTATCAGTATGCCAAAATAAATGGATGATTTTAATACACAAACATCAGATATTATGCAGGTATCCAGCGTTTTACTTCAATTTTAAAATTCGACTTGAGCAACTATGCACAGTCTGCTATTCCAAAGCGAGAGCATATTTAATACACTGCTACTTTCATTTATTTTTTTCACCCCAAAATTAATCCTTGGTCAGACAAACTTAGAAGGCTCCAAAACCCTGGCATAGTTTTAAGTTGAGTATTCTAATCCTTGGGCAGGGCAGTGTAGACAAAATCACATGATGGTCTACAGAAACCAGTTTTCATTGCTATTATATATCAGTTTTACTATGAAAATGTCAAATTCACAGTTCAAAAGATATTAGATTCCTCAGCACAAAGAGTAATGCGACTGGCGTTTCAGTTCTTGTGTGAGGCTTCTCAAAGCAACCGTACATCACACCTTATTGAACTTATTTTGATGTAGAGTCACTTTGGCAGATGGATAATTTATAGATAATTGACACTAACTAACATTTCGACAAAATACGGGTGCATGGATGTGTGCATCTGCATGTAAACAGTGAATATTGTAACAACAATAACCCCAAACTACCTGCAGTGGTTCACTGTAGGGATTGTGGATGTTTATTAGAGGTGAGAAGCTGCTGTTTACTGGGACCCTGGCCCCTACAAAGGGACGGAGTCTGTAGGGGTTTGGGATGCCAACCCCAAAAACCTTCAGGACAAGGACAGAAAAGAACTATTACTAAAATGCAAATCGCATGGTGAATAATAAAAAACAGAAGTATTTGTTTTTTTGCACTTTACCTGGTATGTAAAAACTCCATGATGTGATGTATTAATAAATAAAGTGTTTTCTACATTCCCCACTACTCGAGCAAGAAACACTACATCAAATGAGGTGTTTCCTCCTGGTGGGATAATCTGTTGAAGAAACAAAGGAAACATTACAACTTCTTAGCTACATACATGTACTGATCCCCTGGGCAACTGGACTCAAAATATTCTGGATTTTAGTTCATTTTCACATTGCCTGGTGTTTAAGCTTCAATGCTAGGAAGGTATTCAAATTAAGGTATACAAATCCCAATAACATTTTGTGGAGACTGATAACAACATCCTCCTCGAGTCACCACCTTATCGTGGTAGAGGGATTTGCGCGTCCCACTGATTCAAGTTGTCGGAGGCTTATCTGCCCCTGGTAGGGTCACCCAAGGCAAACAGGTCCTGGGTGAGGGACCATACAAAGCATGGCTCAGAAGACCCCAATGATGAAAACGAAAAATGGATCTGGTTTTCCCTTGCCCGGACACGGGTCACCAAGGCCCCTCTCTGGAGCTAGGCCCGGGGACGGGGCTCAATGGCGAGTGCCTAGTGGCCATGCCAGCACCCATGGGGCTCAGCTCAGCTTAGCCTGAAACGCCAACGTGCGCCTCCCTTCCCATGAGCCAACCACCTATAGGAGAGGCCAAGGGGGTGGGTTGTATGTGCTTATGCACCCAACATCAGTTCAGACTCCCCACCCTTTTTGGAGTCCCTAGAGGGGCTGCTAGAGAGCACTCCAGTGAGGGACCCCCTCGTCTTACTGGGGGACTTCAAAGCTTAATTGGGCAGCGACAGTGGGGACTGGAAAGGTGTGATTGGAAAGAACAATCCCACTGATCTGAACCCAAGTGGTGTTTTGTTGCTGGACTTCTGTGCTCGTCATGGACTGTCCATAACAAACACCATGTTCAGACATAAAGGTGTGCACATCTGCACCTGGCATCAATAAATCTTAGGCCGCAGTTCAATGATTGACTTTGTGGTTGTGTCAGCTTACTTAAAGCCGAATGCTCTGGACACTCGGGTGAAGAGGGGGCGGAGTTGTCAACTGATCAACACCTGGTGGTGAGTGGTCTCTGACGGTGGGGGAGGATGCTGGTCATACCTGGCAGACTCAAACGTATCGTGAGGGTCTATTAAAAATCTCGCAGAGTCCCCTGTCAGAAAGAGTATCAACTCCCATCTCCGTCAAAGCTTCAACTACGTACCAAGAGAGACAGGGGACAATAAGTGCGAATGGACCATGTTCCGTGCCTCCATTGTCGAGGTGGCAGACCGGAGCTGTGGCCATAAGGTGGATGCTGGTGGACCACTGCGGTGAGGGATGCTGTCAAGCTGAAGAAGGAGTACACCCAGCCTTTCTGGCCTGTGGGACTCCAGTGGCAGCTGACGGGTACTGGTAGGACAAGTGACGTGGTTTTGGTGGTTGTGCAAAAACTTGGGTGTGGGAGGAGTTTGGTGAAGCAATGGAGACTTCCAAAGTGCTCAAAGGAGATTCAGGTCCACCGTACGGTGACTTAGGAGGGGGAGCAGAACACCATCAACATTGCCTACGGTGGGGATGGGGGGCTGCTGACGTCCACTGAGATGCTGTGGAAGGAATACTTCCAAGGCCCCCTCAATCCAGACGACATACGATCCAGTAAGGAAGCAGAGGTGGGGACTTTCGGATGGACTCTGTTTTTTGGGGGGGCTGAAGTTGCCGAGGTAGTCAAAAAGCTCCTCGGTGGCATGGCCCTGGGGGAAGATGAGATCTGCCCTGAGTTCCTTGAGGCTCTGGATGTTGTAGGGCTGTCCTGGCTGACACGCCTCTGCAACGTCACATGGAAGGTGGGACAGTGGATTGACAAACTGGGGTGGTGATCCCCCTCTCTAAAAAGGGAGATCGGAGGGTGTGCTCCAGCTACAGGGGGATCAAACTCCTCAGTCTCCCTGGAAAGTCTACTCTGGTCTAGGAGGAGCTGTGTGTTTTTTGACCCAGTCATGGGACACCGGACCAGCTCTATAGCCTCAGCAGGGTCCTTGAGCGTGCATGGGAATTTGCCCAACCAGTCTGCATGAGTTTTGTGGACCCGGAAAAGGCATTCAACCGGGTCCCGCTGGGAATCCTGTGTGTGTGTGTGTGTGTGTGTGTGGGGGGGGGGGGGGGGGGGCGGGGGGGGGTGGGGGCAAAAAAACATTAAAAAAGCGGCCTTTCAAGCTTTTGATTTGCCGTGAGG